>CM060974.1:6560443-7037943 GCA_030765045.1 Tenodera sinensis
TGTTGCATGGCACCTTCATAATTTCTACAATGAAGAGTTTAATATCCTCAATATGGATTTAACACAGTATGTGGCAAAACAAGGGTGAGTCAAATTACAACAAATTACATACATATTCAGAAAATCAGTATATAATTGTAACATACAATAATTAACAAGAACACATATCTAAATGTGCTGGTACAGCATATGTTCAAAATGTGTGCCCTCACTTCTCACTCATTATTCATAACCGCCCAATACTCTGTGTCTGGATACAGTGCACCAAATTATAACTTGCAGCAGTTTCTGTAGGACAACATCACGCTGTAAGTGGAAAACGAGTTGTTTATCAGTTAGTGCAGCCGTAAAGGTGATTCATCTGAAAACCATTGTTACAGAAGAAATGTGGGTCCACATAAATCATGGACAACAGTCAGCAGCAATACTGTAATCTGGCCTGCTCATTCATTTGAGTTAGAAGGTTGAGAAACTTAAACATGGTGTGCAAATCCGCTTAGCTCAGGCCTGGGCAACTCACAGGAGGCCTGAGAGACCTTAATTTTCTTTACCTGCTAAACATACAGTTAATGTGTAAGACTTTGAGCAGGCTGCACTCAGTGAGTACCAGTTCTGCAGCCTTGGTCTAGATCTTTAAAACATCCACTGAATGAATCTGTCACTCACCACCTTTCAGTGAAGATCATTGTAAACTATACTTCGGGGAGAAGTCATTCATTATCCTCGTTGGTGATGACTCTTTTCAGGTGTCCAGTTGCTCTCTTCTGTTGACACAAGAACGATCCTGTATGGAGGAACTTCTCAATGATAGCTAGGATTATGTTGTTAAATTGCTCCTTTTAATGTTCTCTAACATGGAGCAGACTTGGTCCATTCTGACACCCAATTACATATGACCAGAAATAATGCTCAGTGATAAAAACCTTCAGCTCTTGAGAGGTAGAACTAGAACTTAAAAATTGAATACCACAACTGGGATTTGAACCACAGACCTTTCACTTACCGGGCGGCTGCTCTACCACTGAGCTATTGTGACAAACTGCCAGAATGGCATTAAATTCTCAAACCAGTTCGTATTTCTCCTGGTAAACCACAAAGGCAGTCTCACAACAGAGACAAATTACCCCAATGGTGACTTACTATTGTAAGTACTTTATGTCCCAGGATTAAATAACCTTCAGATGGTAATTATTATTTTGTTGGCATAAATAAATAATAATTACCTTCAGCTCTGTTGTGAGAACCATAATGGTAATACAAATACTAACACTTTTTTTTTCTTTTTTTTTTTATTAATGCATAATTTTTGTACATAGTACTACAATTGTGCTACATAGGTTAATCTAGTATTGTCATGAAGCGTGTTCTGAGGGTTACATCCATTGATGTTCCTCAATCAATCAATAGATCTTTGTGTCTTTTCCTCCTGAGACGGCGCTGTGGTTGTTCTGGTGGCATGTTTCGTGGTATTTGTTTCATCAAGACGTTCGGGTGTTTTGCTAATGTTGTATACAGATTTCTATAGGAAGAGTGGAGAACTGTGGTTACTTTAGGTAAATTTAGATCTAAGTGGAGATTTTCATTTCTTATGTACCAGGGTGCGCTGGTGATTATCCTTAACACCCGGTTCTGGAATGTCTGGATACGTTTAATTTGAGAATTAGAGGCAGAACCCCATAACGAGCATGCATATTGCCAAATTGGTTTGATAATCATATTGTATATGAGTCTCTTGTTAGAAATGGAAAGGGTTGAGTTTTGATGCAGCAACGGTTTTAACTGTCGAAGTCTGTCTCTTAGTTTTTGTAGAATGTGATCAATGTGTTTCTTCCATGTTAAACATGTGTCAAGGATAAGACCAAGGTATCTTACTTCATTTGCTAGTGTTGTTTAGGAATAAAGGATAAGTATGTTCTTTTCTGAGATAGGTGAAGGTGACGGCATACGATTTTCTTGGATTTATTACAGTTTTCCATTGTTTATTCCATGATTCTATTTTGTATAGGTAGTCTTGTATATGTGCTGTAACTTCTTCACCAGTGTCTCCTCTGCACATAATAGCTATATCGTCTGCAAATTGGGCAATACATAGATCATCATATTTGGGCAAATTATGTGTATAGACTATATATAGAAAGGGTCCCAGGATGCTTCCCTGAGGAACTCCTGCATTAATAGATCTGACATGGGACTGTACACCTTCGTAAACTACAGAATAAGTGCGTTTGTAGAGATATGATTGAATGATTCGGTAATATGTATCCGGGAGATGATACTTAATTTTTGATAAAAGACCATCATGCCATACTTTGTCAAACGCGTTCTCAGTGTCTAAAAATATGCCTAAACAGATCTGCTTGTTTTCATAGGTGTCCATATTTCGTCGATAATTCTGTGAAGTTGTTGTGGGCAGGAGTGGAGTTTTCTAAATCCAAATTGTGTAATGGGCAGTGATGGCCCAAGAAGTGTCAAAAGTCTGGGCAGTAACAAGCGCTCAAATATTTTGGAGAACAGTGGTAGAAGGCTAATTGGCCTGTAGCTTGATGGATCATTGCAAATTTTGTTGGGCTTCTGTATCATTATAATATTGGCATGCTTCCATGCTGTTGGAAAGTATGTTAAACATAGCATTGCATTGTAGATTTGTGTTAGCAACACTATGGTTTTGTGTGGTAAATTTTTAAGCAAAGGTTGCACAATGTGGTAAAATCCAGAAGCTTTATTAGATAGTAAATACTAACACTGGATATGAAATATGTCAAATTATTACATAGAATAAATAAACACTTGGTTGTTATTGAAACCTACACAGCAAAGAAGCAATAATTTCTGTATACTGTCATAGAAATGAGAAAGTTAAAATTTGGCAGAAATTAATTAATTAGTTCCTGTTAATTGTGAGCCAGATTTAAGAATAATTTATACAAGAATGTGTAGAGAAAGCAATGTGAATAAAACACTTCATAATTTTTTTAGTAATAACTTTAATTTATAATTTAGAATGTGTATCTGAGGAATACATATACAGCAAACATTGTAACCTCACATTGTTATGCAGATAATATAGGATATGGTAAACAATTCCAAAAGCTCAGTAGAGCACTTTGGGAAATTGGGATGAAATGAGCAAATGATGTTCTGTTTCAGGCAACAGCAGACAGATGGTGGTGTGAGCTGATAGCACTTCTGTTGCACTACTTGCACTTAGTCAGCTGTGGCTGGTTGTTCTCTGTTGGTCTGCTGGCGTATTGCAGGCTCAGGACCAAACCTGTACAGTACCAGGGGCTGCTCTGCACTCTTATCTGGTTACTGCCTGCCTTGCTTGTCTTGGTAAGTAGGTACACTAGGCTATTTACTTAAACCAAACACAAAGTTGAACTGTGGCCAGTGTTTTAGTGTAGTTGTGTTGCTACACCTGAAGACAGAAAAGAATACAATTGTTACACCATAGCTGAATGCTTTTGGTAGACCTGCTAGCTTAGAAAAAAGTTATATGTTCTAAATAAAGGTCATTTACAATGAAAATGTAGTGTGAGTGTTTAACATTAAAATAATGAGTGGCTATTATTCAGAATTAAAAATAGTAACGTTTGGAGTGGCAAGTTTGTTACTGGATTAAACTGCTCCTAACTTTAGGATATACAAGTAATTCATTTAATGACTAAACATTGGTATACCATTTTTGTTTGGAACTTCTATGAGTAAAGGAAATTGCACTATAGGTTAGAAAATACAATAGAAAACAAACATCCATCCTCAAACGTACCTTCAAACTCACACTGCCACCGTCACCTGATGCTCATGCTCATCCCCCTCCCCCTCCCTCTCCCACCCTAAACCCCATTCATGCTCACTCTCACAAATGCATCCTCTTAGTCCTACTCCCACTCCCACTGCCACTCCTACTCCCACTGCCACTCCTACTCCCACTGCCACTCCTACTCCCACTGCCACTCCCACTTCAACTGCCACTCCCACTGCCACTCCTACTCCCACTGCCACTCCTACTCCCACAGCCACTCCTACTCCCACTGCCACTCCTACTCCCACAGCCACTCCTACTCCCACTGCCACTCCTACTCCCACTGCCACTCCTACTCACACAGCCACTCCTACTCCCACTGCCACTCCTACTCCCACTGCCACTCCTACTCACACAGCCATTCCTACTCCCACTGCCACTCCTACTCCCACTGCCACTCCTACTCCCACTGCCACTCCCACTTCAACTGCCACTCCCACTGCCACTCCTACTCCCACTGCCACTCCTACTCCCACAGCCACTCCTACTCCCACTGCTACTCCCACTCCCACTGCCACTCCCACTCCCACAGCCACTCCCACTGCCACTCCCACTCCCACTCCCACTACCACTCCCACTGCCACTCCCACTCCCACAGCCACTCCCACTGCCACTCCCACTCCCACTGCCACTCCCACTGCCACTCCCACTCCCACAGCCACTCCCACTGCCACTCCCACAGCCACTCCCACTGCCACTCCTACTCCCAAAGCCACTCGTACTCCCACTGCCACTGCCACTCCCACTGCCACTCCCACTTCAACTCCTACTCCCACAGCCACTCCTACTCCCACTGCTACACCCACTCCCACTGCCACTCCTACTCCCACTCCTACTCCCAAAGCCACTCGTACTCCCACTGCCACTACCACTCCCACTGCCACTCCCACTTCAACTGCCACTCCCACTTCAACTCCTACTCCCACAGCCACTCCTACTCCCACTGCTACACCCACTCCCACTGCCACTCCTACTCCCACTCCTACATCCATTGCCACTCCTACTCCCACTGCCACTCCTACTCCCACTGCCACTCCAAATCCCACTGCCACTCCCACTCCCACTGCCACTCCTACTCCCACTGCCACTCCTACTCCCACTGCTACTCCCACTCCCACTGCCACTCCCACTCCCACTGCCACTCCCACTGCCACTCCCACTCCCACTGCCACTCCCACTCCCACTGCCACTCCCACTCCCACTGCCACTCCTACTCCCACTGCCACTCCTACTCCCACTGCTACTCCCACTGCTACTCCCACTCCCACTGCCACTCCCACTGCTACTCCCACTGCCACTCCCACTGCTACTCCCACTCCCACTGCCACTCCCACTGCTACTCCCACTCCCACTGCTACTCCCACTCCCACTGCCACTCCCACTGCTACTCCCACTGCTACTCCCACTCCTACTCCCACTCCCACTGCCACTCCCACTGCTACTCCCACTGCCACTCCCACTGCTACTCCCACTCCCACTCCCACTCCCACTGCCACTCCCACTGCTACTCCCACTGCTACTCCCACTCCCACTCCCACTGCCACTCCCACTCCTACTCCCACTCCCACTGCCACTCCCACTCCCACTCCCACTCCCACTGCTACTCCCACTCCCACTCCCACTGCCACTCCCACTGCTACTCCCACTCCCACTACTACTCCCACTCCCACTCCCACTCCCACTGCTACTCCCACTCCCACTCCTACTCCCACTCCCACTGCTACTCCCACTCCCACTCCCACTCCCACTCCCACTGCCACTCCCACTGCTACTCCCACTCCCACTCCCACTCCCACTGCCACTCCCACTCCCACTGCTACTCCCACTCCCACTCCCACTGCCACTCCCACTCCCACTCCCACTCCCACTGCTACTCCCACTCCCACTGCCACTCCCACTCCTACTCCCACTGCCACTCCTACTCCCACTGCTACTCCCACTGCTACTCCCACTGCTACTCCCACTCCCACTGCCACTCCCACTGCTACTCCCACTCCCACTCCCACTGCTACTCCCACTCCCACTCCCACTCCCACTGCCACTCCCACTCCTACTCCCACTGCCACTCCTACTCCCACTGCTACTCCCACTGCTACTCCCACTGCTACTCCCACTGCCACTCCCACTCCCACTCCCACTCCCACTCCCACTCCCACTGCTACTCCCACACCCACTCCCACTCCCACTCCCACTGCCACTCCCACTGCTACTCCCACTCCCACTCCCACTCCCACTCCCACTGCTACTCCCACTCCCACTCCTACTCCCACTCCCACTGCCACTCCCACTCCCACTCCCACTCCCACTGCTACTCCCACTCCCACTCCCACTCCCACTGCCACTCCCACTCCTACTCCCACTGCCACTCCTACTCCCACTGCTACTCCCACTGCTACTCCCACTGCTACTCCCACTCCCACTGCCACTCCCACTGCTACTCCCACTGCCACTCCCACTGCTACTCCCACTCCCACTGCCACTCCCACTGCTACTCCCACTCCCACTGCCACTCCCACTGCTACTCCCACTGCTACTCCCACTCCTACTCCCACTCCCACTCCTACTCCCACTGCCACTCCTACTCCCACTGCTACTCCCACTGCTACTCCCACTGCTACTCCCACTCCCACTGCCACTCCCACTGCTACTCCCACTGCCACTCCCACTGCTACTCCCACTCCCACTGCCACTCCCACTGCTACTCCCACTCCCACTGCCACTCCCACTGCTACTCCCACTCCCACTGCCACTCCCACTGCTACTCCCACTGCTACTCCCACTCCTACTCCCACTCCCACTCCCACTGCTACTCCCACTGCCACTCCCACTCCCACTGCCAATCCCACTCCCACTGCCACTCCTACTCACACTGCCACTCCTACTCCCACTGCTACTCCCACTCCCACTGCCACTCCCACTCCCACAGCCACTCCCACTGCCACTCCCACTCCCACTACCACTCCCACTGCCACTCCCACTCCCACAGCCACTCCCACTGCCACTCCTACTCCCACTGCCACTCCCACTGCCACTCCCACTCCCACAGCCACTCCCACTGCCACTCCCACAGCCACTCCCACTGCCACTCCTACTCCCAAAGCCACTCGTACTCCCACTGCCACTACCACTCCCACTGCCACTCCCACTGCCACTCCTACTCCCAAAGCCACTCGTACTCCCACTGCCACTACCACTCCCACTGCCACTCCCACTTCAACTCCTACTCCCACAGCCACTCCTACTCCCACTGCTACACCCACTCCCACTGCCACTCCTACTCCCACTCCTACTCCCAAAGCCACTCGTACTCCCACTGCCACTACCACTCCCACTGCCACTCCCACTTCAACTGCCACTCCCACTTCAACTCCTACTCCCACAGCCACTCCTACTCCCACTGCTACACCCACTCCCACTGCCACTCCTACTCCCACTCCTACATCCATTGCCACTCCTACTCCCACTGCCACTCCTACTCCCACTGCCACTCCAAATCCCACTGCCACTCCCACTCCCACTGCCACTCCTACTCCCACTGCCACTCCTACTCCCACTGCCACTCCTACTCCCACTCCTACATCCATTGCCACTCCTACTCCCACTGCTACACCCACTCCCACTGCCACTCCTACTCCCACTGCCACTCCTACTCCCACTGCCACTCCTACTCCCACTGCCACTCCAAATCCCACTGCCACTCCCACTCCCACTGCCACTCCTACTCCCACTGCCACTCCTACTCCCACTGCCATTCCTACTCCCACTCCCACTGCCACTCCTACTCCCACTGCCACTCCCACAGCCACTCCCACTGCCACTCCCACAGCCACTTCCACTGCCACTCCTACTCCCACTGCCACTACCACTCCCACTGCCACTCCCACTTCAACTGCCACTCCCACTGCCACTCCTACTCCCAAAGCCACTCGTACTCCCACTGCCACTACCACTTCAACTCCTACTCCCACAGCCACTCCTACTCCCACTGCTACACCCACTCCCACTGCCACTCCTACTCCCAAAGCCACTCGTACTCCCACTGCCACTACCACTTCAACTCCTACTCCCACAGCCACTCCTACTCCCACTGCTACACCCACTCCCACTGCCACTCCTACTCCCACTCCTACATCCATTGCCACTCCCACTCCCACTGCCACTCCTACTCCCACTCCTACATCCATTGCCACTCCTACTCCCACTGCCACTCCTACTCCCACTGCCACTCCAAATCCCACTGCCACTCCCACTCCCACTGCCACTCCTACTCCCACTGCCACTCCTACTCCCACTCCTACATCCATTGCCACTCCTACTCCCACTGCCACTCCTACTCCCACTGCCACTCCAAATCCCACTCCCACAGCCACTCCCACTGCCACTCCTACTCCCACTGCCACTCTTACTCCCACTGCCACTCCCACTTCAACTGCCACTCCCACTGCCACTCCTACTCCCACTGCCACTCCTACTCCCACAGCCACTCCTACTCCCACTGCTACTCCCACTCCCACTGCCACTCCCACTCCCACAGCCACTCCCACTGCCACTCCCACTCCCACTACCACTCCCACTGCCACTCCCACTCCCACAGCCACTCCCACTGCCACTCCTACTCCCACTGCCACTCCCACTGCCACTCCCACTCCCACAGCCATTCCCACTGCCACTCCCACAGCCACTCCCACTGCCACTCCTACTCCCACTGCCACTACCACTCCCACTGCCACTCCCACTGCCACTCCTACTCCCAAAGCCACTCGTACTCCCACTGCCACTCCCACTCCCACTGCCACTCCCACTTCAACTCCTACTCCCACAGCCACTCCTACTCCCACTGCTACACCCACTCCCACTGCCACTCCTACTCCCACTCCTACTCCCAAAGCCACTCGTACTCCCACTGCCACTACCACTCCCACTGCCACTCCCACTTCAACTGCCACTCCCACTTCAACTCCTACTCCCACAGCCACTCCTACTCCCACTGCTACACCCACTCCCACTGCCACTCCTACTCCCACTCCTACATCCATTGCCACTCCTACTCCCACTGCCACTCCTACTCCCACTGCCACTCCAAATCCCACTGCCACTCCCACTCCCACTGCCACTCCTACTCCCACTGCCACTCCTACTCCCACTGCCACTCCTACTCCCACTCCTACATCCATTGCCACTCCTACTCCCACTGCTACACCCACTCCCACTGCCACTCCTACTCCCACTGCCACTCCTACTCCCACTGCCACTCCAAATCCCACTGCCACTCCCACTCCCACTGCCACTCCTACTCCCACTGCCACTCCTACTCCCACTGCCATTCCTACTCCCACTCCCACTGCCACTCCTACTCCCACTGCCACTCCCACTCCCACAGCCACTCCCACTGCCACTCCCACAGCCACTCCCACTGCCACTCCTACTCCCACTGCCACTACCACTCCCACTGCCACTCCCACTTCAACTGCCACTCCCACTGCCACTCCTACTCCCAAAGCCACTCGTACTCCCACTGCCACTACCACTTCAACTCCTACTCCCACAGCCACTCCTACTCCCACTGCTACACCCACTCCCACTGCCACTCCTACTCCCAAAGCCACTCGTACTCCCACTGCCACTACCACTTCAACTCCTACTCCCACAGCCACTCCTACTCCCACTGCTACACCCACTCCCACTGCCACTCCTACTCCCACTCCTACATCCATTGCCACTCCTACTCCCACTGCCACTCCTACTCCCACTGCCACTCCAAATCCCACTCCCACTCCCACTGCCACTCCTACTCCCACTGCCACTCCTACTCCCACTGCCACTCCTACTCCCACTCCCACTGCCACTCCTACTCCCACTGCCACTCCTACTCCCACTGCCACTCCTACTCCCACTCCCACTGCCACTCCTACTCCCACTGCCACTCCTACTCCCACTGCCACTCCTACTCCCACTGCCACTCCCACTCCCACTGCCACTCCCACTCCCACTGCCACTCCTACTCCCACTGCCACTCCTACTCCCACTCCCACTGCCACTCCTACTCCCACTGCCACTCCTACTCCCACTGCCACTCCTACTCCCACTGCCACTCCTACTCCCACTGCCACTCCCACTCCCACTGCCACTCCCACTCCCACTGCCACTCCCACTCCCACTGCCACTCCTACTCCCACTGCCACTCCCACTCCCACTGCCACTCCTACTCCCACTGCCACTCATACCCCCACTGCCACTCCTACTCACACAGCCACTACTACTCCCACTGCAACTGCCACTCCTACTCCCACTGCCACTCCTACTCCCACTCCTACTCCCACTGCCACTCCGACTCCCACTGCCACTCCTACTCCCACTGCCACTCCTACTCCCACTGCCACTCCAAATCCCACTGCCACTCCCAAACCCACTGCCACTCCTACTCCCACTGCCACTCCTACTCCCACTGCCACTCCAAATCCCACTGCCACTCCCACTCCCACTGCCACTCCTACTCCCACTGCCACCCCTACTCCCACTGCCACTCCTACTCCCACAGCCACTCCTACTCCCACTGCCACTCCTACTCCCACTCCCACTGCCACTCCTACTCCCACTGCCACTCCTACTCCCACTGCCATTCCTACTCCCACTGCCACTCCTACTCCCACTGCCACTGCCACTCCCACTGCCACTCCTACTCCCACTGCCACTCCTACTCCCACTGCCACTCCCACTCCCACTGCCACTCCTACTCCCACTGCCACTCCTACTCCCACTGCCTCTGCCACTCCTACTCACACAGCCACTCCTACTCCCACTGCCACTCCTACTCACACAGCCACTACTACTCCCACTGCAACTGCCACTCCTACTCCCACTGCCACTCCTACTCCCACTCCTACTCCCACTGCCACTCCGACTCCCACTGCCACTCCTACTCCCACTGCCACTGCCACTCCCACTCCTACTCCCACTGCCACTCCTACTCCCACTGCCACTCCCACTCCCACTGCCACTCCTACTCCCACTGCCACTCCTACTCCCACTGCCACTCCCACTGCCACTGCCACTCCTACTCACACAGCCACTCCTACTCCCACTGCCACTCCTACTCACATAGCCACTACTACTCCCACTGCAACTGCCACTCCTACTCCCACTGCCACTCCTACTCCCACTCCTACTCCCACTGCCACTCCGACTCCCACTGCCACTCCTACTCCCACTGCCACTCCTACTCCCACTGCCACTCCAAATCCCACTGCAACTCCCAAACCCACTGCCACTCCTACTCCCACTGCCACTCCTACTCCCACTGCCACTCCTACTCCCACACCCACTGCCACTCCCACACCCACTGCCACTCCCACTGCCACTCCTACTCGCACTGCCACTCCTACTCCCACTGCCACTCCGACTCCCACTGCCGCTCCTACTCCCACTGCCACTCCTACTCCCACTGCCACTCCTACTCCCACTGCCACTCCTACTCCCACTCCTACTCCCACTGCCACTCCTACTCCCACTGCCACTCCTACTCCCACTCCCACTCCTACTCCCACTGCCACTCCTACTCCCACTGCCACTCCTACTCCCACTGCCACTACTACTCCCACTGCCACTCCTACTCCCACTGCCACTCCTACTCCCACTCCCACTCCTACTCCCACTGCCACTCCTACTCCCACTGCCACTCCTACTCCCACTCCCACTACTACTCCCACTGCCACTCCTACTCCCACTGCCACTCCTACTCCCACTGCCACTCCTACTCCCACTCCCACTACTACTCCCACTGCCACTCCTACTCCCACTGCCACTCCTACTCCCACTCCCACTCCTACTCCCACTGCCACTCCTACTCCCACTGCCACTCCTACTCCCACTCCCACTACTACTCCCACTGCCACTCCTACTCCCACTGCCACTCCTACTCCCACTGCCACTCCTACTCCCACTCCCACTACTACTCCCACTGCCACTCCTACTCCCACTGCCACTCCTACTCCCACTCCCACTCCTACTCCCACTGCCACTACTACTCCCACTGCCACTCCTACTCCCACTGCCACTCCTACTCCCACTGCCACTCCTACTCCCACTGCCACTCCTACTCCCACTCCCACTACTACTCCCACTGCCACTCCTACTCCCACTGCCACTCCTACTCCCACTGCCACTCCTACTCCCACTCCCACTACTACTCCCACTGCCACTCCTACTCCCACTGCCACTCCTACTCCCACTCCCACTCCTACTCCCACTGCCACTCCTACTCCCACTGCCACTCCTACTCCCACTCCCACTACTACTCCCACTGCCACTCCTACTCCCACTGCCACTCCTACTCCCACTGCCACTCCTACTCCCACTCCCACTACTACTCCCACTGCCACTCCTACTCCCACTGCCACTCCTACTCCCACTGCCACTCCTACTCCCACTGCCACTACTACTCCCACTGCAACTGCCACTCCTACTCCCACTGCCACTCCTACTCCCACTGCCACTCCTACTCCCACTCCCACTCCTACTCCCACTGCCACTACTACTCCCACTGCCACTCCTACTCCCACTGCCACTCCTACTCCCACTGCCACTCCTACTCCCACTGCCACTCCTACTCCCACTCCCACTACTACTCCCACTGCCACTCCTACTCCCACTGCCACTCCTACTCCCACTGCCACTCCTACTCCCACTCCCACTACTACTCCCACTGCCACTCCTACTCCCACTGCCACTCCTACTCCCACTCCCACTCCTACTCCCACTGCCACTCCTACTCCCACTCCCACTACTACTCCCACTGCCACTCCTACTCCCACTGCCACTCCTACTCCCACTGCCACTCCTACTCCCACTCCCACTACTACTCCCACTGCCACTCCTACTCCCACTGCCACTCCTACTCCCACTCCCACTCCTACTCCCACTGCCACTACTACTCCCACTGCAACTGCCACTCCTACTCCCACTGCCACTCCTACTCCCACTCCCAGTGCCACTCCTACTCCCACTGCCACTCCGACTCCCACTGCCACTCCTTCTCCCACTGCCACTCCTACTCCCACTGCCACTCCTACTCCCACTGCCACTCCTACTGCCACTCCAAATCCCACTGCCACTCCTACTCCCACTGCCACTCTCACTCCCACTCCCATTCCTACTTTGGAACACATTCATGATCTACTTAACACTCAATTTATTTCGTTACACTGACATAAATTACTTTAACTCTCGTGTTAAGATCTAGCACAAAATTCTTATTTTGGAAGCCATGGTGACTATAGCCGGACTAAACCATCATCTTTGTCTAAGTTTAGAGCTGCGTGTTCTATGCTATCTGACAAGACATTGTATCAGGAATTGGAAAGGAAGGAGAGAACAATAAACAATAAAATATCATCAAGTGTGCTTGTTGTTAACTATGCAATGAAGGATGGCTGTGACAGGTTTCTCAGTATTCGGAACATCATCAGCACAGCCCCCTCCCAGACTGGTCAGGTAGCAGAATATGGTTATATTTCAACAATGCACACCTTCACCATGTGCCTGAACATTTTCTAAACTCTGCATTCTGGAACTGGAAATTCTCTGTTAAAAGGCATACTTTGATTTCTGTTGTCCATATAAGACGGTTTCCATTTAAGAAAGGAAATATAATAAGAGATCAATTCTAAATCCATGAAACGATCTAATATTTCCATTTAAGATAGATTTCCGCTTAACAAGGGTTCCATTGAAGACAGGTTTTGCTGCATTGTTACAAGGAATACAGTGATAGCTTATCCTGAAATAAACTACAGTGCCTGGGCATAGCCTCTCAAACCCTCTGCTATAATGGATAACTTAATTGGGTTTCTTAAATAGAACTGTTAAATTGATTTTGGTATTTAACCAAGTTTTTGTTTTTGAGTAATGGCATGTACACACAGGTGCACACACACACAGGCACGCACGCGCACGCACACGCACCCGCACACGCGCACTGACCTTTTTCAAAAAATTATTTTTTTGGATTAAGGGAGTATCAAAACATGTATTTACAGTGAAATCTCAGTATCAAATATTTTGATGGAATACAACACTTCCTCTACTTTAAGTACACAGCAGAAAAGATAAAAATGAACATGGGACAAATATATATTTCTAATTAATTGTAAATTATCTTATGATTATTCTTATAGGTGATTGCACAGTAGTTACATGTATGAACTGATTTTTAACTCTTTGTGCACTAATTTTGATAAATTAAATAAATGTTAATTGTTATTTTATGCCAAGCAATTTACTGTTGATTTTAACACATGAGCCGTGTGTGGGCAATGTTTGAGAGGTAGAATCAGGACTGAAAAATTCAGTGCTATAGCTGTAATTTGAACCATGGATCTTCTGCACCATACGCGGCTGCTCTAACCACTGAACTACCATGACAACTTGCCAAATGACATTAAATTCCCCATGTATTTTCCTGCTAGACCACAAGGGAATTTCACATCAGAGATAAATAGATTCCTTCTAAAGGTTATTTAAAGCCGGGACATAAAGTACTGTGATATTGGGTCGTTCAAGAATATATATGGAAGAGAGGAAGCCAGGCGACCTTGTATACACTGAGCAGCTATGTGTCTGCATCATCAGGGAGGTCCGGGGCTACAGGACAACTAGTGACTGTGTGTATGTGATTGAACAGCGCGATAACATCGTAGTGCCTGGCAAATTCTAGAAGCTTTATGCACATGTGCACTTGGAAATAACTCAAAGGAGGTTATGTCATGTCGGCTCCAGTATAAATAGGAGACATTGAATAGTCAATCAGTTTTTGAGTTGAGTCAAGCTATTTTTTAGTTGTGAAGTGTGTACGTATGTGTCGTCGAGTGATTGTATCATAATAGTAAAGATGTAAGAGACAGTGAAACTGGAGAAAGACATTGAAAGACTGAGAAAGATTATCAGAAGACAATTGTGAATTGTAATAGTAGAGAAGACTGTAAACTGTGTTAGCAACGAGAATGAAATTGTGCATTTATAGTCAGATTTAGAGGAAAATAAAGGGTTAGAAAAAGTAAATGGTCTTTGCATTTTGCCATCTTTGTTACAGTACTTATGATTGTAAATTGCCCTTGGGGTATTTATTTCAGATGTGAGATTTCCTTTGTGATATACCGGAAAAATATGAATCGGCTGGGGAATTTAATGTCATACTGGCAAGTTGTCGTGGTAGTTCAGTGGTTAGAGCAGCCGCACATGAAGTGCAAGATTCATGGTTGAAATTCCGGCTATGGCATTGAATTTTTAAGTTCTGATTCTACCTCTCAAATAAATGTAAGTTATTAGTTAAACTTTTTATAAGTATTAAATGTTAGGGTAATTTTTAGGGTGATGAAAATGATGGCCCTGGTTTTCAGAGAGCATGAGGATGATAATGTATATATGTTGCAGATATGCCATGCAATAACCCCTCTGGGTTATGAGACAAGGAACTATTGTTGGTTGTCTGTGAAAAGAGGAATGCTGCTATCCTACATGGCACCAGTAGCTTCACTCATTCTGGTAAGTCATCTCTGTGAGCCAAGTTTATACTGGTGTGTCAAACAATGGAACAGTCCATTCCAAAAGCATGCGCTGCTAAGGTCCATTTTCCCATGAAGAACAGACTAGATTTGCAGCTACCAAATGGTCGACAAGCATGGCAATTCTGACCTTGTTGCTTTCAGAGTATCAAGTGTTGCCTATCTCCAAAAATACTTAATAAGGAACAGGTGAACAACCTGGTATGTAAAATGAATGTTTGTATCTTTGTCCTCTGTGCGCTCCTAAACAATTGACTAATCTTTGGCATGTATAAATATTTTTTCATGGAGAAGATTTCTATGTTGTCCATTTTACTATGCAGTGTATTACATTCACATGGTTTTTTCTACTTGCTTTTCTTTTATGCAGCACATACACATGTCTTTCTCTACACATCCTTCAACATACTATTCATACAATTTTCTATATGTTTGAAATATAAATGCAACATATTACATTCACACAGTTTTCTCTACTCAATTTTCTTTTACATAAGAATTCACTCACTCACTCTTCAACATAAACTTCATAGAAAATATATATAATATATATGTCCGCCTCCGTAGTGCAGTGGTTGCATGCTTGCCTCTGGTGTGGAAGACCAAGGTTTGGCATGGGGATTTTTCTGCTGCTGGGAGGACAGGCACGGGGTGCACTCAGCCTTGTTAGGTCCCTGAGGGGCAAATTTAGGAGATGCTTGATGAAGAGATAGTGACCCCAGGTTACAATGGTCACATAACTGGCCAGGAGGGCTCAGGGTGCTGACCATGTCCCACCCTCCAGTTCTGCACTCCACTCATGACGGCTGTAATGGGCAAAGGGATGGGAGATACAGCCACTGTATACTAAGTCTTGGACTGTGAATGGCTGTTCAACTAGGGATTTATACACAGAATGGAAGTGAAACAATCCATCAGACATTAACAGTGAATTTCTTTTATTGTGAATAACAAGAAAGTAATACCAAAAAAGCTGAAAGGTTTATAGTTTTCTAGAAAAAAGTACTTTTATCAAAAAGTGTATCATTACCTGGCTGAATTATTATTGATTAAAGGTTCTTAATTCATGGCTATATTCATAGAAAATTGAACAAATGACAACTTCTTCCTTTGCATTTTTCAATAGATTTTGTGTAAATTAAATTTTAAAAATCCACAATTTGTTGCCTTTTTAATTATGTTAGAACTGTCAACATTGCATATTTACTTTCTTTCAGTGTTGGTGTAGATCGCACAGAATATTTACTTAATTGCATGCAATTGTTTATTTGTCAAAGCCGTTAAAGCAGTGAAGCCTGAATACAGGTATTGAAACTTGCTCCAAACTCTTATTTCAAATTAATCTCAATATTATTATTTACTTATTACTGCTAATAGGTATTAGTTATTAAAAGTATGGCCATTTTTGTTTCTAAAGCTAAATGTAAATAATGAATGGTTAGTCTGTGACTGTGGGCATGAACACCAATGTCAAATTTGTTAGCTACATTTCTTGAAATACTTTGATATGTTTTACACATACTCGTGCTCACAGACACTTTGTGTTGCAAATTTCACTAACTCAAGTTCTTTGGCGCTCGTAAGATTCTTGTTGAAACTTGTTGGAGTAATTGTTGGCCAAAGTGTTTCCAAAAAACTTCTGCATGTTATACAAATTCCTGTTTTTTTAGAATGGCAGTTAGATGTAGGTACAGTAGAAAAACTCCAATACCAGTTGATCGTTCAGTATGAAAATTAGTGCATTTAAGTGTTTTTTCACAGATATTTTATGCTATCTATATGTATGTGCTTAGGCTTTCATGGCCAGTGTCCATTTGCAATAAAATATCTTCCAGCCTTGTAGGCCGTGGTTGACGTGTAGGAATTGCTCCTGATGTTTCGCTCAAGTCTGTGTTGAAGATGCTCAATGCAGACTTGAGCGAAACATCAGGAGCAATTCCTACACGTCAACCACGGCCTACAAGCCTGGAAGATGTTTTATTCAAAAAAAGTTTTATGCTATCAATTTTATTATGCAATATATTACATTCACATAGTTTTCTTTATTCACTTTTCTTTTATAAAACACAATCACACTTCTTTCTCTACTCCTACAAATAATTCATACAATTTTGTATAGGATTGAAATAGAAATGCAACATATTACATTCACATGGTTTTTTTCTTCTCATTTTTCTTTCTGTAGTACTTATGATTGTTTAACAGTGTGTTTGCATAGTGTCTACCCAGTGTTTTTATTTATTAATTTATTTTAATTTTTTGTCCTTTACAGATCGTAAGTTTAACTCTTTGTTGAAGCATATTAAGTAATTCTTTTAAACATCTCCAAAGAAACACAAGGCTAATGGGCAAGTGCAACCTAAGTCTAAATGTTGTAGGGATAAATCATCAAACCACGGACAACGTCGGGTATTTCAGCTAGTAGCAAAGAAACACAAGGCTATTGGACAAGTACAACCTAAGTCTAAATGTTGTAGGGATAAATCATCAAACCACGGACAACGTCGGGTATTTCAGCTAGTAGCAAAGAAACACAAGGCTATTGGACAAGTACAACCTAAGTCTAAATGTTGTAGGGATAAATCATCAAACCACGGACAACGTCGGGTATTTCAGCTAGTAGCAAAGAAACACAAGGCTATTGGACAAGTACAACCTAAGTCTAAATGTTGTAGTGATGAATCATCAAACCACGGACAACGTCGGGTATTTCAGTTAGTAACAAAGAAACACAAGACTATTGGACAAGTACAACCTAAGTCTAAATGTTGTAGTGATAAATCATCAAACCACGGACAACGTCGGATATTTCAGTTAGTAACAAAGAAACACAAGACTATTGGACAAGTACAACCTAAGTCTAAATGTTGTAGTGATAAATCGTCAAACCACAGACAACACTGGGTATTTTAACTAGTACTTTATGCAATAGATTACAGTAAACTTTATTTATTTAAAAAAATACAAGTAATTCATGGTTTCATTGAAGAGAATATAATACATACTGTCACATTGGCCACAGAGCTAGTTGTTGATGACAGGGGGGAGGTGTTTGGTGCATGCTAGCGTTGGCTTCTACTTGCAGCCAGATTGCTCCTATTGATGGACAATAGCTAAACTACATAATGATCATTATAATATTACGAATCTAGAGAATTCCTTTTGGTAGGGTCCAGAAGTTTTGTCTTGGACTGGGCACTATATAAAGGGTTTGCTTGTACCCAGAGGACTGCAAAGCAGAAGTATGTGAGGCATTCACTGAACAGCAACTGTGAACCGTGCTGAGTGCAGTTCAGTTTGAGTTATGATCTGGTAGTGACTCAACCACTCAATGGATTAAGATTATATTTAACTATACATGGTGGTTTGTACCCTTATGAAGTTATGATACGACCAGTGAGTTGAAGTGGCTGAAAATAAATTTAAAAAAACTGTAATATCATAAAATGGAAGTAAATGAAATAAAGTACATAGACAGTGGAGTTTGTAGAGCGAGCCATGTAGGTAATGTATTCCCAATGTGATGAGTGTATTTGTTTCAGGCAAGTGCAATTCTGTCAGTGCTGGGTCTCAGAATCCTCACACACCAACATGTGAAAGAAGGTGAAGTGCTGAGACGCTCCTTATGGGCTGCTGTAATATTGCTGCCATTGTTTGCAATTGTTTGGTTCCTGGCGGTTCTCTCACTTGAGAATCATAAAACTCTCGTCTTTCCTCTCCTCTTTGCTGCATCTAACATTTTCTTCGTAAGTAGCACAATTTACATTTTGTTAAAGCTAACATTGTTCAGTGAAACAGATTTTGCATTAAATTAGTTTAACATTGGTTGGTAAACAGTGTGCTAGTGAGTAAATGCTTAGAATCAAGTGTTGTAAACATGCATATGTTATCAAATTGTAGAGATTGTTAAATCAACAGTAGCGGCTGAAACATGAGTCCAGTCAGTGGTACTGCCAACATTACTTTGCCAACATTTTAATTTGTTTGGAGAGGGACAATTAATTAACGTCCTTTAATAACTGGGTAGAGGATATCTGATGGTGAATGAAATAAATGTTATTTATACTATATATACACCATTACCGCTAGTAGAGACTTCTTTTCATTGGCAGTAAGTGCCAACTGCAATGACAATGCACAACTAATCACACCCAGTCACATCTATCGCATGTGTTTAGTCAACTTGTTTTTCAAGCAAATATTGAGCTACTGTAAAATTTACAAATAGATTACCAAACAACATATCAACTTAAGGTACTCATGTAGGTACCTTAATGCAACTACATGTGTGAGTTAAATACACCACAGCTTTTCTGACTAGCAGTGGTTACGTCACCAAACAAAACACATATAAAGTGGAATAAAGCATTTTTGACTTCACATTCATAGAATGACTTATTTTTCATGTAAATGTTCTATTTAATTTCTATGCAGTTAAAACCATTAGTTTGTTTGTTTATATTTAGGTGCAGCTCAGGAGCAAATATTTCAGTTTCACCTTGTGTTGTAACAGTAATGTAGAAAATGGGCTACTCAGTAAAACGTTCACTTGATTCATGTTAAATAAAGAAAATAGTATATTGCAATACACTCACTTGCAGGTGTTCACTCTGTCTGGTCCAAAGGTTCATCTGTTTCCTGATAGGCGTCTGACCCTAGGTACTGACTTGTAAGTCCTAGGGGATGTAGGTCCTACACAAGAAGAGGGTAATCAGGTAAAGAAGAAGAAAAATGTGATTTTGGATTTATTAAATTAAGACTCATCTATTATTTACAAAAGTATTTACAATACTGTTGAATCGCATGGAGTGAATATTACCGGACTACTGAACAATTCCATAATTTGGCTAACTCTATTTCGGCAGGTTGATTATTACCATTCTGTTCTGTGCATACAATCATTGTTAGTTTAAAACCTGCTGTATAAGTTGTGCATTTCATCACTAAGCCTTCATTGCAATAACTATAGAAACAAACAGTCATATATAATTAAAGAATAAAATGTTTATTAACTTGGTACGTGATAACCAAATGGTTCACATCTCTTGTCACCTATCACTTAGTCACTCTGCTAATTCCCACACTTTAGGTACCTACTTGAACTGATCACATTCATTGATTTGCTGGCCACCATCTCGGCAGTTGGCAAACTGATGGCATTGACAATAAGGAATATATTACAGTACACTACATACTTTGCACTCTCTCCCATGAACCTAACAGGTTGCAGTGGTAGCACTTTATTTTTCAATATTTCTCAATAGTGAACACCTGGAATATTAATGTGATGCTTATGTCTTAATTGCTTGTCTATAAATCAAGGTGCAACCATTATGTGATGAAATATGATAATTATAGGCAGTGTAAATTATGAGTATAACTGGTAAAGAGCCAGGACTGTCATATTTCGCTGTATATATGTATAGCTTAGCATTAATAAATAAAAAAAAAGTAGGTACCTGAAAGAGAAGGTAAAAACAATGTGGTGGTGGTGTTGCAGAATTGGTTCCTGTTCCTATGCTCAGGACTGGTGCTGCCATCTGCTTCTCCAACATGTTCGCCACGTAGATTACACAGCACAGACATGGGAAAAGGAAGTGACACGGAGCCGCTGTTGTCAGACCCATGTACACCAGTACACAGTCCCCAGCCACAACCACAACCACCACCGTCTCCCACACAACTACTGGTGAGCTCCAGCCCCAGTCGTGGGGCAGAGCTCCTAGAGCTTCGTCTCGACTCCATTAGCACCATCAGTTCATGAGGTGAGTTCTTGTTGAGTCGTCATCAACAATTTTTAAAAATCTTATGTTGAGTTGCAAGAATGCATTTATAGGAAACTGAAATGTTCAGAAGCAGGACAGGTTACTTTTCTATTAAATTTACACTTGGAATTTGAGGACATACTTGCACATTACCCATATTCTTACTTCAGTTTGTTTGCAACTGCATCCATCACTTTATTTTATACTATTTTATTTCCAGAAGTTAATGTTCATTTCATAGAAAATGTTACTTTTATTCCTTTTGTTCTCCATTTTGGCTTACAGAAAATACGAAATTTTGTCAAGAAAATCAGATGTACAATCCTGGACGTGTGGCATCACTTGCTTGTTGTAGTAATGTGATACGTCTGACTTATGCCAATAGATCGGACTCAGTTGTCTTCTTGCTTCCCTCGTTAAGGGGAAGCATCTGTGAAAATTGCTAAAATTCAAAATTTTTGTCACAATGATGTGAAAATTTGTGTGCATGTGTGCCGAAGCATATCTAGTAGGTACTTTTCTATCTAAGATGGTTTTTGCAAAAATAAAATATTTATTGGGTTTCTTGCTGTAATTTTAGTGTAGTATAAGAAATGCTTCATGTAAAATATTAATCATTATAAAGTAAACTATAACCATTTGTTTCTTTTGATTATGTTTACAAAACCTGGTAGTTATATTTGGCTATATCAAACAGTTTTGGAGAAAAGAATTACTGAATACATCACTGACCATATTTCTTCAAATTATTAATAATTTTCAAAATCAAAATTCAATAACAATTAAGCTGCTCTGTCTAGAGTATTTAAAATACCAAGTTTTATTTAGCAACGATATAACAATATATATGTAAAATTTCAAAGAAATCTTTTACCAGAAAGAAAGTTTGCAGAAAATCCTGTAAGATTTACACCAGCACTGAATACAACTGCCTAATTTAAACTTCAAAATTGTACACAATTTTGCTGCAATGGAATAATGAATGCATTTTAAGAGTCACCCACTCATGGGCATTTAAATCATGATGTAACAGCCTTTTAAATGGCGATGCGGCATAAGCGACAGTAGATTCTGAAAGTGCAAAGTACAGACATAATTTGAAAACAAGTAAAGGAAAATCGCGTTTTTCATCATTTTTGTCCGAATTTCACAAATATCTCCCCTTAAAGAAGCAATAGTTAACAGATCTTATAATGTACTTGCAATGACCTATAGTTTACAGAGCTCAATAGCTTATTGATGAATTAACTAAAGAAGGGAATAAGTATTTAAAGGTTAGTGTCCTTGCAACGCAGCATAAGATTTATGTTTTAGACAAACTAAGTAGGTACATCATCTTAATCTACAGACCCTTCTGTCACTTTTCAACATAATCCCCATTTGTTTGCACATATTTTTCTCATTGTTCTGCAAGTTTGAAAATATGCTTATGATAGAACTTTGTAGTAGCTGCCTAAGACACTGCTTTTTGAATATCCTCCAATGTCTCATAGCATTGGCTTTACATCTGTTCCTTAACAGAACAGAAAATATGCTAGTCGAAGGGTGCCAAGTCAGGACTGTAGGGATGATGTGGAAGTGTTTTGCACCCAGATATCCTGATCTTCTACACAGTGACACAAACTGTGCCAGTGAGCACACTATCCTGTTGCAGAACGGCCTTCTTTCCAGGATGCTTATCATGCAAAGCACAATGGAGGGTCAAAAGTGTCCGGATATAATGGGCAGCATTTATGGTTTGTCCAAGGGCAAGAAAATAAACCCATGCAACCCCATGTATCCAAAAGACACTGTCCATAACTTTTCCATCATATTGCACTGCATTCGCTTTCTTCTTCAATAGCTAATCCAAGTGGAGCCATCTGTTTTGTTTCAGACCTAAATCATCACCTAAATTTTGAAACCTCTGAAGAACGTTTTTGGTAATGGTGCTTCTCTACAGTTTGTGATCTTGGTTAATAAACATGAGGACCCACAAACTTTTTGATAACCTAAATGTTCAATAATGTCTTGCACTGCACTATGTCCTAGGCACATCTGTCTTCTCTAATGAGTTCATCAATTCTTTATTATTTATTTATGCCAACAAACTTACTGCAATGGTTAGGACACCTGTCTGGTAAGTGGAGGGTCTGTGGCTCAAATCCCAACTGTGGCACTGAGTTTTTCAGTTCTGATTCTACCTCACATAAATTCTTTCCCTGTAGTGTTTCATGGAGGCAGTTTGAAGAGGCTTGTGTTTTCATGTTTGAAATGTTTCACCTATCTCCTAACACTGCATAAACACATTGAAGTGTGAGATAAATTTCAGCAGCAGATGTTTCCTCTTTAACAAGGAATTCAATGGCAGAACACTGTCAAAATTAAACATTTGTAACAGTTTGACAATTCAACAAATCCCACTCCTGACACCATTGTGATGAAAACGATAAAAATCCAGTCCAGTTATATTTCACTTTATTTTCTTCTAACTTTTACATAAATCAGTTTTCTTTTACTGACATTAACACAGTCTACAGCCTTTTGTGATATTACAACTCCCAACTGTTTTCTTCTCCTAGCATTGACTCATTTCTTTCACTGTCTTTCTTCACTTTCTCTGTCTCTCATACACTGATTACACAAATAAACAGTTCTCTTTTACTGATGTTAACACAGTCTACAGTCTTTCATGATATTACAACTCACAACTGTTTACTTCTCATAACCTTGACTCACTCCTTTCACTGTCTTTCTTCACTTTCTCTGTCTCTCATAGATTAGCTCTGACGATACAATCACGCAATGCTCACAACTGCTTTCCTACCTTCATTCAGACATGACGACACACATACACACACTCAAGCTAAGAACTGACTGACTCCTGTCTGGCAGTCACTGTTGCTGTCTTTGTGATTTGCCTCGTTATGTAGCAAGGGTGATGTTACATGGGCTTTTCTCAAACTTGTACAAACATGCTGGCTGTCAGAATGTTCCAGCAATCCTTTGTTATGCGCCACGTCAGTGAGGTGGGGCACATTGATGTCTGTCATTTTGGAAACACTGCCTCTGGTCATGTGATAGACGCTAATGATGTCACAATATGGCAACATGTGGTCTAAACTGTTAGGTACATAGTTGGAATTTGAATTTTAACAATGGGTTGCTCACGGCTTTCATTATCACCCTCATAATTTGTAAGTTTACATTTTATGGTACTTAGGCTTAATTTTGTTTGTGAAGGGGGTCTTACAGTCCCCAAGAGCCACAATGAACAGCACCATTTTATTTATCACAATCTTGTACAAAGATATACAACTAAGAGTAATTTGCTATTTTGCTTTGGTTATGTTTGCAGCAAGGTATCACCTCAAGTACAAGAACGCCCGTCAGCAGGAGGTGTAGAACAATCACGAGCTGGAGAAATAAAGGTTTCCTTTCTTAACTTCATTTTATTACTACTAGACACTTAGAAGATATCTACAATATTTCTTCTGGTTTTGTCTTTATAGCACAGTCTGCTCACAGTTATCTATATATTTCTTGCAGAATAATATTGGAGGTTAGTGTAGGGAATTCTGGTATTTTTATTACTTCTTTAGTCTCTCATACACAATAACAAAGACTGCAAATGTCAACAAATTCTAGACAGTACAATAGCTGTATAACCTGCAGAACTGTTTATTATAACGTTAAGCTCAGGTATTACAATTTAGGATTTTGTGCGTCAGGACAAAACAATGACCATTCAGCAGGTTTTGACATCAGCTTTTAAAAGGTGTCTCTCTCTGCTTCTGTTTTGTTAGTAAATCTGGACCTCAAAAACAGAAGGGCATTTTTCTATTCCTCCAGTATTTACAGGAGCAAAATCACTACAATTTATGGAGAATTTATTCGGTTTTCTATAAATGACAATGACCAAGGAATGTAAGGAACACCCTGCATATTGCGACACGTGGTTACAACCCCTGGGAGGAACTGCATGATGTTGTTGGAGCTGACAGATACTCAAATGTTCCCAACGATTCCAGACACACCGGCAGACTGCTCAAAGAAGACTTTCCTCTGGTGGAACCAGGAGAATTTGACTTATCAAAGAACTGTCCAACATGAAAGCATATGCACTATCTGTTTACACCAGTTGGCATAGCACAGCCTTAAGCCTATCTGATATGTAAAACGGAAAGTAAACTGTCAAGAAAATGATGGATAGAACATTTGTGGTAGAAATGCAACATTCCAGCATTCAGCTTGCCACATGGTCTGGATTGGATCCCAGGACTTTCTGAAAGCAAGGTGCACATACTGCTGTAGAACCACCTCACCATCTAGAGACCAAGGAGATCTAGTCGGAGACCCTTTGAAGATGTCTGCTGTAGCCGCAGATGAAACGTCTGGGGAAAAACCCCAATGCATCATGGGCATACAGCCTGCAAGATATTCGTAGAACATTTTGTATGAATAGTTTGCAGAAGAGTGAGTAAAAGAAACATGACTTTTTTTTTTAAACTGCAATGCCCTTCTACCTTTGAAGTTCAGAAACAGAATATAGTATTTTCTATACTGTTGGGAACATGGCTAATTGATTTTAACACATAATAATACTGCTTATCAACAAAAGGGTAAAATATTTACCAGCTCAACTCTAGCTCCATGTTACGAGTCTCATATTAGCCATATATTAGAATTAGTTAGGTATGTTAGCATTAGAACTTTATGTCCTTAAAAGCAACTTCAGTAATGATTGCATTACATTAGCCACACCAAAGGAAATTTGGGGAACACTGTATGTGATATTGGTGTAAATTAAATCTTTTATGCCCAAGGAAATTACATTTGTAACCAAGCTGGAATATAAAATTTCTCTATGCAGATACCATTTTAAAATTTGTTTGTATACAGATAGCTTCTGGTTGTTGGAAAGCACGGAGAAGTTTCTGTTTCTATTTTGGGATATACCATAATAAAGCTCACAATTGCAAGGTACTTTTGTTTGCATTTGGTAAATAAGTTTAATTATTCTAATAGCTGAATTACCTGAACTGAAAGAAGCACCACCCTGCCAATTACATTCCAGTGCATCATAGTTACTGTTTGTAGCTCACTGAGTACTGATTAAACAAGCTTTATGATAGTTCGTAGTTCCTGGCTGTTGTCATGGTAATGATTCCAGAGTTGAAATCAAGAATAAAACTCAGCTTTATTATTTTAATACAAACAATGCTGCAGTAAATTCAACAACCTCTTTTAAAATCTTTGAAAATATTTGTCTTCTTTATGTGATTACCCTCGTCGTATGGAGGACTTATAAGCCAGTGCCTAGGATCAGATGTCTGTCAGAGAGCAGAGAAACCTATGGACCAGACAGACTGAAGATCTGGAAGTGGTTGGTCAGCGAAGCACCAGGTATGATAGCGAGGAAGAGGATGATATGAAATACAGGCAAAATGGATGAATGGAAAGGTGGTGCTGGAGAAGTTGTTGGAATGAGCCGTGGGGGAAACTGGAGAACCGAGAGGAAGCCTGCCCAGATGCTTCTATATCCACCATACCACATGTGCATCCCTGAGATTGAACCTGGGCTGCCTAGGTGGTAGGGGAATGGTCTAGCCATGGCGTCGCCCCTTTTAAATATAAGATAAAAAACAGCATTAGTGAATCTAAGTAAAATTAAACAACTGCCTGCATTTCCAGCACCCCTCAGTCACAGGTAATAAGCCTGCTGAAGGGCAATGGATTTTTTTGGGTGTAAAAGTCCTTAGATGGCTTCCTTTAAAAGGGAAGTAAAGCTGGAGATCCTGTGTCATAGATTTACAGCACATAACTCTGATAAAGAGATATCTGAGCAAAATTATGTGATCTTTCATGTCTAATATAGAACAGGATGCTGAAGACGTCCATAAATAAAAGCTCAATTTCAATTTCAGCCTGAGTAGGAACTACCAAGAGTGCATACAAAAGAGGTTATGTTACATGTAACAAAATAAAGAAGAGCTAGTTAAGCAGTTAAAATATGTTAAATTCACACACAAAAAAAATATCATGCATTACGAATGATCCTATACAGAAAGTCAACAGAATGATCACATAATGAGAATTGTTGTCTTATGTTCCAAACTTTCATGTTCATGAAAACTTGGAATTTGCAAACTTTTGTGTTTTAGTTTTAAGTTTATGGTTATGTATATGTCAGCATTTGTATTTCTATGCTTACATTATATTTATGTGTAACTTTTATTGTGAATAGATCCTTAGATCAGGAGTACAGATAAATCTCTGTGAATGAGAAACAAATTACTTATATACTATTGTTATATTTTATAATCAAAGGAGTTACTTGAAGTGTTATGAATATGAAGGGCAAACTTGACTGTTAACGATCAGAATTTTAACTTCTGTAACATTCAGTTAAAGGAAGATGGTTACTCAAAACGTTGTTTAAAAACTTTAACATTGTTGACCTCTTTGAATTAATTTCTTCTACAAAAATTGTTGATTCGTCTTCATTTTGAGGAGACCCCTTCCTCTTGTAAAATCTGCAAATCTGTCAAGGAAATGTATGATCAGTCTTTCCCCTAAATTTACTTCCTAGAGAATGGATGAGATGGCATGAAAATACCAGCATATGCAAGAGGTTTCATTTGGATACATGGCCATGTTACTGGGAATTGCTTGCCCTGCACTACACTGTTCTGTTCCCTCTCAGTGTGCCGACTAATCAGCTGACACAAAGTCTGTTGATATGTTTAGTTAGTACTGAATCTTCATGTATATGACAACAAACTCTTGTAGAGAAGCGATACAGATTCATGTCGTAATATTTGTCATAGACTTAGGGAAACAAACAGGATCTATTCTCTATAACAAACTGTTGTCTTCTTACAAAGGAAAAACTGAGAAAAGTTAGAACTAAGTCCAAATAAATCTCTGAGAAAACTTGCACAGGAATCAGAAATTTGACAAAACTCAACTTGGAATGTTACCAAACTTAAGATAATTGTAGTTGAGATAATAGCCATGTTAGTATGGACTTGTATGTGGTTATTTAAGGGACTGTGAATATGCGACTCAAACAGTGTCTTTCCCATTAGACAGGCTGGCCACAAGTACAAAGGCCAGGTAGTGATACTTCACATTCCAGGAGCATGCCTGTGTTGCTGTCTAAACTTCAATCTAAAACCTGCATTGACTTATTGTTGTCCATTCTCAAAACTTCAAGTCAGCTTTTAATTTGTCAAACTCATCCTTATTGTGATATAGTAAACATTTTGTAACACAACTTCACTTATCTTGTTTAATTGTATGGAAGAAAATATTTACTATAAATAGGGATCATGTAATGAATTATGTTGTTTGCTAATGCTGGATTTCTGGCAATGAAGTCATTAATCCTCTTTCTCTCCAATATTTTTCACTGATGGATGGGAAGAGTGCTAGAATTGCAGAGAATTAGCAGTAAAAGTAACCACTTTTTAGAGAGCATAATATTTTTATGTTTTGGCAGTTACATTGCTCTCTGACAATCCCCAGAATGTCTGGAGGACCACACCTGTCATTGGTTTACGGGTCTCACCGACCTGACTGGGAAAGTTATCAAAATAAATTCATTGACCATATCCTCTGATTACCAATCAGAGGATGCATTACATGCCATGACAGGTCAGCATGTTAGAGTTAAGAGGTGATAGAGAAATTAGAGAAATGGAAAAATAAAGACTCCCTAGCCCTTGGGTATCCTAATAGTATCGGGGTCAGAAGAGAACAAGAGATGACCAAGGTAAGGTCATAGGGTCAGATAGAAAACCTACAGTGAGAACCAAAACACTAGTAAGTGGAATTAATGTTCTGCTCAGCTTGGCTGCCAACTGATTCTGTCTACAAATTTTTTTTTACTTCCAATAGATGGCAATCCTTCAGCTAGCAACAGTAACCATAACAATATGTGAGGGTAGATCAAAAAGTAACAGTTCTACCTCTCAAACATTGCCCACACGCGGCTTGTGTGTTTAAGAACACCAACAGTAAGTTTGTTGGCATAAATAAATAATAATTACCATCTGAAGGTTATTTAATCCTGGGATATAAAGTACTTACAATAGTAAGTCACCATTGGGGTAATTTGTCTCTGATGTGAGACTGCCTTTGTGGTTTACCAGGAAAAATACGAACTGGTTTGAGAATTCAATGCCATTCTGGCAGTTTGTCACAGTAGCTCAATGGTAGAGCACCCGCCTGGTAAGCGGAAGGTCTGTGGTTCAAATCCCAGCTGTGGCATTGAATTTTTAAGTTCCAGTTCTACCTCTCAAAGTAACATACAATTTTTTTAGAAAAAAGGTAATGGGTAAAGAAATAAACAAAAAAAAGCACAAATAAACCGACATCCTTGCTTGGTTCAGTTGTAGTATAGGCATCTATGGATTTCTAATTTCACTTCTGCATCTGTCACAAAGTATTGGTTGACCAGCCAGAAATTTCGTTATGACACTAAACAGATGAAAATTCAATGATAAAAGGTCTGGACTATAGGGTGTGTGTGTGTGTGCCAGTAGTTAATTTTCAAAATTGCCAGCTTAGCTGTTACTGGCTGTCTGGAATGTGGTGGATCACAAAGATTATCACGGCCACACCATGCTATGGTCCTTAGCAGCCATTCCCCTGTGAATTTCACTTGGGTTATGCCCTTTAGCCCACAAAAATTACACTTAACTGCTCTTCACAAGTTGATGACACTAACATGCACGCCATCCTTTTTGCATAGTTCACAGTTTTCTTGCTAGAGCTGTACATGAAAAACAAAAAAACTTGAAACTATATCTTAATAAAATTTCAACATCCCAGCTGCAATAATAAGGCAGAAAAATATTTTTGTGCATTACTTTCCAATCCTCTCATAAATAAACATAGTGAACAAAGCTGAGGATGCAATTATTGAATTGTCAAACATGTCCAGGAAATTTATGTTTTAAAATCAAGATAAGTGAAGTTATGTTATAAAATAGTTTATATATTGTAATAAATGATTTGCTTCACTGTCAGTTGTCTCAGTTTTTATGTATTATTTATAGTTAATATTTGCAGTGCTTTAAATTGTAGTTGATAAAGTAGATTTATCATTTTTGGCATTGCCACATTCTAGTAACATACAGTCATGAAGCTTGAGATGCTGTTTGTAGCTGTGCAACTACAGCGCTCCTAGTGGACATCCTGATACATGCTGGTATCAAACTATCTAATACTTCAAGATATACCTTTGATACTTCTAAATGTTTAAGTTTTGCATTATCACATTATGTTTAACTTTATGCTAGATAAGGAATGAAAAGAGTCCTTATTGCCTCGCATGTGTCCCCAAAGAGTCACTAGTTGTTGATGGACCTTGACTGTGAGTGAACGACATAGACTCCAAACATACAAAACATGCAGCACATGTTAACCGAGTTGTGAATGGAACTCACATGTTTCTACAATAGCCTGGCTTGGTGACTTACTCTCTGCCACTACACTTACCCACTGTGGTGGCCAAAATCTGTAACTCATCCATTGTCAGCAGGGCAGGTAATGAGTTATCTGACGAGGAAATCAGTCAGCTGAGCAGAGGAGCCTCTCCAAAACTAATCCTGAAGGATTTTTAACGTAACTAGAGCAAAAGTGTTTCTAGATGTTCAAAAACAAAAATTGTGTTATAGATTTTAATTATAACTTCCACTGCTCTAAAGACTTAATTTTTATCTTAAGTTTCCTATGACTAAAGGTTGTTTTGTAGCAGTTCATACATGACACCATTATCTTGGTGTTGCTGAAATTGGCTACTGTTGAGCCAGTCTGATCCTCAGTGTTCAGTAATAGTGAGTGACAACATGTTTGATGCATTCATACGAATGCAGTTTGAGACCTTTATTTGGCTACAAGCCAGAGTTCTTATACTCTATACCATCCATGTCTAAATGGTGAGCCAGAAATTAAATTAGTTTGTTGTTTAACGACAATGTCAATTGCTAGGATAACAACAGCTTCATCAATGCGCCAGAGTTTTGTCTCATTGGAGTTCTTTTACATACAGGAAATCTACTGACATGTAGGTGTCATTTTTAAGCACACTTAAAAATCATCGGTCTGGGCATATTTGAACCCATGACCTTGGGATCAATTAAGTCACCCACACAGACTGCCAAACCATTCTTGGATACTTCCCGTATGACATGTCATATTTGGAGAGAAGTAAATCAACATTTTTACTGTCAAGTGACAGTGTTATCTTTAGTTATGACTAAACATTGTGCATAAGAAAGACCTATTATGCATTCACAAGACCAAGGAAATTTAAGATATGTTCAAAATTTGGCATAACATTTGTTATAGATGTTTTTAGCTGTGCTGAGAGATGGAATTGATATTCTGTTTTTCCATTCAAGAAAAAAAGTTGCTCGCAAATGTATGTTGAAGCAAACATTGCCAATATGCAAGCGCTAAATGCTCTAAGATGAAGATATTTATTTCTAGGAGCAAGTTTAAATATTGCAATTCCTAAATGCTCTTTACCACTACTTTTAGGCAATATAACTATTACAATGCACCACTGTTTGTTATGAGTGCAACAGTATTCATACCAAGTGCAGGGGTGTGTTCACCAGGAAGGGTGAACCAAGGTGGCCTCGTGAGCCTGCGATTGTTCTATAATGTTTAAATAATGGGAGAACGTTATTATTTATTTATGCCAACCAACTTACTGCTGGTGGTTTTAAACACATAAGCCACGTGTGGGCGATGTTTGAGAGGTAGAATCAGAACTGAGAAATTCAATGCCACAGCCGGGATTTGAACCATAGAGCTTCAGCTTCCTGTGTAGTAGTTCTAACCATTAACCACAGCAAGTGTTACGTCTGTGGTTCAAATCCGACTGTGACATTGAATTTTTCAGTTCCAATTCTACCTCTCAAACATTGCCCACACATGGCTTGTGTGTTCTAAAACACCAGCAGTAAGTTTGTTGGTATAAATGAAAAATAATTACCATAAAGGTTATTTAATACGGACGTAAAGTACTTATAATTGTAAGTCACCTTTGTTGTAATTGTCTCTGATATGAGACTGCCTTTGTGGTCTACTGGGAGAAATACAAATTGATTGGAGAATTCAGTGTCATTCTAGCAAGTTATCACAGTAGGTTAATGGTTAGAGCACTGCATGGCAAGCGGAAGGTCTGTGGTTCAAATTCCGGCTGTGGCATTGAACTTTTCAGTTCCGATTCTACCTCTCAATGGGAGGAGGTGTTTATTTATGTAAAAGAGCACAGGAATGGTGAACCTATTAGCTAGCCACCAGGAGCACTAGTGTCAATGGAGTTTCATGACTGTATATGGTAGACTGTGCTAAGATAGCCTGACCTTGGTCCTGTGAGTGATGCAGCATTCTAACTTTGTGGTGTTTTATAACAAATTAGTGGAAATCTGGGTCAATGTCAACACATCTTACTAATACACATTTAATAAATAAGAAATAAGACAGTAATGTGTCTGTTACTCTTGTACACTTTTATTGTAATAAATATTATTCATTTATTTATTGTACCTATATAATGTACAGTTTTAATGTTCCAAATGATTTGTCTGTGTTTATATAATAAAGTAAGAATATTTTATTAATTTTGTAAGGTTATTGAATGTACACCAAGTATACATTCAGTTTGTTGGTTAATGTGATTTGAATGTAAATAGAAGTAACTTATGTACACAAGCTTTCGTGGCCAGTCAGTGTGAGAAACTAGATCTTCCAGATCGACTGGAGAGGTTCCTTCTTGCAGACATCTTCAGTGGTGAGGACAATGTATATAGATTATATTTTACTGAAGACGGGAGCTGGAGTAGCTGAGTGGCTTTGTACATTGCTGAGGACCCATGATTTGAATCCTGCCTCAGATGGTGATTTTAAATTGGCCCTATCCAAAGCTTCACCTCTGAAGTATCACTAAGTTGGTCCTCTTGTTACATCACCATTTCTCATTGGATGTAAGTGGCTTCATCCTTTGGCTCCCTCTAGTTAACAAATCTGCTTGGTAGAACAAGGTTTCCCTGAAGGTCATGACAGTATGGGCTGTATTGTAAACCAACCAACCACATTTTACCAAAGTTTCTTAAAGTAGAAGTTTGAGATTTTCCCACCATAATGGCATAAATTTCCAGGATCTGTTGATGTTTTAGCTGTTAGGTTCAGTTTATAACAGGCAACTGTTCCTCAAATATGCACCTGTCACACTCATCTGTTAAGGCACTGCTCTTTTTATAGAGTTGCAGGAGTTCCAACTTTACATGCACTAAAGCTTAGGACTCCCATAACTTAACCTCTGTATAACCACTATATTTTGTTTTGTACATTAATGTCCAATGTAGACAGAGCGCTTAGACTGTTTCCTACCACTTAGGTGGCCCGGGTTTGATCCCAAGAACTCACATGTGGTATTTGTAGTGGACGAAATGGCATCTGGGCGGGTTTTCTCCGGTTTCCCTCAGCATTCATTCTACCAATTGCACCATCATCACCTTTCCAATCATCCATTTCATATCATCCTTTTCCTCACTCTCATACTTGCAGGTGTTCACTGTGTCCGGTCCATGGGTTCCTGTGCTCCCCTTCAGGCGTCTGACCTTAGGCACTGGCTTGTAAGTCCTAGGGAAGGAGAGAAGAATAGAAGAAAAGAACATCCAATGCAATGTCATATCAGATGTTGAATGAATGAAATTACTGAAATGAAAACCTTAACTGGATAACTCACCCTAACCGAGATTCGAACTTGGAACATCTTGAATGTCAAGCACACATGCTACCACCATACCACTGAGGGGGAGGGGGGCTAACCACTAACCACTATAATGTATCTCTATTTAAACACAGAGGAGTTCAGAGGACCAATGTATGCTATTGTGACAAATGACAAAATCCAGTCAAGATACATTTTTCTATCACTCTATTCTCTTCTAAAATTTTACCACAAATATACAGTTCTCTTTTACTGATGCTAACATAGTCTACAATCATTTGTGATATTACAATTCACAACTATTACTTCTCGTAACCTTGACTCACTCCTTTCACTGTCTTTCTTTATTTCCTCTGTCTCTCCTGCACTAATTATGATGTAATACTCATGACACTCATTGGATCTTCTTGCAACATACACACATACAGCTGTCTTACACTCACTCACATGTCTGTAACTCAGTTACTGTTGTTCTCTGGCCTCCTTATACGCTAGCGATGACATCATATGGACCTTTCTCCAGTTCCACACACGCTCGCTGGTAATGCCTCAGAAGTGTTGCAAAGATTCTCGGCACCTCTTTTGCTTCTGCTGCCTTGATTGTTGGCAGTCATCTACATACAGCAGTTGCGGGAGGCAGCCTGGCCCTGAACGTCTTTGCCCACTTGCCGGTACAACATGTGGTGTGAAGTAGCTTGGCCCCATCTGTGCTTTGTTGAGTGCCGAGCTAGACATCACATTACTGTGTGTATTTATTTGTAATAATTGTTTACTCACTGGAGATAAATAATGTCTAAATATAAAGAACTAGCCATGCTAGAACATTTTTTTAAGGAATTGATCATTTCTGGGACATTCATTTTTATTGGTTTGAATTTCAAATACTTGTACTTTTCTCAAGTAGAAAATTGCTGTTTATTTTTTATTTGTTCACGCAAAGAGTGAAATTTCAAAGTCATCACCTAGCAACCTGCTCTTGAAACATTTTGAGTATCATTTAAGTCTACTGTATTCCCTTATTATGAACCCACAAGGAAATATGCAATAACACAATTTGTGCAAATGGTCCAGACCTGAGCAATTTGCAAAATAATTTGAGCAATCATAACTGTTTTTACCTGCTAAACATATAGTATCAGTACAAGGCTGTGGGTAGGCTGTGCTCAGAGAGCACTAATACTGTAGGCCTGAGATAGAGAAATAAGCATTTGTAGGAATAGTCTGTACAAGCCTGAATACAGAAAGTCATGTGAGTGCATCATAGCAGATTTCTTTATTTATTATACAGATTTTCAAAAATATAGTCTAAATAGTTCATCTAACAGACTAGAGAAGTACAAGTAATATCTCAATCTCTGTAGCATCCCAAATCACAAGGCTGAACTTACAATAATTATTACTTATTAATTTTGTTTGTAAAAAGTGTTGAAAATAACTGTACAAACACTTAAAGAGACAGGTGACGAGGACTCACAACATATACACAAACACACGTACATATAGGTTACAAGTTGTGCTTCTTCACATGAACCTCAACACAGGATCTTCTTCACCTTCATCATCATCGTTCACTTCTCTGCTGTATGCTCCTTGCTCATCACCTTCTAGTTCATTTAAAACCCTTGCTTTGTAAGATGCATAACCCTCTCCAAACAGTTCCACCTGATTTGGATCAACTGTCACTCCAAAAATAAAATCATCAGCCGCATCATCGCTGGATAAGTCATCTTCTGCTGTAACAAAAACGTCAAATTCTTTTAGAAATAATAATTAGTACATTAATTTAAATTTAATAAAATTTATTAAAAGCTTGGTCAACTTCTAAAACACTTTTGTTCCCATGACTAGATTATTGGCAGAACATGTTTCACAGAGATTTGCTCATCATCAGCTGATAGGTCCACTGTATCTCGTCTGGTATCTACTTCCCCCTTCCCCTATTGTTTGACCTGCTACTGTTCCTATTCGTTAGACATATGATACTGGTATTTCAAAATTCATAACTGTATTTAAGTTTGTGACAATGTACGAGGCCTGTCTAAAAAGTATCCAACCTTAAATTTTACAGCACAAAGTAGTGATGCTACGGCAGTGCCACTGTGCATGGTGGCAGGAGGAACCTTAATGAGCAAGCTTGAATTTTCTCACTGCATTCACGTGTGTCATTTGCTGGCTGCAGGTCGCCAAGTGAGGTGCTGTTATAAGTATTCGTCGAATTTATTTTCTTGCAAGATGACTGAACAAATTGAGCAAAGATACAGCTCAAAAAGAAACAGTCAGTGGGCATTTTGAGATGATACTATGAGGGTAACACAAATTAAAGAGTGGTTCAACCGATTCAAAAATGGCCGCACTTTGGTGGAGAGTGATGAACATCCTGGGAGGCCACAAATTGCTTGAAATGCTCCAGACCTCTGGAGGGCAAAAACCTAGCAGTTGCATCATGACAATGCTCTAGCACATTCATCACAACTGATCCAGACTTTTTTTGGCAAAACATGAAATTCTGGTAATTTGTCAACCTCCCTACTCTCTGGACATGGCTCCTTGCAACTTCTGGTTGTTTCCGAAACTGAAGACCCCATTGAAAGGATCCTGTTTTGAGAGCAGAGATAATGAGGAATGTGATGGTGGAACTGAGTGATGGGTTAAGTGTGTGAATGTGCAACGGGATTACTTTGAAGGGAATTAAGGTCCCAATCCCATCAGATAAATAATCTAGTTTTCTGGGTCATAGGTCAGATACTTTTTAGACATACCTCGTATATACTGTCCCACACTGTTACTGTGTTTCATCCTAAAATTGTTGCAGTTTTAGTGTTTTCTTCATACAGTAAAATATAGTGTGACCATTAGACGAAGAATAAATTATTTAAGACTGGCTGTGTTAACTTTCAACGATTAGTGTACACTTACAGGAGTATCAGCGAGTCTGAACATGTTGAAGCACGGCCACATTGCACTATCTGTAGTTGAAAATGAAGGAGAGGAAATAAAAGTGACACTTATTGTGCAACAGCTCTTTCCAGGCCAAGGATTACCACTATATCCCCCACCTCTGTCCTCTACTGGGGTGGAGTATGGAGGTGGGGCGTGGTCAGCACCCTGGTCCCTCCCGACTGGTTATGTGGTCTTTGCAACCGGCGATCGTTACTTTTCATCAAGTAGCTCCTCAATTGTCCACTCAGGAATCTAACAAGGCTCATACACCTACTCCAGTACTTAAAAGAAATGAAAGAAAAAGAAACACAATTGAAGAATAACATGGTTACTGAATTGACGTGTGCTAACCAAACGGTATACATCTCTTGTTGCTACATTTGCTTAACACTTAGTCACATTTGCTAATTCCTGTACTTAGGTACTTGAGTCAATCAGAATCATGATGGACTAGTCAATGTCTCAGCAGTCTGCAAACTGCACCAGTAATAAGGAATATATTACAATATGCTGCATACTCTGTACTCTGTCCCTTGAACCTAACAGGTTGCAGTGGTAATGTTATTTTTCAATGTTTCTCTATAGCAAACACCAGGTTTATTAATGCAACAATTAAGTGATGAAACACAGTAATTACAAGTGATTCTTGGCCAGTTTTGAACACTTTATTTCTGTGTCAATGTTACAATTATGCAACCAAAAATGATAAGTTATGGCTGATTTTTGTGTTTGAATTTTACGTTTCTCAAGTGTTCCTTTAATCCTGCTTTCAAACTGCTGTTAGTCTTTTCAATGTATATTTTTTGCAGTTAATGTGGTATACTGCTGACAATTTGTTTTCAGAAGTAGTATTTTTTAACAGATGATTGAGCAGATTTCTCACATTTTATTTATTTTATAAAGCCAATTTAATATTGTTGTTGTTGTTTTCTAGTGCCTTGCATCTGGCAATGAAGCCATAACTTTTTTTAAGGTTCTCAATGTCCTTTAACTGGTTATGTTACATCGCATGATGAACAAAATGGACTAAATAAGCCCAGGGTCCATAGAGCTTCACCCTAAACGAGGTTCAAACTCAGGACTCCTTGAATGTTAGGCAGGTATGCTACTACCACCCCATGGGGGTGGCTTAAAAATCTTAACACTTTAGGATGATATGTAAATTTACAGTATTTTTCTTTAAGACATCTCAGGAATTGAAATTGAGTTTTTATTTATGCACATTTTTTAACTGCTATGGTTCTCAGTGTCCCATTCTATATTTGACATAAAATATCAGTTAATTTTGCTCAGGGCTCTCTTTATCAGACATGAGGTTCTTTCACATGCTGTAAATATACAACACAAGACCACTGGGCTTACTTCCCTTCTGAAGGTAGTCATCCAAAAAAATCCATTGCCCTCTGCCAGCAGAGGACGACTAGGTCTCTCTGGTTTAACCTACATCTCCAATTGTACATATTCGTCTTTTAGTTATCAAGTTTGATGTGTAAATTATTTAATTTTTTTATATTCAACATATGTCAATGGGATATGATTAGATGAATCACCAATAGAACAATAGCAGGTCAACAACAGGGGAAGGAGAAAGTACACACCAGACGAGAGACAGTCAACCAGTCAGCTGATGATGACCAGGAAATTCCTTGAAACATGTTCTACCAATAATCTTGTCAAGGGAGCAGAAGTCTCTTAAAGGTTGACCAAGTTTTTAACAAATTTGATTACCATATTCCACTGTTTTAAATGCTTCATCTTTTTTAATTTTATGAGTATTGAGACATGAAAATTGGCCAGCCCTAAGGACAGAGCTTTGTTGTGTCCTTATAAGTGAAGTGGAGATTCACATAGAGGTATTCAGGTTCGTTCACAATAACCAACCACCAAAACGGGAATGAGAACAACAAAGTTAAAGTACATATATCATAATGTAAGCATTCACAATAAAAAGGAAAGAAACCTTGTTCAAATTTTAACTTTCTCATCGTAATTCCTGGACACAATATATTGAACTCTTTACTGTAACAAAACAGCTGCTACCATTCTCTCTATCTTCAAACTGGGAAATGAAAGGAGAAGAAATTCTAGAATATGTGTGTCCTAATCTCAGATCCATCGAGTATTGTTCATTGGAAAAAGCTTCATTGTGTACATGCAATTTAGGTCCTTTATTAAGGGTTAGGTGATTTCTGGATGCAAGTTGGTTGTTTCAGAAGGGAAGTCAGGTCAGGAATGGAAGACATGAAGAGACAAGTGTGAATGGCACAGATCATGGGCAAAATGCTCATCAGAATACCTTAAAAGTTTAAAGAATGGTCTAGAAGTGGTTAAGTATGTTTCAATTGTAACAAAAATGAAAGAGAAGGGATAGCCTGATTTTAATTGGGTGTATGGAATTTAAGGTGAGTGGGAAAGGAATATGTCCAATGTGTGAGGAGAAGCAAGATGAAATGCATACTGTTTTTCTTTGTAAGGCCACTAATAACTGGAGAGAAAGTTTAATTCGTAGGAAATGGATACTTAAAAACAAACAAATGGCTTTGAGAAAAATATTCTATGGCCATAAGCAGATACTAACATTATAAGAGTTCTTGTGTAAAAGTAACCACTTTTTAGAGAGCACCATGTTTTTATGTTCTGGCGGTCACATCATTCTCTCACAACCCCCGGAATGTCTTGGGGACCACACCTGTTATTGGTTTATGGGTCTCGCTGACCTGACTGGGACAATTATCAAGATAAATTCACCGACCATACCCTCTGATTATCAATTAGAGGATGCATTACATGCCATGATAGGTCAGCATGTTAGGGGTTAAGAAAAATTAGAGAAGTGGAAAGATTGAAAAAATAAATACTCCCTTGCCCTTGGGTATCCTAATAGCATTGGGGTCAGAACAGAACGAGAGATGCCCAAGGTAGGTCAGGCAGTAAACATTACAGTGAGGAGCAAAACATCTGTAAGTGGAAGTAATGTTCTGCTCAGTGTGGATCAGGGTTGCCAACTCGTACGATAATTTTAATGTATGATAGTTCGATATCGGCGAAATATCATTTTCACTGGTTTGTCACTCCAGCGAAGTGAAACTAATTACAAGTAACACCACTTTTGTCCTCATTGTCTGTCTCCACACCATAGCAACCATTTCCAACCCTACTAAGCCTACTACCCTTTATCCTCTTATTGCCAGTGTGCTCAGGTCTGATAATCTCAATGAAGAAGGCACTGTTCAGAAAATTGATGATCAATGTAGAAAACTCGGAATACATGGTATTCCTTGTGAAATAAAGAACATGCCTGAACCTGACAGTTTCTGGAGTGCTGCTAAACATATGTCACCTTGGTGGAAATACTGATTTCAAAGAACTAGTGGCCTTTGCATTATCAGTGGTTTCCTTGCCCCACAGAAGCACTTCTTGTGAAAGAGTTTTTTTTATCTAAACTGGGTTTAATAAAAACCAAAGTTAGAAACACATTGGTACTAGATACGGTAAATGAACTCATTTTGTCGTCTCAACTTACGAAAGAACGTGGTAGATCTTAAAATCTGCAAGTCACCGAGAAGATGTTATGGTTTATCTCAATAACAAATTGGTGCAATGCTGCAACGGTTGAGGAAGCTGAACTTTCAGATGAATAGTGCGAGAAACATAAGTGCTAAAGTTATAATATTTGTTGAGGTCATCAATCTTGTAAGAGGACATAATAAGCACCATTACTCTTATATTTTCGTAAGTATTATACTGATATTTTTATTGTTGTAGCATTTGCTTTACGATGTACGATAATTTTGAATCCAAATCTATAATTTTGAGTGGCTGGTACAATAATTTTACTTTTAAATGTTGGCAACCCTGGTGTGGATACCTGGTGGTCACCATCTACATATTCCCTAGACGGGGATTCCTGAGAGTAACAGCAGTGTACAGAAATTTATACTTAATCTACCATTTTATCCAACTAAAAAATTACTCTGAATTCAAAAAAATTGTTGCAAAATATTAGTATGAAAAATCAAAACAAGAAAAGATGGGAACTACCAAACTTTCAAATAGTAATTCCTGAATATCCTCGTAAAATGGCAGTTGCAATCTTCAGGTTGATTACAGGACATGATTGTCTGGCAAAACATTTAAACAGAATTGGGATATATTCTTCACCACTCTGTCCTCTATGTGATCTGCAAGAGGAAATGGATCGAGACCACCTTCAAATATGCCCGGCCACTTCTAGCACCCTTCCCATCCATCAGTGAAAAATATTGGAGAGCAAGAGGATTAATGACTTCATTGTCAGAAATCCAGCAATAGCCAACAGTAGAATCATTTTCAAGACAGATGATTGAGATATTTCTGTGTCCTTATGAACACAATCTATAGTAACATTTGAATGTTGTTTGTACAAATGCAACAAGAAAGATACCAACCTATATTCATGTCTTGCATTGCCATCCTCATGTCATCTTCATCAACGCTGTAAGATAAACACACTTTGTATTATATTACACCAATATCTCTATACTAATGGAAATTGTCAAGAAATAAAGGAAATCTACAACAAGCTACATATACAGCTTTTATTTTGCAATACTATATACAAAAATACATTAAAGTATGTATGGCTCCTAAATCAAAACATAAGGCATTAAGGCTTATTCACAATGAGAATTAAGTATAAGTATAACATGAATATAGCTAACCATTCAATTAAACGTACATTTAAAAGCTTTCAAGTTTATGTTTATGTCAAGTACAAGAAACTAGTGAATGAGTGAACAATTCTCATCACATGATTATACATCACTTGCTGATTTGCTAACTTTATGTGTATGATCATAGACCATGAATCATTCCAATACATATACGAGGTCTGTTAAGTTCCAGAAGTTTGTCCACGTTAACCTTTTACTTACTGTGCACGCTCTCCTTCAAAATACTCTCCTCCATAATTGATACACTGCTGCCAACGCTGTTTCCACTTCCAGAAGCATTCTTGGCATACCTCTTTTTGGATCATGCAAAGCACCATCTGTGAATTTTCTTTTGTGCTGTTTATCATTACAAATCTTCGTCCTTTCAACAGGGTTAACTTTAGAAATAAAAAACATCTGCAGGGGCCAGGCTGGAGAGTACGGAGGATGAGGCAGCACAACGGTTTCAGTTTTTGTGCAATAGTCCCAAACCAACAGGTGTGCTGGTGCATTATCATGACATAAGAGCCATGGATTCTCTTGCCACATTTCACAGTTTCCTTCTCACATTTTTTTTGCAGGCATCGCAATACTTCCCGACAGTACCATTAACACTTTGTCCCTGTGACAAAAATTCATGATGAACTAATCCTTCAAAGGGCCTGTATTACGATCTCCGGTTAAGGTTTTGGTTAACAGTTAACTTGAAGTTACACCCAGATGTCAGTGTTACGACCTTCGGTTAAGGGCTAACTGAGAGTTATTTCTGGAGGTACACTAACCGCAACCTCAAGTAGGGGTTAGTGCGTTAACTTGGAGTTTACTCGTGTTTCACACACAAAAATGGCGTACCTCCTATCACAATTGTATGTCCACAGCGACTCTGAAGATGAAATGCTGGCTCATTATTTATTTAATACAAGAGCGAAGAGATTCAGAATGCGCAAAGCTAATTTCGAGAAGTGAACGTGGAAGAGTTCCAACAAATATACAGGTTATCAAAACCTTCGACATCCGGAATTTTAGCGGAAATAAGGCATCGAATAGAATTTACGACAGAATGGCAGTTTTCAGCACGTATATAACATTATACCAGCATATTTGTATATTCCCGACATTCTTAAAATGAAATAAATTAAACCAACATAAATTGTAGGTATTTCTTGATGGGCATTAGGTTAGGGAAATATAATTCTAGAGCCCAGTAAGTGACGTGGATTGACACAAATAATACAATGTTTTGTGCAATTTTCATTACATCGGCTCCACGTTTTAACGAACGCAAATGTAATAAATGGAGCATGGCAAATTACACATTTTGCAAACAGAAAATAAACGGAAAACTATACAATATGTAGGTACACAAGTTCAAAAACACGCAGAACAAGATCATAATCTTTAACTAGCGTTGGATGTTATTCATTGTGGGCAGAATGATTACCTTTTAAATAGTAAACATTGCATTATATTCATTGTGGACACAACGATTTTGCGCTTCTTCAAAGCACTTCAAGGCTCTGAATGAATAGTGAATAAAACAGAAGCTATTTTTAGGTTATGCAATGTGTACAAATCTTCAAACCATCCCACACATCTGTGATGTGCTTTACCCACGAGATAGTGTTGCAAACACAGCAAAAGCCTAGTGAAAAATGTTACCAACTGCTCTCAGGGCATCATAATCTTCAGGATAACAAACCTACAGTCAAATTGAGTTTGTAATACGAGGCACCGAGCCTAACCATCAGTTAGCGATAACTGAGAGCTAACAAACCGTGGCTAGTAACCGGAGATTGTAATACAGGCCCAAAGTCAAAGAAAACTATCAGCATGGCTTTGACATTTGACCTGACAAGCCCTTTTTGGTCTTGGAGAATCTTTACCGACTCATTGTGAAGATTGAACCTTGGTTTCAACATCATAACCGTAGACCCACTTGTCATCACCAGTTATAATTCTCTTAAAGAACATCTTGTTCTGATTTGCTCTTCATAGACTTCAAGGCGATGGTCTTATTGGTCTTGACTCATGAGCTGTGGGACTAACTTGGCGGCAACAGGATGCATTCCATGATGCTGTGTCAGGATTTCATGACATGATCCAAATGAAATGTTACATTCTCCTGCAATCTCTCGGACAGTCACACACACACAATTTTGTTGACATTCCTGACAGAGTGTTGTCAATAGACATCAAAGCATCCTGAATAAGGGTCATCTTTAACTTCTGTACGATATGAACCATTTGTAACACCAAGTATGGCTTAAGCACTCATTGCCGTAGGCTTCCTGCATCATTTGGTTTGTCTCTGTAAAGGTTTTCTTGACTTTCACGCAAAATTTAATGCAGACACCTTGCCCCTGTAACTCTGCCATCTCGAAATTTGCAAACTGTGCGACACAACATTCTACTCAATACAGCACTGAATAATGAAACTTCCGGCAGGTACACATTAAACATAGGTGTGTGCAGGGATGCCAACCACATTTTGCTCCTACATTCCATTGGTGTTAAATTACGAATGTTCTGGAATTTTTTAAACAGACCTCATAAGCAAAACAAACTATAATTATAGATGATGCTTTCTGTGAGTAACCGGTAGTTAGATCTTGTTCATTTTATACGCGTATTACTCACACACTTTATCTTGAGCCCTGTGCTATAAATAAGATCTGTATGTTATCAAAGTAATAACTGAACTTCATTGCACATACTCCAGTGTTACATTTCACTGTATCATGTTGCCGTTTCTAGTGAGCTGAAGAATAGTATCCATTTATGTTCCTTTTCTCTCTATTTTACGTTGCTTTTACTGTATGGTTATATTGCAAAGGATATGTTAGGAGATACATGGCAGACCAGTGGTCAAGGTCTCATCTTGCTTTATCACACATACAGGCAGCCGTACCTCTACCTCTATGATGGCAGATGGCATTAGTGTCTATCCCCTTTCATTATCTATGGACAGATGGCACAACATTCGCTTTTACCATCTATTCACTTTTACTATTCTTTCAGATTTTAGGTGGAACTTTGGGTCTGGTATTAAATATACAATCCAAAGCCCACACACAGCTTGTGTGTTTAAAAATACCAGCAGTAAGTTGGTTGGCATACAAAAATAACAATCTAATCCAATGTTTAACTCGACAACTGAGGGAAACCACTAGAAAACCCCAATCAGATTGGCAATATTACAGAATTTAAACCCAGGATCTCTGGATTGCAGCCACAGATGTTATTGCCTGAGCCTTGTACGAGTAGTAAATAATCTATTCTGTTGGGGGTCGCTTTGCAGCCCACCATATTAGCTCAGCTGCCGCTTACATTTCCATTTGTCAAACTAAATGATAACTGATTACGTTTACATCTTTGTAAATACTTAATTTTCATTGTGAATCAATTGCCCCTTACTCAGACGCTGATTAACAAACTGTCAGCTACATTAAATCAGTTTGGCATAATTAATACTTTTGGCCTTTGATATTTTAGTAGACTACAGAAAGCCTTGGATACCTACTTGACTCACTGATAGCTTCCATGAAAATCAACTTTGTAATGCATAAATCACTATATTTTGAGTTTTTGAAGACATTTTTATATTATATAGTATTTATTAAATTTTTCAATACTTTAAATTTTGTTTAGCAAATTATATTTTATATAACAAATCTGATGCTACATTCATATGACTTCCTCTGCTCACTCTCGTACAAACTATTCTTACAAATATTTATTCTTCTATCTACTTCATGTTAATAAAAATAAACAAATTATTTTATTACATATTTCCTTATAGGTACAAGGGAAGTAGAGCTAGTCTGATGTTCAAAAGTGGGCCAACAGTATCAGGAGAACAAAACACTCATGAACTAGCTGCGCTGTGTTTTGTCTGTCCACGTCACTAGTTGCTGTCTGCCGCTGTCATAGAAAGCTGCGGATGAAATCGTACAACATTTTTAAAACTACTTTTATAGGCTTTACTTAGCAACTTTATGAGAGGGGATGAAGTGTTGGCAATTTCCTGGCAGATATTTTGTTTTAATTGTTCCAGGGTGTGTGGGTTTGTCTTATGCTTTATGTTACCCCAGAGATGGAAATCGCTTACTGGAGCTCTGAGAAACCTTTCTCCGCTAATGGCACACCATACACCAATTCTTTTATCATGAAGGGTTAACTTCATAAGTGATATTAGGTTGTGAGTTATAGGGCCAATTTTTTTTTCGAGTTAACAGTTGATGGTCATACACACAGTTTTGCCCCGCTCCCCCTTTTTTTTAGAGAATTAACAGACAGGAGTGTGAGTTTGCCTTTCTTCAGACTCTACAACAGATCATATGGCCAATCTTTCAATGAGAACAATTGAAAGTGTGTTTCAGAACAGAATTATTAGTAGATATTTGTGGATCTCTTGTTCTGCCTGACCTAACCCCGTGCAATTTCCATCTTTGGGGATGCATAAAGTATACAGGTCAAACCCACACACCCTGGAACAATTAAAACAAAATATACGTGAGGAAACTGCCAGCATTTCTCAACTTGAACTACGGCGAGTGATGGAGTTTCCTAAAGAGGTGCATATGGACAACAGTGACCAGTTTAAGCATCTCCTTTCATAAAGCTTGTAAGTAAAGCCTTTAAAACTATGTATGATTTTATCCAAGCCTTTTTATGATAGCAGCAGAGAACAATGAGTGCCGAGGACGTGGACAAACAAAACACAGCGCAGCCAGTTCTTAACACTTTTGTTCTCCCATTATATTGGTCTAGAATTCCTATACTATTTAAATGACATTTTGAGAAACAACTACAATTGCCAGTACTTAAACAATTAAAGAAATTGCTTTAGAACGGAAACCAATAACACTAAATACACCAGAAATGCTTAATGCCACAAAAACTATTATTTTACATAAGCTGTATGTTTTAAGGAGATGTACATTTTTATGGAGTGATATTTTATGTATCTCTTACAGTTTACCGGTTATATAAGTCATTCAGAATGAAGATGACTTCAGAGACTATTCACAGAAAATTCAACATATACATTTAATTTGTTATAAAAATATAGATATCATATAAAATAAATAATTCCAGAGATAGTCTTTCTTGCTGATCTGAATTTTCAAATACTTATAGTGTTTTTTGAAGTTATAAGTTGCTATTTGGTTTTTCTTGTGGTCATGCAAGGAGCATGGGATTTCAAAGTCACCACATACGGACCCACTTTTTATAATTCTGACTAATGCTTTAGTCTTCTGTATTCTTCCAACATCTATAACAAAATCTTTAATGAAAATTTATCCTAATTAACAAGAAGCAGGTAGAAAAAACAAAATTTGTAGCAGACTGAGTAAAGAAGTCATATGTATATGCAGCACAGATTTTTTATTTGTTATGAAATTAAATTGATGGCATTTTAATACCAAGGTTTAAGAATAGTATTTACCATAAAACAGAACCTGTAATAACAATACAAGGGCCATTCTCTAAGTCCTGGGAACTAAGGGATACCGTTTGACAATGTAGTGACAGAGGAAATCCATGCTTAAAACAGTTGGTGAAATGCTGGGAAAAGTGTATCAAGCTAAAAGGAGATTATGTTGGGGAAAAAAAAAAAAAAAAAAAAAAAAAAAAAAAGTACGGTGATGCCACATATTCGAAAGATATCACATTGTTGCCAAGACTTATGGAATGATCCTTGTAGTTGTAGTAGTAGTAGTAGTGATGATGATGATAATTTACTATTTAACTTTTAAGAAAATTGCTACATATGAACTGAAATTGAAACATGTCAGACTGAAGAGAATCTATCAACACAGTTGTTTGAAATCAAAAGAAAATTATGGCTAGTACATGTTTATAATTAATTCTCAAAATATCCATAATAATTAATGTTAGCAATGCTACTGGATTATTTATAGCAGGGGAAGACAACTTCGGGCCGTGTGACGTATTTAAACGAAGAGCCAGCTTGTACGTTCGTGTGTCGTCAGGCGAGAGCAGTGTATTGCTATGCTGCCTAGATCAGCAGTGCTTGTGTTCAGTTCCTCGTGTTTCACACCAGTTTAAGAACAGGCTTCAAGATGTAGAAACATTGTCAACTACATTTCAGGTCTTTGCGACCCTGTATTCATTGGATGTTAACAATGTTTCTAGCAGGTAGCAAATTGAATTGATAAATTTACAGTGCAACGATTAGCTGAAGGACAAATATAAACACAAGGAAGACTTGGCTGATTGTTATAAGAAAGTTCCTCAAACCAGATTTCTGAGGTTATATGCCCCTGTTGCACGGGTATTATGTATGTTTGGTTCTGTGTATGTGTGCGAGCAATTCTTTTTGGTTATGAACCTTTCAAGTCAAATTCCCGAAGCATATTGTCAGATTACAATCTAACATGCAGTCTTCGGTTGCAAATGTGCCGTACATTACGCCCTAACATTGACAAACTAGTTAAAGAAAAATGAAATGGCAAATGTCAAAAAATGTCCACCTAATTGTTCTGTATAGTTCTCCTCTAGCTCAGGCAAAATAGTTATAATTTCTGTTCTATTGGCGTTATAACATGATTGTTCACATAAACTAGAATTTATATATATGGCATAAAGCCGAAATGTAATTATTTATAATCTGTGACTATTCCGTAATTGAAACAGTCAGCATTAAAATTACGATGTCCCGTATGCCATTTCCTCTTGCCTGCTGTGACGTCACACGTTCAACTTGCTTTCGCTGGGAGCATATGAGCTGAGTGAGCTGACGTCACCTGTCTTCCCCTGATTTATAGCATAAAGTGAGTAGGTTTTAAATGTAGATGGATATGTTAGATCTCGTCTTTAATTTCACTGAAATAAAATACTATATTATAACAGAATGATTAACCCTTCATTGAGCCATTAATTTTGCTACATATGCCACTCTTACTCTATGTCCTAAGCTGGTTTTTATATCTCTTTCACAGGCATTGTAATGTAAGCAATTAGAATAGTCATTATTATAAAAATTGAATTGGTGTTGAAACACTTAACACCACTTACATGAAATTTTTATTATAATTTAGACTCACATCACTGTTACTAGCTTATTCAAACATACACAAATAGCTGTGATTGTTAAAGCGATATATGCAACTGACTGGCCATTCATTCAAAGCCTAGCATCATGTATTCAAGTTCCAGCAATTGCAGCCAAATGTGCTAGTGGTAAAGGATGGGGAGGACCCATGTAAATTAAGTGGTGGTGATGATGACAGGGCTACATTTCATTGCAGTTGCATGGGTGTTTCTTTTGTTAAAAAGAAAGGAGCGCTATGACAGCATTAAAATAAATATATCCATGGTATAAAATGGCTACAGTTACTTGAATTTTATTGTTAAAGGCCAGTCTAAAATGAAAATAACAAAAATATATCTGCAAAGCAGCACATTGAAGGGTTAATTTTTATGATGGAAACTTAACTTAGCTTTCTGTAGTGCACTATATGTCCACAAACATTGCAATAACAAAGTATTATATAAGGCTAAAGCGTATTTTGTTTTACTTCCCACTGTACGTTCTGCTGTAAAACAGAGGCATTGCCACAAAAAGCACTCAAAGACACAAATTTGTCTGTAAAGTCATTACTTTCCCAGTCCGCAACACCTCAAAGTATACACTGACAAGAACCATGAAACCAAATCTTGTTCGCTGTACCTGTGGTCAGAGTCAGGGTAGTCGTTGCGCCAGTTATTCTCATCATTTGAATCATCTTCATCCTCATCTCCGGGTACGGAATCATCTGAGTCCACTGAGTCGCGTAGGTCCCACTCCGAGGTGTTATATGCGTGAACTCCAACCAAATCATCCAAGCTCACAAGGCCATCTGATCCAGTCGTGTTGGTGTAATATAGATCGTACACATAATCACCCTCGGCCATTACGTCATCCTGCAAAAAATAAGCAAGTTTATTTCCATTGGGGATCACATGGTGACACGGCTGATTCACAATGAAAATTAAGTGTGATTACGTAAGCTTAAAAACTATACTTGGCAGCAAACAAGAAGGTGAGTGACAGTTGCTTACCATGTGGTGGAAAGGTCTAAATGGACAGGGGGGGGGGATGGATGTGTCACTGTGGTCGTGAAAAGAGGAACCAACTAGAACGTACATGCGAAACCAGTATTGTTGATGTTAAACATGTGATTAGTAAGTGCCTGAACTGCAATCCAGCAGTAATATAAACTGTGCGTCTTATCTTCTGTTTTCACTGCGATATATACAATGTCTTCCTGCAGTGCCAACTTGCAATCAGTTAGAGATTGCCTGTGTGCCAACAAGTTTGTTTTCACTGTCCTATTTATGTGGTTCTTTGCCTTGTATTTACATGTGTCTGAGTTTGTGTATTTGTGCGTATATTGTGAGCATTTGCAATTGTCTTACTCTTTTAATGAATTTTAACTATATCCAAAAATATTCGCAAAGATAGTGCCACCAACTCAGCATACTCAGGAAGCAAATAAAACTGTGTTTGGTAAGGTACATTGTATCTCTTTTGTTAACGTAAATCTTCACATTAATGCATACTTGCATGTTCTATCCTTTGTATGTAGATTCACTATTTTACTACTGTCTTCAAATACCAATATAAATAATAGCTGCTCTACATTCCAAGTTGAATGCAACTGTCTCTGTGCACTTAATCCTAACACCCTCTCTACATGGTTGCGATGAGCAGCAACGTCGCCTCTATCTCACCGCAAACTGTCAATCCCTTTCTTGATTGGCACCGACTATACATGCTGTGTATTGCAATGGAACCATTCAAGCAAGGTCCAAGCTTTCAAGTTTGTGACTATGACAAACATAAAAATCAGTCAATTAGAAAGTGATTGGCAACATAGGTAAGCATAAGTTGATGGCTTGGCAGATGGACAGACAGACTCCAAAGCTATAAAGTAGAGATAACTGATACAATTAGCAGATTCAAGATTGGTTTTCAATAAGTAAACAAAGAAAATCACCTAATTTATGAGCCCACTACACAATATTTTAAAGTTTTAAGGCTGAAATAAAACACAAAATTATAAAAGTATTCAAGCTATTAGTGTACAATCTATACAAATATTATAAAGAGAGAAAATATGTTTGTTTATGTACGAAAAATTTCAAAAACCACTCAACCAATTTGGATAATTCTTTCACAGTTGTAAAGCCTAATTCATTCTGATGGTCCGATAGTAACTAACACTTGTTTTGACTATTCAAAGAGCAACAATTTCAACAGTACTCAAGTGGAGTGGAGTTGTCAGCAATATCTCCATCTTCTTTCTTCAAGGAAGCAATTAAAAAATTACAAATATATTTAAGGAACTGTAGTTTGAAATCAGGAAAAGTTGAAATGTGATGAAGCTTTCTTGTAGCTTTTGATTGATTTAATAAACAATTTACTTTCACATTTGTGTTATAGTCAATTAGATAAAACGCGCTCGCCTACCACCTAGGCGGACCGGGTTCGATCCCAGGGACCCGCATGTGGCATTCGTGGTGGACGAAGTGGCGTCAGGGCGGGTTTTCTCCGGGTGCTCCGGTTTCCCCCACCATCTCATTCCACCGGTGCTCCATCTTCATTCCATGTATCATCAGTGTCACCGCCTGCAGTGCCGCAGTAGTAAAAGCGGGCGTTAAACACTACAACAACACAACATTAGATAAAAAACACAAACTTAGAAAAGATGATGTATGTAATAGTGACTTTAAGAGCACATGTGAATACTTACAAGAGCTGTAACCATCATCCAGTCCATTTAAAGATACTTTCTTAAAAAGTAAAACAATGCCAACAAATTATTCCATTGGAAAGGTAGAGTGAGATTGGAAAAATTCAATGCCATAACCGGGAGTAGAACAACGGATCTTCTGGGCTCTAACCACTGAGCTACCATGGTAACATGCCGGCACAGCCTGCTTATCTTGTCTGTCACAGAGGGGATTCTGCCGTGTCAATTGGTGGCTTACTGTGCGTCAGACCCCAGGAGGAAGGATGATATAAGAGTACCCTACAGGTGGCCACAACTCATTACACACAGAACTACTATCGTGGGTCCCTAACAGGAGCACTCAGTTCTTAATCCAGGTCGCCACAGAGAGTGCAACACCAGCCAGGTTCAGCTGATCAGTCAGTCTCCCTGACAGGCAGCCAGCCAACCACAGCACCTCCCTTCAGCTGAACACTGCACTTCCAGAGCACAAGCTCCACTGCAGCGCATCCTACTGACTCTTACAACCTGGAAAGATCGGACAGAGAAAATGAAATGAAAGGGAGTAATTCAGGGAGTGTAAGGAAAATGTCCTTCCCAGCATTTGCCGGAAGTGGCCCAGAATAAACCTCGCAAAAAAATCCAAGGTCAGGAAGATCGGCCATGAGAGTCGAACCCACGACCTCCCGAATGCAGGCCACACGTGTTACTGCCTGAGCCATCCCGCCTGAAGCAGCACTACATTAAATTCTCCGCCTAACTCACATTCTCCCCAGCAAACCACAAGGAGAACTTAAATTCATATGTTACATGGTGACTTACAACGTGCAAGCACTTTAAGTGGCACACTCATAAACCAACCATAAGATCAATTGATGGCAATCATTGACAATGGTTAGATCCATACATTCACCAGCAAGATTAAGAATTTTTTGAGTTTTGAATAATTCCTGCAGGAATGACAGGACCCAACATCACACATAGTAGCTATGGCCCTTTTTTGTGATATAAACACTTGCTTGCCGTGAGCTGAATTATCACAGAAGATAATTCTGTATCTCAACAGAGTGAAAGTAAGTAAGCTATGCTGTACCTAAAACCTTTCAGTGGTTATGCAAATTCTTTCAATTTCTCCAGGCAAAGGAAGCAGAACTAAGTTTTGATATAATTTTTTTTCTCCACCTTAGCCCCTCATCCGTTAGGAGCACAGGAAACTCTGTACGGAATACCTTAATGTGGCGGTTACATACTCAACTTGTGCACCAAAATACCTGAATTCCTTCTATGAGATCATTTGTTCCTATAACCGTTCAGCAGTTATAATTAATAACTATGGAAAACTTACTTGAAGCTTAGAATCCACAGAGTCACTTTTAATTTTCTTGTCTTCATCCTCCGAATGACTAACAACATCAAACACAGTCAGAAGTTTATCATCATTCTTTTCGCTTGGTAATCCTGCTTCAGATTCCGAAGCATCTGATTCCTTGAGGGCTCTAAAACAGTTTACAACCTGGAAATACAACACATAATATAAGGATTTCAATCAAACCGAAACTCATCTAAATGAGAGAAATGGTTCACATTCTCGGTTACCTTAAACCTATTTTGTTGCGACAGTTGCTTCGTTTCTGCTCGGATCTTGCCACTGATGTCTGTTACATGTCTTAGATCTTTACGCGAACTTCCCTTCTGAAGACTTTTATTTATGTGCGCTGTCACATCTTCCTCCTAAAGATAAAAACGATGGTTTAGGGTAAAATTTATTCTCTGCCTTACTTAACCATTAATCAGTCATTACAACATGGATTACTCACTTGGTTTTTAACTGTGCCAGCGAATTTCAGAATGGCTGTGATAGGAGTTTCATCTTTTGCAGCTGCATCTTCTTCAGTTTTCTTTCTTTTACATGCAAGTACCAATGCTTCCAAAGGTTCCTCATCTAAACGTCTTTTCAACCTCACCACAGCCGCCATGGTCAAAACAATACAACCACAGATTATATACAACTGATATCTTGTTCGATTTTCGATTAGATGCGTAAACAAGAGGCGAGAACAGTGCAGCCAACACATGAGAAGGAATTTTAAAAATCAATACATTTTATTTGCGTCTCGTGAACTTCGTTTCATGTTTCTATAAAATACACAATTTACAAGCTTCAACATTTCCCGTATCCAAAAAATATAAGTTGTTCAGCTTTAGATAGAGAACTTTAAAATCGACGTATATGAAAAGTGAAACCAAATGTCAACCTTGTTATACACACATGCGCAACGCGTTATCGTGGTGTCTTAGATAGCAGGTGTTTTTGACACTGTGCATGATGGCTGATAGCGGCGGTTTGTTTTTGTTATCTGTAGCGGGTCAGATTGAAAGTGCACAGTTTCCAGATTTTGATGATGTTTACTGCAAATATTGCTTCACTTATGGACCAGATTGGGTTGTAACTGCGGTAAGTGGATGATGTAAATATTGTCTCATCTAAACACCAAACTGCGGCAACTGAGATAAGTATGCAAAATTGGAAATTTGGGATCGAAATTTCTTAAGGGAAAATGAAAATTAAAGTACATATTTAAAGAAGTTGAAAAAACATTCCAGGTAATGGATAGGCCCAAACTAAACTTAATATAACCTAACAAGCAGAATCAAGCTATTTTGATACACCGTGTCTCCTGCAATTCTAAAGGTACAGGAAATGAACCTCATAACAACACTCTTCAGTCACAACACAACTGCCTATCGACCACGTGACGACGTACTCGTACAGGATAACCCATGTATGCTCATCAAACGACTTTCATTTACTTATTTCAGAGAGCTATGCCCATTTTTCTTTTTAAGCAGGAAGTAGGTACAAAAGGCAGATGTCCGTTATTTAAGAATACAACAACAACAACAACGATGATGATGATGATAATAAAGTTAATATAAATAAGACAACAGAATACAATGTCCACTTGAAATTGGTAAATATTTCACTTAATTTCCAAATAGTTTAATAACAACAACAAAATTAGTAATAAATAAATAACGGCAGCAGCATTTATCACAGTAAAATTGTTTTCATGTTCACCACTCATATTCTTTATTAGAAAAGTCAATATGCAGTCGTGAGGAATGCTATTGCAGGAGCTCTGGCAACACTGGCGTGTAGCTGTTCTCTTCTCTCCCAGTCCCCCGGCCTGCGAGCAGTCGATGACGCTCAGTCTTGTTTTGGCTGCCATTAGAAATGGAGCTTCCACTCGCTTCTCCCGCCAAGTACGAATTGCATTGCCTTTTTTGTGTGCAAAAAGCCTGCATCGGTAGACATTCACTCCCAACTGTGTGAAGTGTACGGAGAGTGGGTGGGATACTGTCAAACACCCTCCTTACAGCCCAGAACCTAGCCCTAAGTGACTACCATCTCTTCCCTGCGTGGGACGCATTTCACAATCAGAGAGGAACTGAATGAACCGTTTTAAGCTATCTTCGCCACGTGGCGGGGCGGGAGAGTTCTAGTATGCAGGCATACAAAGGATGGTACACCTAGGGTTACCATTGAAACCAAGCTGTCTTCTGTTTTCATTGCAATGTGTTGATACTCTTCTAGATTATATGGGTGAGAGGTTGTTTAAGTTCGACAACATTATTCCTGCAAGAAGCTGTGAAAAAGTGTCAACCCTCACAAGCAGGCCAACATGACAAATTACATACTCATATTTTAAGAAATAAATATCCCTGCAGTACCTACGTTAGTGTGATTTAACTTAGCCATACAGAATTTGGATAAACTTTTAAACAAAAAAAAAAAAAAGGGTATCTCATAAAGACGATGAAAGTGAAGCTTTTGTATTACAGGAAAACATTTCAATTATCTTGAAACTACAATCTGTCACACACACACACACACACACACACACACACACACACACACACACACACACAACACGTCAAACCAAATGGATTATTTAAAAAATCTCAATTGAAAATATTATGTGCAGTCTTGAATTTGTTAAAATCAGAATACTGTAAATTATCACTGATAGGTGCAAGAGGAGGTGGCTGAGTCAAGGTGCTAGTTGCTGGTTTATTGTCTTCATTATTTACACTACACGTCCAAACTAGCACTATTCTACACCTTTCTCTAATATCTCATTCAATTTTAGATCCACTTATTCTTTTTTCATATTGTGAACTGTCGAGTCACCTGCACATTTTCTCTCACGCCACGCTCTTATTCTTTCTGCGCCTGGCTTAGACATATTCACAGCAAAATTGTATATTTTAATAAAGAAAATAGATTATACACAGCGGGAATGCTAAACAATACTCAAAATGCATTGGTGTGTTTTAATGGATGCTCTGTTGACAACCAACAGCTGTACTCGGTGATTGCCACACCACCTGAGTGTAGTACATGCAATCACGGACAACAAGAATGAAAGAAAGCAAGAAGAGCGTATGTCTCCCTGAAGGCAAGCGAGACACTGCTCCCACTCTATCCGACACCATTTTCCCCCACCATTTTTAGTTACAAAGAAAGGTTGTGGATCAAAATTTCAAAGCCCTTCCATAAGAAGTTTTACTTCAAAAATACACTAATTCAATGAAAAATTGAAGCTATTAATAGTGAAGCAACAGAATCTAAAATAAAAACAAATTTAGAGATTTAAAACTTCACTTATGTTAATAATTGCTGCAAGTTTTTAAGTACTACTAAAAATACACATTTATTTATTCTAACAAACTTACTGCCGATGTTTTTAAACACACAAGCCGTATGTGTGAAATGTTTGTGAGGTAGAATCGGTTGGAGAATTGAGTGCCATACTGGCAAGCTGTCACAGTAGCTCAGTGGTTAGAGCAGGTCTGTGATTCAAATCCCGGTTATGGCATTGAATTTTTCAGTTCCGATTCTACCTCAAATACAAATCAGATGCAATCATATCTTCAGCAAAGCAATGTGTGATACATTGGCAGTTGTGAAAGATGATCCATTTATTCATGTTTAATCATAAGATTATTAGGTACCTAATGATTGTTTAAGAAATGTAGTATTTTTGCAGTTTGAGAAGTTGATGCTATATGAATGTGTGTGTCACAGGGTCTGGAAGAAGGCATTTCTCAGATTGCAAAAAGAGGAAGTGACGATGAGCAGCTCATTGTTTGGAACTTTCCATTGGAAATCACCTTCCGAAGCACAAATCCTTTTGGATGTAAGTAACTTCATCTTCAAATTGTTTAACACATAGTAAAATAGTGTAGTAATAATTATGTAAATTTGCATTGCACTTTGCTTGTAAAAATTCGACACTTCTATTTCCTGTCATCAAACCAGCTTGGCAAGTTCATATCATCACCACCAGAGATCTCCACCATAAAGAGAGTACAAGACAATAGAATTACAGCACCTATAGGTATCCATTTATCAAGTGTTGGCTGGCTTACCCAATGTTGCACATTAGATGTTTAAACTCCAATTAATTGTTAATCTCATTTACCTTTCATTTACTTCATGAGCACAGTTTAGACTATTGCTGGTAATGGGTAAAAAGTTCCCTAATATTGACGCAAAGGGATGTGAAGCATAGTCAAAACATCTGACTTCCTTAAACTCTCTCATACAGTCTTCCAAGTCTACCATTATTCCACCATCTTTTGGTGGAGAATCATTAGTCAGAATGGTTGACTAATTCTTTTAGATAATTATTTTTTAAACTTTTGTAGCTTCTTTTTGGTCTATTAGTTATTTAATAACATAAAGGCTATATAGGTCATCTTAGCACAATGGTAGCGTGGGGATTTTCTCCTTCTGGGAGACCTGCTCTGGGGTACACTCAGCCTTGTTAGGTCCCTGAGGTGCTGACCACGTCTCACCTCCAGTACTGCACCCCCTCGTGGGCTGAGGTGCCGGATACAGCAGCCATCTGGTAGGCCTTGACTCAGAAAGGGCTGTTGCACAGCTGGATTGCTTAGTTTTAAGGGCTTCATAACTTTCAAATACTACAGAAACCCTTAACATATACAATGAAATAACATTCCATACTCCCTGACCACTAAATTAATCTCTGTGGAAATCACACATATTCTGCAACTATTGAGAAAAAGTCTTGTTAGTTAGCATAAAATATCGCTTGCGTGATTTCCAATGTAGTTTTCACTGTAGGTTGATTTTCTGAAGATGCAGATAGAGAACTGCTTGTTTCGTTCAGTTTGATTGTAACACCTGTTATTGAATGTTGACAGACAAAAGGAGTTGTGTAAATAAATGTTAGGTGTATGCAGAATTTGTGATGAAGTAGAAGAGAAGCTAATAAGATACGTTTCACTTTGTAGGGCCACAGTTGGTTGTGAGTGTGTACGGATTGGATGTGTTTGGAAATGATGTAGTGCGAGGCTATGGACTCTGTCACATGCCAATCTCAGCGGGACCTCACCACAAGAGGTAAGTGTGTGTGTGTGTGTGTGTTCCCATTTTAATGCACTGTTTTTGTACTTGTGTGTGTGTGCTCAAAAGAAAGAAGCGTCACTTTTCTCAAAAGTTTATTTTCAGTATCTTTAGTTAAAATGCTCCAATTAACTTCTTTTTGTCTGATAACTTAACTCCATATTGGATGAACTATTGTGCTACATATGCCACTCTTCTTCTAATTCCTTAGCTGGTTTATACTCGGTGCCAAATAAGAAGGGGATTGACAGCTGCTACCCATGTGGTGGAAGGATCTAAATGAACAGGAGGGGATGGATGCGTCATGGCTATCGTCATAGCAACGGAAGGAGCAACCAATTAGAGCTAAGATGTTTCCATAGCAACGCTAAGCGCTAAACCAGTGTTGTCTATATTTAACACGTGATTGACATGTGTTTGACCTGCAATCTAGCAGTAACACAAACTGTGCATCTTATCTTATTTTTCCTGCAATATATACAATGTCTTTCTCCAGCTCCAGCGTGCAATGCTTGTATCAGTGATTGCCTGTGTGCTGACAAGTTTGTTTGGATCATTCTATTTATGTGCTTATTTGACTTGTATTTACGTATTCTGAATCTGTACGTATGGTGTTAGCATTTACAACTGTCTCACTCTTTTAATGAATAATTATGTCCAAAAATATTGACAATGACAGCATAGTTAAACGAAAAACTTTGCATACTCGGGAAGCGAATGAAATTGTGCTTGGTAAGGTAAATATCCCAATTAAAGAATTGTGCAATTGATGGTATTGCTGAAGAACATGGTCGCAAAATTGTTTGGTGACGCCCTTTCCTAGTGTACTCCGATTTAATTAATTTGGGCCAAAGTAAAGGGTTACATTGTGCGAAATAACAAAGATTTCACTGTGTCGTCTGTAATGAAGCTACATCAATAAAAAGGTGAAAACTGAAAAAGCAGTTACTCATACAAAGGGTGTAATAAGTGCAACATGGAAAAATGGACTCTTAGAAGCAAGGATAGAACATTCTAAAGTAAGAACAAATTAGAAACTAAAAACTTCACTTATCTTAGTAATGTTGCAAGTGAAAAAAAAAAAAAAAAAAACTTGCAACATTACTAAGATAAGTGAAGTTTTTAGTTTGTAATTTGTTCTTACTTTAGAATCTTGTTGCTTCACTGTTAATAGCTTTAATTTCCTTAATTAAGGATAGAACAGTTTGTCATTTCCGCGGGTAATTCAAGCAAATACAGCAATAATGCAAGCGAGTCGGATATCAGCAGCATTTCCCATTACAATATCTCACAGGTATGTTTCTTTTGTTAAAATTAATCTTTACAGTGATACAATACTTCCATATTCCATGCTTTGCATGCAGATGAACTATTTTACTCTTGTTTTCAAATATGAATATAAATTATACCTGCTCTACATTCCAAACGCAATCCAACCGTCTTCTTATGCATAATGCTTACGCGCTCTCCACGTGGCGCGATAAGCAGCAACGTCGCCTCTCGTTCACCTCCAACTGTCAATACCTTTCTTGTTTGGCACTGATAATAGTATCCTTGTCACAGGTACCTTAAAAGATGTAATTCAAATAGCTGTAATTGTTAAAGGCCAGACAAAGTGGCATGGCTGTCCATTCAAAGCACAATGTCATGACTTAATTCCAGTAAAATGTGCCTGTAGTAAAGGATGGGGATAGCCCATGTAAAATAACTGATACACATGGATGATGCCGTTAGACTACAATTGCATAGATTCTGATTTTTTGAAGAAGCAAAAAAAGGAAACTACAATAATACTGAGATAAATTGATACATTTACAACATAAATAGCTACCAGTACATTTATTTTATTGTTAAGTGCATACATATCGGGACAACCAATAAACTAAGAACCAGCTGCGTGGTGTTATCAGTGTTTGTTGCCATCAGCAGCTATCATAGAATGGCCCTGACGCAACTATACAACATTTTTAAAACTACTTTTAAAGGTAATTATTATTTATTTATGCCAACAAACTTACTGTTGGTGTTTTTAAACACACAAGCCATGTGTGGGCAAAGTTTGAGAGGTAGAACCGGAACTTAAAAATTCAATGCCACAGCTGGGATTTGAACCACAGACCCTCCATTTACTAGGCGAGCATTCAAACCATTAAGCTACTGTAATAACCTGCCAGAATGGCATTACATTCTCAAACCAGTTCATTTTCTCCTGGTAAACCACAAAGGCAGTCTCACATCAGAGACAAATTACCCCAATGGTGACTTACTATTGTAAGTACTTTATATCCCAGGATTAAATAACCTTCACATGGTAATTATTATTTATTTATGCCAACAAACTTACTGTTGGTGTTTTTAAACACACAAGCCGTGTGTGGGCAAAGTTTGAGAGGTAGAACCGGAACTTAAAAATTCAATGCCACAACTGGGATTTGAACCACAGACCTTCCGCTTACCGGGCGGCTGCTCTACCACTGAGCCATTGTGACAAACTGCCAGAATGGCATTAAATTCTCAAACCAGTTCGCATTTCTCCTGGTAAACCACAAAGGCAGTCTCACATCAGAGACAAATTACTCCAATGGTGACTTACTATTGTAAGTACTTTATATCCCAGGATTAAATAACCTTCAGATGGTAATTATTATTTATTTATGCCAACAAACTTACTGTTGGTGTTTTTAAACACACAAGCCATGTGTGGGCAAAGTTTGAGAGGTAGAACTGGAACTTAAAAATTCAATGCCACAGCTGGGATTTGAACCACAGACCTCCATTTACTAGGCGAGCATTCAAACCATTAAGCTACTGTAATAACCTGCCAGAATGACTTTGAATACTCAAACCAGTTCGTATTTCTCCTGGTAAACCACAAAGGCAGTCTCACATCAGAGATAATTACCTCAATGGTGACTTACTATTGTAAGTACTTTATGTCCCGGGATTAAATAACCTTCAGATGGTAATTATTATTTTATTTATGCCGACAAACTTACTGTTGGTATATTTTTAAACACACGAGCCGTGTGTGGGCAATGTTTGAAAGGTAGAACTGGAAAAATACAAATTGGTTTGAGAATTCAGTGTCATTCTGGCAGGTTGTTACAGTAGCTTAATGGTTAGAGCACCTGCCTAGTAAGTGGAAAGTCTGTGGTTCAAATTCCAGCTCTGGCATTTAATTTTTAAGTTCCAGTTCTACCTTTTAAGATCCTATGTTTTATACATTTCAAACCATCATAGTTGCAAAATGGTTATTTTCTTAATTCCTTACATTTTTCCCAATTTTTTTTACATAATTGCCAATTTGGTTAAACATTTGTCATAATATTCTACAAGCTTTTGTATGCTGACTAATAGAAATCTGGTATTGACCAAATATTCTGTGACCATGATGGCTGGCATGATTGTGGTTTATTATGAGCTTTGAGAGCTCTCATCCACTTACGCACTTTGCTGTCATTCATCGCTGTACACTTCACTTACCTCTCTGCTGTTGAAACATTTCTTGCTGTCAAAATCTGACTTAGTCAGCGGCCCCTTCCATTGTTTTTAATGTTTTGAACTGACACTGTGAACAGCACACTGAAACACTGCCAATGTAAATGGCGTCATATGTAAAAGGCATGCTGGGAGTTGGTGCATATGCACATTTGAATGTTCACACAAAATTCTATGCAGTACAGTGTTTTGGACCTTACTTTCTGAATTAGTTTTGTAATAGATAACTTGTAATAACTGAGTTACAGCATATCACCATCGACTGGATATTGCACAGCCAGAGTAGAGCAAAGCTGCATCACCTTAGTTGCAGCAATGGTGAGGAATCACATGTCCACATGCCCAGTGAAAAAACACTGCACAGTCGGTTCTTATTTCATTGGTTCTTTCTGTAATATGAAAAAAGAAAAAACACTGTTACAATAATGTAAAACTTTGACTAAGTATCTTTGTTTGCAAATGGCAACATCATGCACTAAAAGGTTAATACCCATATAGCCATTTTTTGAATTTTATGTTTATATTATTTTGTAATAAAAGTATTCATAGCCTGATATTTATAAAATTGGAAAATACCAAAATGCAAAAAGCTTATTCGTCTTTTCTAGCATAGCTCATTTAGATTTCAAAAACTCTATTGTGGGTTCCTTATAATGTTCTGTTAAAGACAAAATAAAATCCTTAACCCTCTGTTAGGTGCTTGCCCTGGTAGAACAGTTAGTCTTGCAGGGCCTACTAGACCCTTGCTATATTTTTGTGCTTATATGCTTGCATTTATTTTTTAATTGTATTTTTCCTTTATTCGTATGTTTAGCTTCATTTAGCTTAAATATACATGGTTTTTATTAGCATTATCTTACTAATTGATCAAAGATAAATGAAGTGTAGTATGAATACAGTATACATTATAATTTGTACTACACAACATGGAAAAATAATCAATTATGTTCAGGTATATAACTTATAATTTGAAATGTACTGTCAGTAATAACAACAACAACAATAATAATAATAATGACAATTATTTTGACATGCTTGTTATGTTACCTACAAACTACATGTTGTTACATAGATCACTTTCATATTTGTCTCTATGATCAGTTTCTGAATCTAAAGATCTGATTTTCAGTTTATCTTCAGAATTGTAATCATCTGATTCATATAAGTTGTCATACATTATCATCACAAGGTAGATGATGCACTTTTTTCAAACCTTTGGGATTTTGTAGATCATATTCCTGTTTGTGAGAAGTAGTAACATACTAGTTGCAATACAACTAACAAGTCAGTAGTACGTAATGAGAGTAGGCGCAGAGTTTGATTAACCTTTGTGACACACAACTGCCGATTAGTTATTCTTGGAGCTAAAGAAATAAACAGATAATGTTGCTCCACCAAACAGTCAAGTAAGATGTAATATTAGTTGCCCTAGCCAGGCGATTGTATAGGCACGTTCATTCGAAAACTAGAACATTTAAATAGACATAGGGGTCTCCCAGGCACTTAGCAATCAATGAAGGGTTAACACTGACAGTTAATTAACACAATTGGTGACTTATTTATTTATGCCAACCAACTTACTGTTGGTGTTTTTAAACACACAAATTGTGTGTGGACAATGAGAGGTAGAATCAGGACTGTCTTACACTTCACATGCAGCTGCTCTAACTACAATGGCCACAACGAATCAGTTGGGGAAAAAGTTGGCTATGATAGTTTAGCAGTTAGAGGAGCTGCACGTGAAGCAGAAAATCCGTGGTTCAAATTCCAGCTATGACATTGATTTTTTTCAGTCCTGATTCTAGCTTTCAATCAATTGGTGTTTCAGATTGCCAATGTTTGTGCCAGAGTCAACATCTCTGCTACAGAAGTTTACGGGCTGGCTGACAGGACGTCGCCCAGAATATGTGGATCCTCGTGTGCTCACAATGGGAGAAGGCAGAGAAGGTGAGTCACATACATTAGTTTCCAAAATGCTACCCAGTGCTGCATTTTCAAATTCAAATTTATTCACCATTAATGTTTTGTTGTTAGCTAATGCTGGATTTCTGACAATCAAGTCATTAATCTTCTTGCTCTCCAATATTTTTCACTGATGATATTGAAGAGAGCAATAGCAGTAATAGTAACCGCTTTTTAGAGAGCACCATATTTTTATGTTCTGGCGGTCACATCGCTCTCTCACAACCCCCAGAATGTCTGGAGGACCACACCTGTCATTGGTTTATGGGTCTCACCGACATGATTCACCATTAATGTAACAAAGTATATACCTACATGGTTTTGTCAGGTTAGATTAATTAATACAAAATTACCGTTTTATCAATATAATTACAATACTTATGACACGTAATATCATAAGACATCTGACGTAACCAAATTCTCGAGCGCAGTGAGAGTCAGACCATTGAATGCTATATATCTAGACTATTTTATAAACAACATATGAGTTTAAATACTATATCTGACCAGAAAATGTAACATAAAATATATACATTTCAATCTTTGTTGCTGCTATAACAAAAACCAATTTTTAATCTCAAATAAACCTCACATTAATTTTAACATTAACAAATAACCTTTCTTCTGGAAAAATACATTAATTATTAATAGTGCTGTTGTTATAAACACAGTGGGCAAGTTGAAATGTAGTGTTACTTTGATTATAATGTGTAATAAATTGTTTTTCTGTGATTTATGGGATACAATTGGCAGCACTGACTAAGCAATAGAATGAGCTAGGGATAGTTTGTACAAAACAAAAGGATGAGCAGATGATGATTCCTCTATATATGAAATAGTCTTAAACTATATATAATAAATTTAGTTAGGAATTAAATTGAGTCATGGTATAGTAATCCTCTCTCTTCAAACAACACATGATTAACTGTGCTTTTCAATTTGCTAGCAACTTATTAAAAAGCATGGTCCTACAATACTTTACACACAGACATGTTTTATGTTCAACAACTGTAATTAATTTTATTTCTGTTATTGTAAAAATTAATACCTTCATTTGTCATAAAATTAGCTTAATATAACATAATGTGATATATAAATATAAACAGGGCACAGTTAATATTTTGAATTCTTTAAAAAATGGCCTATAGGAATACAGTTTTACCAATATTTCTAATGGTTCCAATTATTTTTTCTAGATATTACAAACTAAATGACTATCTTCACCAAAACATTATCCCATAACTCACTAGACCATATATGTGGAAAATAGTCATATTACGTCACTTCCCCTGCATCATAGTTTTAAAGCTGTCTGCTCTGCTACACGCAGCTAGCTACCAGGTAAATCCCTTGCTGTCTATCTACCTCAGAACAACTGGTCAGTCCATCACATTGCATCAGTGTTGGAATCATGTCGCATAACAAGGTAAACAGATACTTAAAAGCCGAATGGGAACATAAGTACTCTTGTGTTCCTAGCAAAAATAAAGCTTTGAGTTTGCTATGCCAAAGGAAATAACATAACATAATCACAAAACCAATACATTATGTTTATATTTGGTTGTGTCACTATACACCTTGAAACTTGTTTGTAAAGGCGTCTGTGTCCATAAACAAACAACCGGAAAAGACAGATTGTCTGCATTTGGTAATGGGGTAAGTGGAGAGGGTAAATACTAGATTGCGCTCCTGTCACCCCTTTTCCCTATGCCTGCAATAGATTGGTTTTGTGGGTTTAACGGCGCTCAACTTCTAGGTCATCAGCGTCCTTAGAAGATTCATGGCAATAGCCATATATAAATTTCATTAAAAAAAAAATAACAACAAGAAAAATATACACAAAAGTAAACAACAATCCTCAATTATTATTTATTTATGCCAACAAACTTACTGTTGGTGTTTTTAAACACACAAGCCGTGTGTGGGCAAAGTTTAAGAGTGGCATTGAATTTTTAAGTTCCAGTTCTACCTCTTAAACAATCCTCAAATTGATATTGCACTCCGCTAAAACTTAAAAACCCTATCAAACGCTGTTTTGTTGTCCGCTAAGACGTCTGCAAGTCTGGCAGACAGCTGCAGAGAATCTCGAAGGTGCACTAGAGAGCAGCACTCTAGCAGCAAGTGACGAACTGACAAAAGATTGTCACACAGTGGACATAGAGGGGCAGGGTCCCTTTTAAATAGGTAACCATGCGAAAAATTGCAGTGCCCTATTCTTAATCGAGCCAAACTAACTTCCTTGCGGTGATATATGCGACAGGAAGTTACCCAGTTTATCGGAAGTTCTTTCACTTCTCTAAGCTTATTACCGCGGAGAGCTGACCACTCTTCGTGCACGGCTCTCCGCACTTCAAGCCTAAAGTCTTCCGAAGTAACACGTGAGATGGTAATACTGGGTTCTGTAGTTGCCGTCTTTGCTGCTAAATCTGCCATTTCATTCCCCGGCAAAGCTACATGACCAGGAATCCATGCACACACCACATCAACACCAGAACCGTGTAAAACATGGAGGGCATCCTGGATACGTTGTACAATAGGATGGGGGTTGTACAGCTCACAAAGGCTCTGAAGTGCACTAAGGGAATCGCTCAAAATCAGGCAGTCACCTAATTTACGACGGTGCACATACAAAATGGCTGGGTAAATTGCATAAAGCTCTGCAGTAAAAATGGGAGTGCTATTTGGAAAACCGAATGTATGTAATTTGGTTCCATAAACATAGGCACATCCAACACCGTTGGTGCTCTTTGACCCATCGGTGTAAATACATCGATGGTCAGTGTACCCTGACAAAAATTCTAAAATATATGTGCGGATACTTGAAATAGGCATCGTGGACTTCCGGTGTAGTCATCCCAAGATCTACATGGGGCGTGCCACATAGCCAAGGGGGGTAAAGCCTCTCCCCTTGGCAAACATCCTAGGCAGTCCCACACCAAGCTTCATTAGAAGATCTTGGAAATGAAACCACGCAGGCTTAGGACTAAGGGTGCTATTCTCTTAGCGTGGTGGTGTAAAAAGAAGTAGACATTGGGTGCTTAGGCATACATCTAAGCACACAACCATAATTTTCCAAGAGAATGTCACACCGATATTGCAGAGGAGGTTCTGCGGACTCGGCGTAAAGGTTCACCACTGGACTTGTTGGAAAAGCTCCTACTGCAATGCGGATATCCCTATTGTGGACCGCGTCTAATCTTCTCAGCACAGATGGTCATGCTGACGAATAAACAATACACCCATAGTCTAGTTTGGATCGGATGACAGCGCGATAGATTCGCAACACAATTGTCCAATCCGCTCCCCACAATTTGCCATTTAGTACTCGCATGATATTTAGGGAATGGTCATATCGTGCTCTTAGCTGCGCAATATGTGACGAACAACTAAGCATCCTGTCCAAGATCAAACCCAGGAAGCGCATCTTATCTGCGAAGGGAAGCAAATCTGGACCGAAACAGAGCGAAGGTGGTAATCCTCTCCTATGATGCCAGAAATTAATGCAGATTGACTTCTCAGTTGAGAAATGGAACCAGTTTTTGGAGCTCCATTCTCTAAGGTTGTCCAAACAGTGCTGCAGGCGCCATTGTAAGAATGCCGTGCGCTGAGAAGAGCAATAGACAACGAAGTCGTCTACGAATAGGCATGATGAAACTCCAGGTGGAACACATTTCCAGATGGAGTTAATTGCTATAGCAAAGAGCGTGACATTTAGTACCGAACCCTAAGGTACTCCCTCCTCCTGAACAAAAGAATTAGAAAAAACCAAGCCGACCTTTACTCAGAAAAAGTGGTCCTTCATAAACTCCTGAATGAACAGCGGTAGGCATCCAGTATGTTCCAGGTATACAGAGAATATAGAATCCCTGCTCGCCAGCATGTATCATAAGCCTTTTCGAGAATGAAAAATATGCCAATGGTTTGACAGTTCTTCATAAATCCGTCCATTATCTGTGTCAATATTGACACAAGATGGTCTACAGTTGAACAGCGTCATCGAAAACTACACTGGATGTTAGTCAACAGGTTACGACTTTCTAAGCACCGTACCATTGATCATGCGTTCCATCACCTTGCAAACGCAACTGGTGAGGGAAATAGGACGATAGCTGGAGGGAAGATAATGGTCCTTTCCAGCCTTCAAGATGGGAATAACGGTGGCCTCCTGCCAATTTTCTGCGAGTATACTGTCAACCCAAACACTATTATAAACCTTGAGCAGGAATGCCTTACCTTCAGAAGAGAGCTGTTGTAACATTTGTACATGAATACCGTCCGGTCCTGGTGCTGAACATCACGAAGATTTCAGGGAGTGCTCCAGCTCCGCCATGGTGAAAAGGCGATTGTAATCTTCTACATTTCTAGATCGAAATGCGAAGCCTTGAGATTTCACTTGAGTTTTAATTGGAAGGAACTCAGGGGAGTAGCTTTCCGAGCTAGACACTTGAACGAAAGCACCGCCAACGGTATTGGCCACTTCAAATGAATCAACAACAGCTCCTTTGGCTGTTTTCAGTCCCGCAATTGGTATATGGGTTGACCGACCACCAACACACCTTAACCTATCCCACACAACCAAGGAAGGCGTGTATTGGTCAAATGTGCTCCAAGATGACCTTTTGCTATCCTTAATGACTTGTCTGGGCCTGACACACATTTTCTTGTATTGGATTAGGTTATCCTTAGGGTTGGAAAACCCTAAGAACACACCTTCAAACATGAATGGCATTCTGACATTCTTCCATCCACCAGAGGACTGGAAATCAATGGGGTTGTGAAGTCAACCGTGGAATTGATTGTTCAGCAGCAGAGAAAATCGTCTCCGTGAGATGCTGCGCCAAATCATTCACTGAGTCATGCTCGTTGTACGTAAACACAGCCAACTGGGTGTAAAGGTTCCAGTTGGCATGGTCCAAACACCATCTGGGCATACGTGTGCAACATGTATCTTGTGTCAAGAGACTAATGAGACATGGGAAGTGATCACTAGAGTGTAAGTCAGAGATGACATTTCATTGTAAGGATACTGCCAACTGAGGTGATCAAACTGCAAGATCAAGGTGTGAGAAACTATTGTAAGAATCAGAAATGAATGTAGGCTCTCCAGTGTTGAGGAGAGCCAGGTTGCAACTGTCCAGGAAGTCAGCGAGGAGGTTGCCTCTCACACAAGCGCGACTTGAGCCCCAAAGTGGGTGGTGCGCATTGAAGTCTCCCACCAACAGAAACAGTGTTGGTAACTGGGAAACTAGATGTTCTAAATGAATGTGCGAGAAGTCATGGGACGGAGGCAAATATAAGGTACAAATGGTGATCTGGATGTTTGGCAGTATAACCCTTGCAGCAACTGATTGTATATCAGAGTGTAATGGTACAGATCCTATATATATGTCATCTCTGACAAGTATCACAGCGCTGCCATGTGCCAGAACACCGTCTTCTGGTGTGACATCACACCGTACTGGGGTGAATCGCCTTGGATGGAAAGCGTCCTGAGGATGCAGCTTAGTCTCTTGCAAACATGCGACCAGGAGCTCGTTCTCTTTGAGCAGAAGATCAAGTTCTGGTCGTTGTGTTCTAATACCACGTATGTTCCATTATAGGATAACCATATTAATATCTGTGTGAGATACGTATTCCAAGGTAACTGCATTACCTTGTTGTAGACGGTGGTCGGTACAATGTAGCCCTTTTGTGATCTTTTGGGCTTACACTCTTTTCAGCTTTATCCTGCCTCTTTTTCACTGGGTTTCTCCCAGTATAGGCAGGATCTTCTTGCATCTCCTCTACCGAGGAGGTGCGTCTTCCCATAGCAAACTTGCTCGTGGATACCGGTGAAGATGAAAGCTGCCGGTCTGTGTCCATCCCAGAGGAATTCTCAGAAGAGGAGCTTCGAGGGGATGAACGCTGGCTCTTCTTTCCCTTTGGTTTAATGGGAACAGACACGTTTTCTTCTTTGAGGAAGTCAGATTTTACATACTGTTTCTTGAATTTCTTTGGTGAAGCAACATAAATAACGGGCTCATTGTTGCCATTGTTGTAGACTGGCAATTTAGACGGTGACCTTGTAGATGTGTTCTTTTCCTTTACGGACTTGGTAGAAGACATAGATTTACCTGAAGATGTTGAAGACTTTGGAACTGTTCTTGCTATGAGTTTTTATGAAATTGTGGCCCCAGTTTGATTGCTGGTTCGTGTAACGATTTCCAGCTTCTCTACCGGCCTAGCTGCAACTGAGCTATAGGTACCGGACTTTGGAAGGGTGGGTTGTCAGATAGGCAGAAGCTTCTGAGAAGAACACCTCTTTGACTCAGATTTTCTGGATCGCCCTTTCCTGTATAAAACGGGCATTCTCGCGAATTAGCTGGACGTTCGCCACTGCAGTTCACACAACTGGGAGGCAATGAACATGGAGCGTCGTGAACAATGCCTCCACAGTTAACACAGGTAGCTGCTTTGTTACACAGTTCACTTTTGTGTCCAAAATGGTTACACTTGAAGCACCTGTTCGCATTCGGGATGTATGGCCTTACTTCTATTGCTTCATATCTTGCCTTAATCCTTTGATGGAGATCTACCCGATCAAAGATCAGGAACAGTGTATGAGTTGGCTTCAATTCACCGCTTTCTTTGTGATGTACCCGATACACACAGGTAACACCTTGATCTTCTAGATTTTCCTTAATCTCTTCAACACTAAGTCCGTCTAATACGCAGGTATTGACCACACTGCATGAGGAGTTCAATGTTTTATGCAGGTCAACACGTAATGGATAGCTGGCTAACATATTTGCTTTTTGTAACTTTGCTGTCTGGACTGATGAATGAGCTTCAACTAGGAGCGTGCCACTGCGAGATCTCCTGCAAGACTTCACTGGACCAGCTATCTTATATAGGCCCTTCTGGATCACAAATGGGCTCACCGAGAAAAACTTTTTTCCTTCCTCAGTTCTCGAAATAACCAAGTAGCGAGGACCACAAGACTCTGCTACTTCCTTTACATAGACTTTACTAATTTTTTTGTTTTGAGATTTAGTAGAACTCATGGTGCATTAATCCTCCACCATTGCAAATGTCTCCGATGGCATGCTCACATCCTGGGTGCCACCCCAGCTTAGGTGAGTCCTGGCCTGGACCTTGCTCACCCTAGGGTCTCACCTCCCAATGTATAGACAGAGGGACCCAATCACCTTCAGGAGTGCATCAGCTCATGCAATGGTCCCTCCCCGTGACTGACCTTTATCAGCAGATACAAACACAGATCCTACATGATAACCAGGGGCTGGGACTTCACGGTTACCCAGTCGCCCCTTGCGTCTCCCCATCCTCCTACAACCCGCGCATAGTTTATCCATCAGACTGTGTAGAGGGAGGTATCATGTGGGAGGTCAAACACAAAAGTGGACGAAGTTGATTGGGCGTTTGGCAAGTGCCCTCTCACCCCCTAGAGGAAACCAATCGAGAGTATGGCTTGGGGCCCCCGGGCACGCCAAACCTGTACCTACCGTAGTAGAACCCCCTGGGGGAGTTTGATTTCAGAGTCCTCTTCTCCTAGATGAGTCGTCGATCAAGACTACCGAGCCTCATCTACCCATTTTGGAATGTTCTTTGTTTCCCCTCACCTTTTGCCTACCTGTAGTTAAAAATGACACTTAGTAGGCCTTCTGGATCGGGTACTGAGCCCCTCCACCACGTCAAGGCAACATTCCTTCGGAGGGGTCTGCAATAGACATTTTACATATGCCAAATATAAAATTTTTATAGTATTTATATTTAATGCTTTATTACCCTTAATGAAGAATAGAATCTGTTTACTTTTCCTATTAAGTTAGCTATATGAATTCCCCAATCTAGATATTGATCTAGTTTACATACTTTTCTTATGCCCAAATGCAATTACTGCTCGTGTTTAAAGACTTCAAAGTTGTTGTTTTCTAGTGCCTTGCATCTGGCAATGAAGCCATTAGCATTCGTGCTTTCCAATACTTGTGAACTGTAGTTTCTTCTGATCTTAATGCTTCACAGGTCTTCAATTGGTCTTCTAAGTAAATTGTTATTATTAAATCACTTCTCCATTATGAGTTTTAGGTTTCCTTTATCCTTCTATAATTATGTTTTTATTACTTTATGCATTCTTAAGCTCTCCTTACTGGATAGCTTATGAGTCTATAGAGTGGGTTGTCTTTGACAGGAGTTTCACAAGTCGTCACCACTGACCCATATTTTTTTACTTTTTCTGCTCTGTATGACCTCCTCTGTACCACAGTTGATAGCATGCTTACCTCTGGTGTGGAGGGTCCGGGTTCAATCCCTGGTACCAGCATGAGGATTTATCTGCTGCTGGGAGGTCTGGCACGGGGTGCACTCGGCCTCGTTAGGTCTGGGAGGGGCGGCAGTTGAGGAGCTACTTGATGGAGAAGTAGTGGCCCCAGGTCGAAAAGGCTGCATAATTGGCCAGGAGGGCTCAGGACGCTGACCACATACCACCCTCCAGTACTGCACCCCAAAGTGGCGCCAGTAGTGGACAGACATTAGGAATGCAGCAGCTGGGCGGCAAGCCTTGTCCCTTCATGGGCTGTTGTGCTGGGGTTTACTTCTTTTCTTTTACTATTATGTATAGTAAATAGAGGAAGTATTGTATTCCACCCAAAAATTTGATGTCGAGATTTCACCGGAAACATATATATTTTGAGTCCCATGAATCCAGAAGTTAGCACAAGAGTAGAGAAGGTCATGTGAGTGCAACACATCAGATTTTTCAAGAATATCTTCTCCCAAATTTCAAGTTCTATTGGTTTTCGTATTTGTTTCAAAAGATGCATTGTTTTTAATGTTGTGATGGAGTTAGAAAAATGGTACCTGTGCTCCTGCTGATTTCTCTGTATGTTTGTACTTTGTGTACCTGACAGATCTCAAATATAAAGGCTTTGCCACTTCTGTGTTTAATTAGCTGTGATTGCAACATAAACAATACTGTATAAGCACAATTGTTGCTTCAGTCCAGTAAACAACACGAGACTGCATGGCCATGATAATAAAAGTTGGTCTGGGTGGCTCAGTTGGTTAAACACTGGTCTAATGATCCCAAGGTCGCAGCTTCAGACCTGGCTCAGACCAGTGGATTTCAACCGTACTTAAAAGTGACAGACCCATGTCAACAGATTTACTGCTGCATAAAAGAACTCCTACGGGACGGTATTCCAGAGCATCTACATGGGTGATGTAGTCCTGGTGATTGACAGGTTACATTTTTTTTTGTGATAATAAATAAATGCAAGTTAATTGTTGAAGTAATGTTTAATTGAAATGATTATCAAAATACTGTCGTTATTCACAGTATTACTTGAAGTGCAAAATAGGCGATAACTAGAGCTTGACGTTTGTATATTTTGTTCCTCTGTTTAGAATGGCAGACTTTGTATAGGTAAATATGTTTCTGGGCTAAAATATACTAATTTTGTAGAGTTTATAATTACCTATTTTCATAGCATGTGTCTTTTCATAGTTTCAGAGAACACTTAAGGTTTCTTTTGTTTCTTTCCTTCACTCCACCTTTTTCAAATAAGAACTTTTATATAGTAATTATTATTTATTTATGCCAACAAACTTACTGTTGGTGTTTTTAAACACACAAGCCGTGTGTGGGCAATGTTTGAGAGGTAGAACTGGAACTTAAAAATTCAATGCCACAACTGGGATTTGAACCACAGACCTTCCGCTTGCCGGGCGGACGCTCTAACCACTGAGCTATTGTGACAAACTGCCAGAATGGCATTAAATTCTCAAGCCAGTTCGTATTTCTCCTGGTAAACCACAAAGGCAGTCTCACATCACAGACAATTACCCCAATGGTGACTTACTATTGCAAGTACTTTATATCCCAGGATTAAATAACCTTCACATGGTAATTATTATTTATTTATGCCAACAAACTTACTGTTGGTGTTTTTAAACACACAAGCCGTGTGTGGGCAAAGTTTAAGAGGTAGAACTGGAACTTAAAAATTCAATGCCACAACTGGGATTTGAACCACAGACCTTACGCTTGCCGGGCGGACACTCTAAATACGAACTGGCTTGAGAATTTAATGCCATTCTGGCAGTTTGTCACAATAGCTCAGTGGTAGAGCAGCCGCACGGTAAGCGGAAGGTCTGTGGTTCAAATCCCAGTTGTGGCATTAAATTTTTAAGTTCCAGTTCTACCTCTTAAACTTTGCCCACACATCTTGTGTGTTTAAAAACACCAACAGTAAGTTTGTTGGCATAAATAAATAATAATTACCATGTGAAGGTTATTTAATCCTGGGATATAAAGTACTTGCAATAGTAAGTCACCATTGGGGTAATTGTCTGTGATGTGAGACTGCCTTTGTGGTTTACCAGGAGAAATACTAACTGGCTTGAGAATTTAATGCCATTCTGGCAGTTTGTCACAATAGCTCAGTGGTTAGAGCGTCCGCCCGGCAAGTGGAAGGTCTGTGGTTCAAATCCCAGTTGTGGCATTGAATTTTTAAGTTCCAGTTCTACCTCTTAAACTTTTATATAGGTTTGTTGCCTTTTGTAATTTCATCGTTTTTCTAATTAGTACTTATTTAAGTTAACCTTAGGATTGCAATACATATTTCTCGCTCTGAGCCAGTAAGACATTGTTAACAGCATGTTTGAGGAATATTTGAAAAACTGTAGGTATTAACAGTGAAACAATGCAGTTCTATAGGTTATAACAAATCTTAGAGACTATAAGCTTCACTTATCTGAATATCTGCTGAAAGTTAATGAAATTAAATGCAGACTATGTAGTTTTGCATAAAATTAAATGTATCATCAGTGCGAATCTTGTTTACACTGGTCGCCATTGTAACAACCTAAATTGCTTAAATTTCTATGTGTTACCAACCTATGAAAACAAAGCAAACTTATTAATGGAATCAGATAATGGTATTTATTATGCTATCCCTATTTTTCAAAATGATATCTTTTCCTAAACCATTAAATCTATGGATCCGTTTAATTGTTTTAAAATTTAACCTCTGGATTAGTTTCATGATTAAATGACCAAAAATGATCTGCCACAGCAGATCAGTTTGTTTATGTTTAATATTTCTAAATTCTTCCTTTATTCTGGATTCAAATGACGTTTGCTTTTACCAATATAAATGCTGTCACAATCCAAACCGCTAAATTGATAAATGCCAGATTTTTTTTTTTTTTTTGTGTGATTTGGAATTATATGCTTTTTAGGAAAACCACCAATTTTTTTATATTAGATTTATTTTGTGGAACCAAGTTATACCATGTTCTTTAAACATTTTTGTAAATGTTCTATTAGCCCAAGGATGGTAAGTAATGAATTGTGAAATACTGTCGACTGATTCTGTTAATAAGATTGTTTTGTTTTCATAGGTTGTAACACAGACATTTAAGTGATTTAGGTTGTTACGATGGCGACCAGGATAAACAAGAGTTGCACTGAGGTTAAAGTTAATTTAATGTGAAACTATGTAGTCTGCGTGGGATTTTAAGAACTTTCAGCAGATATTAAGATAAAGAATAAAATTTGTTATAACCTTTAGACCACCTGCGGAAGTTTGTATTACCATAGAGAATGCTACAAAATATTAACACAACTCCAAAAAGTTAATAAGACTGTTCATCTCCAATGGATTCCAGCACACTGTGGAGTCATGGGAAACGAAGCTGCAGACTCACTTGCAAAGAAAGGCACAACAATAAAACAAAAGTCTAAATTCAATTTCTCATATTCCTCAATAAAACGCTTGATCATTAAACAATTTTCTCATTCATACCTACAAGAAATAGAAACAAATGCCAAAGACAAAAAATGGATTACACTACTTTCCAACCCAGATATAATCCCCCAGAGACCAAGGAAAACAGCTGTTGCAGCCTTCCGACTATTGACAAATCACGACTGCTTAGCAAGTCATCTCTACAGAATAGGTATCTCAGCCTCACCAATATGTGTCCTGTGTAACGATCCAGCAGAAATGAATGAAGACCACTTGAAGACCTGTGAAGCATTAAGATCAGAAGAAACTACAGTTCAAAAGTATTGGAAAGCACGAATGCTAATGGCTTCATTGCCAGATGCAAGGCACTAGAAAACAACAACATTACTTCCCCAAAGTCAGTAGTTGTATTGTTTCATGCAATTGTACAATAATGGCTACTTAACACAATGTGTAAGGTCAACTACAAAAACTATTGTTTTACAACAGAGAAATTGATAATTTTAGTATTAACTCATCACTTTGTTCATTAATGCGACATTTTGTTTTCTACTTCCTGTGAAAACAGAATACTGGCCTAGAAAGACAAGACTTGTTTCAATAAGCTATTTAACAGAGTGGCACTGTAACACACATTCAAGAGGGAAATTACTTAAAAACTGATAATAGCATTTGATTTATAGTAATGAGGAGTGCAATGTTTACACTCCATTAAGAGAATTGTGTTGGGAGTTAGTGAAGTTAATAGATGGAATATAAGCTGTGGAAATATACTGTAGAAGAATACAGGGTTATTAAAACACACCAGCCCATGAGGTTCATCTCCGCCACGTGCTTCTGCTTACATCTACTTTATGTTTACAGTAAATATATTATAGATTGATTTTTTGTCACCCAAAACCCATTTCCAATGAATTCCTTCAAAATACATTGAGCATAATATTTTAGGTTTATGACTGTTGCTTATTTTTCAACAGTGACTAGGGTCCGTTCTCAAGGCCATGTGCGGATCTCTCTGAACACAGTGACGAAGGATTTGGCCAAGCTTGGCTATTCTAACACAGGCACCAGCACTGTTCACTGACTCGCCCTGCACACAGACGAGTTCCTGAAACTACCACAAGAGGGCTACAACTCACCCGCATCAATGACTGAACAGTCGAGCAATCTTCAAAACATGCTCTTAGTTATTAACATTAGGGCTAGTTTACCAACTATCAGTGATTTAACCAATTGCACTGCAAACCAAACTTTTGATGCAAGTTTGGTTTGTTTGGCATTTTGTAATGTCTTTCCTAACCAAAGAACAACTGTGCATCATAATAAATTTTAAAACCCATGAAAGAGAAAATGTTTAAAGCAGCACATGCTGTTCAAAGCAGGCATGAACAATGTTACGCACTACCAACAGAAACATGCCTCTTTCTCCTATTCTACAAGTGATTCAATAGGTAGACCATACTGTTTACATTTACAAAACTAACATTTGTGGCTTTATCCAGAAGGATTCTGGGACAATTGTATATTGCATTGGGGTTTGTTTCATCCTTATCCTTGATAATACACTTTGAATGTAATGTCCAGCGCCAGTTTTAGACTTTTGCAAATTCTCGTTGCACCTTGTGGTTTTGGTAGAGGATAATAGATGCAAAGTAATAAAATAAAGCTTTTTAATTTATTTTTCAGTGAAGTGTGTAGCAGTTCAGCTAGTCAGTGGGTCATAATTCAGGACGTATAGGTGCAGAGGAATTAATTGGTGAATACTTTTTCCTTTATTATTACTCCTATTGCCTCCACTTAGATGCAATTGCAGCTTGATTCTTGCTGTTCTCAGAGCGATGGTCTTGGAAATGGATCTGTTTGCTTTTAAATAGAACTTTAAATTGCATTAATAATTTATATTGTTAAACATTGATTTATGTATCACTCCTTGATACTTTTGCCTTTCCACAAACTGTAGCCAGTTATGTCCTCTTACTTCACTAATTCAAAATTCAAAATGTTCGTCTACTCAGAAAAAAGTTCTTTGTTATGTTTTGTAACTAAGCGTCATCAAGAACAGCGACAAGCAATATGCACTTGTATGTTGTCTTAGATTTCGGAAGTCTCACACATGCAGTCCAAAATAGCTATGTTACATATCAGTGTCATTTCAAAGAGAGATCCTGCCAAATACAATGTTTCTATATGGTTATCAAGAGGTTGCTCCACAGCTCTTGTGTAACCAAGATTCCCCCTGAGATGGGAATTTCGGTGGCAGCACTTGCTGTAGTGTGTGTTTGGTTATGATGTTCTACAAAATAACAAATCTGATAGATTCGTGTATGTAATTTATGAAAGGTAATGTGGATGAACAAAGTACCAACATTATCTTGAATGGCAGGCACCTGCACATGTGGAGGAACTTGTTGATAACCCTTTATAACACTGAATTATAAGCAGCAACATGTCATACAAACACACAATACAATAGCAATCTGTAGGCAAAAAAAGTGCATGAAATCAAATCACATATCTGCAAAGTAAAAAAATTAAGAAATTGAATATGGCAAAACGGGGACATGACATTCAGCTACTGTCGCAAGTGCTAGCGCTAGCAAAATCAGCAGCGAACAGGGTGGCACTCTGAGATGGGTAGAAAAGGTTTATGAAATACTGGCACAAATGCATGAAACAAGGACAAAATAAGATTGTGTATAAACAAACAGAGAGCAAGTGTTGGTGGAATGAGATAGCAAAAGCTCTAAACAGGATATAAATGTAAGAGAGATGTATGGAGACTAGAGGAAACAAATGAGAGGGGATTTAGTAAGGAATAGATACAGGATGTAGAAAGTGTGGGGAACAGTAGAAGCAAAGAAATCTTTGGAGTTATATAACTTAGTAAAAAAGGAATGGGGTAGAGAAAGATGTTGTTGTTAGCTAATGCTGGATTTCTGACAATGAAGTCATTAATCCTCTTGCTCTCCAATATTTTTCATTGATGGATGGGGAGGACTGGTCATATTTGAAGGTGATCTTGGTCCATTTCCTCTTGCAGATCACATAGAGGACAGAGTGGTGAAGAATATATCCCAATTCTGTTTAAATGTTTTGCCAGACAATCATGTCCTGTAATCAACCTGAAGGTTGCAACTGAGGATACTCAGGAATTACTGTTTGAATGTTTGGAAGTTCCCATCTTTTATTCTTTGATTTTTCATAGTAATATTTTGCAATATTTTTTTGAATTCAGAGTTGACTAATCTTTTAGCTGCATAAAATGGTAGATTAACTATAGATTTCTGTACACTGCCGAGAGAAAGATGTATATACAGTAAACTCTTGGTTTAGCGGACCTAAAGGGGCCAGGAGTTGTCTGGAAAATTGAAAGTCAGTTAAATCACAAAATGAATGAAAATGAAGCAAAAACAATTGAAACTGTTTTATTGGTACATAGCATTTACTTTACATGATTTACTCTTGGTTAGAAATCGTTCCCTGTGAAGTTGTGGGTTTGAAAAACGTGACAATACCCATTTGCTTCCCACTTGAATGTTGCTTCTTTATGATTAAGGAGCAAAACTGCCTGAACTGTTCATAATAGGTTAGTACTTGTGGATCTGAAGATCTTTCCACATAAGAAAACACATCATCCATGTGGTCTGTTATTACAGATAATTTAGGTGCACACTTCAAAGATTCATCATCACTGTCATCATCTTCATTCTCTTGCAGAACACTTGCAGTTATCTCTTCATGAGTCAGAATCTGGTAACCTGGGAATGCCCAATTCAGACTGAAGCTAAGAGTCATGTGAGCTCTTGAGCGAGTGATGCGTACACGAACTTTCACGAATGTAGCAGAAGACACGTGAACTAGCCTTCTCGATCAGACAAACAGCGGAATGCCACAATTTAATCATTGCAGATCTTCTAAATTTCATTTAAATTTATTTTATAACCAATGCCAAATTTAGTCCATTGAACAGAATTCTGTTAAACCGAGCGTTTACTGTATATGGTAATAAACAAGAGAGAGGACTGGCAAGAACAGGGTGAAATTAAGGAAAGGAGAAAGAGGGATGCATTGTGTGTGGAGCAAGAACATTGTCAGGTAGAGTAAAGAGATATGTGAGCATATGAATAGAAACACAGCAACGAAAATATTAACAAGTAAAGCGAGCAAGAGTATACAAAACATAGGAAGAGTTTTAAGGTAAAGGACAAGGAGGTGAAAAATGGAGAGAAGAAAGGAAAGATTGGAGGGATGGAGCAATTAAAATAATGTGGCTATGAATTTTGTCAAAAGGCAAGATCCAAAAGCAACAGATAACCAAGGAGAAAGGAGACATACATGACATATGTTGTACAAAGGCAGGATTTAAAAAACTTTGGGAAAAGGATGTAAATTTGTATAGCTAAGTACAATACATTCATTTGTTTATATTGGTTCTGGGAGAAACCTGGACATTACAATTAAATTACTCAAGGACTTTCATCCAGGTGCATCATTACCCTTTAATTAAAATCTGTCGACTGTTAGCAATTTGTAAAGTAAGGTCCAATACTGGAGGTTTTGACAAATCTTTGAGACTATAAGCTTCACTTATCTTAATATCTGTTCTTGAAATCCAACACAGACTGCAGTTTCACATTAATTGTATCATCAGTACAGATCTTGTTTGTTGCATTGATAATACATTAGAATTAAGATAAGTGAAGCTTATAGTCTCTAAGTTGTGTTAAAACCTCTAGAATTGTATTGCTTCACTGTTAATAGCTTCAGTTTTTCATGATTAAGGTTCAATATTTTATACACATAAACCATCTTAATTGCAAAATTATTGTTTTATCTAATTCTCTACATCTTTCTCTATTTTTCTACATAGGTGCCATATTTGTTTAAACATTTGTCATAATGTTCCATAAGGTTTTGCATGCCGACATCATAGAAGTCTGCCGTCTGTGAGGATAATCAGTCATATTATAGGGTGTCTCCTCTATGCAGAGGTTACCCTCATCGTCCGGCCGCTGTATACTCCTGCCAAGGCCATGGAGGAGTGCAGGTTGGGGGTGGCAGGGTCAGCATACCGACACCCCGATGCAAGGCAACTACTTGACCTTTTAGGGCCGCTACCTTTATTCATAGTATAACCTGTGGAAATTGTTAATCGCCGATCTTCACAGATCATGTCATCCATGATGACATGTTGCTCTCTTCAACAACAACATGTATTGACCACATCTGTGATTATTGATGACCAACCTGATCGTGGTTCATTATGATCACTGTCCCATCTGGCCTTGAAGTGTCTCGCCCACTTTGCTGTCACTCATTGTATTGAGCCCATACACTTCACTGATCTATCTGTCTGTGCTGAAACTTTGCTTGCTATCAAAAACCAAATCACAGATTGTATTTCACAGTTGGTGGGGCCTTCGATTGTTTTAAATGTTTTGAACCAACATTGTGAACAGCAGACAGCAATACTACCAAATCAAATAGTGTCATTTTATGCACAAGGCATGCTAGGATTCGGTGTGCATGCAAGTTTTAATGATCCATGGCAATTCGGACCTTACTTTCTGAATTACCCTTGCATGTTGCACTCTATAACACCCCTATACTTAGTAGCCAGTTCCTTAATAATCACCTTAACAAACACTTCTTGTGCATCTAGACATTGTTATTCAGGAAAATCACATGGCAGCCTTCTGTTAACATGCACCAGTTTTTTCAGTTTCTTTTCAATACACCGATTACTAATGGAACAGTTTGTCCACAATACTGATGAGCAATGACTTTGTTCTTGAAAATGTTCTCTATATTTGTTTAATCTGGTAGGAAATGCATCAACTATTCTTGGTTATAATTTTTCTACAATTATAAACTTTTTGTGGTTATAAACTAAGTTTTTGCTTATTGACAGTTTATCTGGCCATGCAGATCTTAAATTTTGGTTGGTTTAATGTTTTTCTCATTATTCCAGACACATACAATTTGAAATATATAAACATACTTAAGTAAGTAAATGTGATTTGTTATTTATTTTAGGTTTGCAATGTCTTTGACATTTTCCTCATTTAGAAACTATAATTTTTCTCCACTCTTCTGTCTTCCCACAATCCATCTTCTAATCTCCTTTCTTTCATTGTTTGAAGTATTCCTTGTTTCCATGTTTCCGTGATAAGCACATGAGTGGACAGTAAAATATGTCAAAATATAGTATATGAGATAAGTTTTCTATTAACTTGAGATAGTATTTATTATTACTGCTTTAAACATAGGTGGTTGAATTCTACTGAAACAGAACACTTTAATGTGAAGGCAAAAATGCATTGGAGAGCATTCAGAAGCTGCTTAGTTTGGTTCCTGCCACCTCAGAGTTGTTGTTTGTAACTATCATTTATGTTAACAAGATGTTAGCTAACAACTTGCTGTAAAAAGTTGATGAAACTATAGGCCAATTGGGAAAAGACCAAGAAAACGGTGGTCAGAGGCAGCATTGCCTAATCCTTGGAATGAAGATGAAACACAATAGTATTAACATCAAGTTACCAAACAAGATGTTTAGAGTATGTCTAACATTGGATGGTGAAACTGACCCTAAGTGGTTAATAATGGTCACTAATAGACTCAAAAGCATAACTAATGCTTTATTTATACAATGTGTATTTGTGTTGCTATACATTGTAGAATAATTTATTATTGTGATAGTATAAAAGTGAGTGTAACTTATTTTTGCTAGTCAGTTGCAAATACAGATTTATGTAAACTTGATTTACAGTATCTTAACACTAAGTAAAGCTGAAATTAAAACAAACTGTATTAAGGTATTTCTTGAATGACAAGGACCTTCCTTTCTTTAGCCAGTAGAGCGACACCAGCTCTTTTGCCTGTACCACCAAGTTGCACATGCACAAGCAAGCAGCATTTTACACTCATAATTGTCAATTGTTAACAATATGTCGCTAAAATATGCAACAGGAGCAGAAACATTTGCATGAAATTAAGAAAAGGATTCCTTTTATTAAATGTAAGGACTGTTAAACAACTGATTTCAACCAAAAGACAAAGCACAGCAATTATAAATATAGTTTATTTAACAAATCATACAGGTACAATCACAGAAAGTAAATTAAATAACAAGAAATTGAAGAGGTTCAGGAACTTGTCTTGCTTCTAGTGAATTTGACATTCAACTGGCGTTCTGAAAAAAGAAAACAAGATTCTTTTAATGCTTTGTTCTGTTACTTCTAAATAATTACTTCCTACACATTGTTTTCCTAAGGGTTGTCAAAGGTTTGGAACAAATGTTAACGTACTGATGGGACGATATCAGTATTCCTTGATATTCAGTACTGTTACTCAAAAACCCAGTCTATAAAAAGCTGTAAAATTGATAGCTTGTTCTTAGTAGTAGTTTTCCGTGCAACCAATTTCGTTTTTGCCCATTATTTTCAGATATCACGACATCATGTTCTGACAGTGATGGGAAACTCATACATTGCTTTTTCACTAGAGGTTCTGCAAACTTTACTCTGTGTATAAACATAAATTTGTTGTATTGTGTGACTTACCTGTGCATGAAAATGCTCTGCGCTGTTATTAGTACTGTCCACTTCAAAATACAAGGCGTATTTTTAAAGTAAGTACCGATAATTTTTTAAAGGTAAATTGGAACTGAAAAATTCAATGCCACAGTTGGCTGGAGAATTCAATGTTATTCTGGCAGGTTGTCACAGTAGCTTAATGGTTAGAGCACCTGCCTGGTAAGCGGAGGGTCTGTGGTTCAAATTGCCGCTATCGCATTGAATTTTTTAGTTCCAATTCTACCTCAAACATTGCCCACACACGGCTTGTGTGTTTAAAAACACCAACCGTAAGTTTGTTGGCATAAATAAATAATAATTACCATCTGAAGGTTATTTAATCCCGGGACATGAAGTACTTAGGATAGTAAGTCACCATTGGGGTAATTTGTCTCTGATGTGAGACTGCCTTTGTGGTTTACTGGGAGAAAAATACGAATTGGTTGGAGAATTCATTTTCATTCTGGCAGGTTGTCATAGTAGCTAAATGATTAGAGCACCTCCCTGGTAAATGAAGGGTCTGTGATTCAAATCCCGGCTATGGTATTGAATTTTTCAGTTCCAATTCTACCTCTCAAACATTGCCCACACATGGCTTGTGTGTTTAAAAACACCAAAGTAAGTTTATTGGCATAAATAATGATTTAGTTTCTCATCTTCATTCACAACTCAAGTTAACACGTGTTTTGTATGTTTTCATTTAGAGTTTATGTAATTTACTCACAGTCAAGGTCTATCACTGGTTATAGTCCAGGGACACGTGCGAGGCAATAACTTTCTTTCCTTATATAACAAAGTTAAGCATAGTAACTTTTGATAAAGCAAAACTTAACAATTTAAAAGTATCGAAGGTTTACCTCAAAATATTAGACCTACTTGAGTACCACCAGGTATTGTATCAATGGAACTGGAGTCCTCTCTACGTTGAGGAAATTAATAATGCAATGATGTAAATTAATATTCATTAGAAGTTTCACAACATAAGGTATGTGACAAATTTATCAATACAACAGCTAATGACTTCACGTAATAATAAAACAGAATTAAAGGGAATTTGGAAAGTTTGATTCCCAGGGGAGCCACTACGCTATCCATCGTAAGGTTTATGTTTTTATAGGACAGTAACTTGTATGAGATGGCCATAGTTTACTGGTTATGCTTGGAGTAGCTGGGGAATACTTATAATTGAGAAATTGTGTAAAAATAGGGAACCAAGATACTGGAGCTTTCCTACTAAATCTAACAATGTATAATCTTTTGGCCTTGCCACAGATCATACAATTTCTCACTCACTGCTGTCACTGACCAACAAGATAGTGTCTTCCCACCAGATTCAAATATGCAATAGGTACTATTATGACATATTGAACTATAGCCTTTTGTTATTGTTAATGAGCGTGGCTATTTCCTAGTGCTCAGGATAATAGAGAGGCATTAACCCTAGCATTATCAAGGGGAGAAGGTACTTTAGGTCCACCTTATTTAATTTTTTAAATTGTCTTTTAATTTGTTGATTAACGGAATGCAGTTAATAGTTATTGTTAATCACTGTTTCTACTACTGAATTGTGTAATTGTTTCAAAATTTCCATTGTTGGTCTTTTTGAGAAACAATGAACTATTATCTATTTGCTGTTAGAATAAAGTGGTGTATTCCTCTGCTCTACACTGAACTCCACCTCTAGTACACTATTGGTTAACATACTATCTGCATGTGCGCAGATTAATGTTGCCACTGCCCAATTCATCTCATTCAGATAACCTGAATTTAACTGCTCTCTTTATTGTTACACAAACCATTGCATTATTGAACATATGAGAGCCATTGTTATTGCAGTAATCACATGTATCAGATTGTAAGGATTCTTAGATCTCAGCAAAGATAGCACTTCAGGTTCACGTATTGTTTGGAATGGGTTCCGCTCTTATTGGATGGTAAGAGACATTGTCCATTATCACGTTTTACCACATCTTTACAGTGAGGGTAAGATACTTCACCGAAAACTTAATGAATATATTCAATATAATAACCTTTTCACCATTCCTTAAAGGCTTTCCTTGCATATGTTAAAACCACTACTACCAATCTTACTTATATTTTGCCTACCAAGATGGCTCTGAGGCAACAGGCAAACCCTACAGTTTACGATTGGTATTCAGGTTCTGCAATTGGCGATAAGGTACATAGTGTATAAGGAAATAATGAAGCTACTAACAGTGAAGCAACAAGAATCTAAAGTAAGAACAGTATATTACATTACAGGGTTATATTCCATATTATAACAACAATTTAAGTGTGTTATTGAATGCAAGTAAAGCAAGAAGTTAAAAAGGCCTTGGAGCTATATTGTGGAAGAATATGGGAGTATTAAAATGTACCAGCCAATGAGGTGCATTTCCGCCACATGCTTCTGCTTACATCTACTTTATGTTTACAGTGAACAGATTTTAGTGGTGCTCACAAAGCACACCGCTCCCCTCCCCTCCCCATTGGTAGTATAAGGCTTAGCATTGCTAGGGTTAAAACACATTGGTGTGTCTATTGACTGCAATTCCTAGAAATAGTACCTAAGTGTTCTTAAATATAACAAATATCTAGAGACTATAAGCTTCACTTATCTTAGTATATGCTGCAAGTTCTTGAAATTAAATGCAAATCTATTTATAAACAGATTGATAAGTCAGCTGTAAAGCACAAGATCCATGGTTCAAACCCGTCTATGGTATTGAATTTTTCAATTCAGATTCTGTCTTTTAAACATTGCCCACACATGACTTGTGTTGTTTAAAACACCAACAGTAAATTCGTTGGCATACAGAAAAATAATAACAATTACCATCTAAAGCAGTGGAAGACAAGTTTGGGCTGTGTGATGTATTTAAGCGAAGAGCCAGCTTGTACGTTCGTGTGACGTCAGGCGAGAGCGGTGTATTGCTATGCGGCCTAGATCAGCAGCGCTACTTGCAGGAAACTGGATGAATATGAAAAATGTTATTTGGGCATGTTTACAACTTGCCTGGGCCGTTTAGGGAGAACCCTCTTCAGCCTAGTCTGAGGGTGTTTATTTGTTGTTTGAGGGATCTTAACGGCGTTAGTGCAAATTTTGTTTTTATTTTGTGTAGTGTGGTGTGGTTTTGTGTTTGTGTCCAGTTCCCCATGTTTCACACCAGTTTGAGAACAGGCTTCAAGATGTAGAAACATTGTCAACTACCTTCCTTTCATAGAAGTTTGAAAACAGTGCTGTTATAATTAATTTAATTTAAAATGTGAGTCAATTAATAACACTAAACAACACTTACAACATAATTTTCCAGAACGCGTTTCAAAGGTTCTTTCCTCCATTATCAGCTGGACAATAACTGGGTTTCCATGGTGAGGATGACGATGCTTCTTCTGATGTTTCTTCTGGTAGTGGTTCAAGGAACTTGCTGAAAATATCTTTCTGAGGAGTGTCGAAATTAAATACTCGGTTTCTATTTTTTAAAATGAAGATTTGTTCCCATGTGGACAGTTCTTGTTTTCCGGTTATGTGTTTGAGAAGTTTCGGTTCTAGCTTTATGTCATGACTTTTTATCCAAAATTGAAACGCAACTGCTGATTTTTCTGTTTACTCTTGATGTTCCTAACTTGTTCTTTGGATCTAATTTCTAAATTTCTTTTGGTTTTTCCTATGTATATTTCATTACAATCACTGCATTCATTTTGGTATATGCCAGATTTTTTGTTAGGTGGAATAGCATCTTTGATGTTTGAAAGTAGCAGGTTTTTTATGCAGTAATGGTTTACTGGTGCTAGCTGAATGTTGTATTCCTTGAACACTTTTTTAAATTTATCAAAGACCCATGGATGACATGTGAATTTTTTGAATGTCATTTTTGTTTTTGCAGCTGTGAGAGTTGTAGTTTCCTTTAATAATTTTTACTTTCTCTACTGGTAAGTAGGGGAAGTATTGTATTCCACCCAAAAATTCGATGTGGAGATTTCACCGGAAATATATGTTTTGAGGCCCCCTGAATTTTTAGAAAAAGGTCTGTGTGTGTCTGTGTGTTTGTCTGTCAGTCTGTGGACAGCATAACTCAAAAACGAAAAGTCGGTTAAAAACCAAAGTTGGTATTTAAGTTTAATGTCTTTCAAGGATGCGACACGAAGATTTTGAAGAAAATAGCCCCACGCTAAACTACCCTTTACATGGAAAATTTTTCGGACATGTTTATTTTCTTGAAAACGGCTCTAACGATTTTGATTAAATGTCATATGTTTGAGATATTTTGATGACAAATGAAATGTATATCTTGAATTTTCTGGCTATAGCCCCTGTAGTCATATTTACTCTGGACGACTTTTGCATAACTGGTAAACCGTTAGAGATAGACCAAATTATACTGTACAAAAAATGTAGATCTTGCTAAAATACACAATTTATGTCTCAATAAATTTTCTTGTAGGCTGAACCATTTCGGAGATATTCCTTGTTATGTGTGTGTTTTGGAAAACTTAGAACTTTCGTTAAATGGATCATTGCTGTTCATTTTTTTATATGTCAAGTGTGCAAAGACAACAGAATCTCAAACATTTGACTATCACACAAAGCCTACTATATTCTAACATTCCCTTTGCAGCTACATGGAAATAAGCAATAAGATAATTTGTACAAATGTTTGTCTCAGCTAACAAGAAAGAAGATATTGGAATAAGAGTTTGTAAGAATGGTTAGTACAAGAGTAGAGAAAGTCATGTGAGTGCAACACATCAGATTTTTTTCTTTTCTGCTCGTTTTACTTTTTTATCTACTAATTCTTTGGGGCAGCAGGTTTTTTTATTTTTTATTTTTTTTATTTTTTATTTTTTTATTGTGCTATTTCAATTATTTTGTAATATTCTGTTTTGTATTCTTCTGCTGAAAGAGGGATGTTCACCAATCTGTGTGTTAAACTATTGTGCGTATATATATGGCATAAAGCCGAAATGTAAATGTAATTATTTATAATCTGTGATTATTCCGTAATTGAAACAGTCAGCATTAAAATTAGGATGTCCCGTATGCAATTTCCTCATGCCCGCTGTGACGTCACACGTTCAACTTTCTTTCGGTGGGAGCATGTGAGCTGACGTCACAGCGTCACCTGTCTTCCCCTGATCTAAAGGTTACTTAAACCCTGTGCTGATCGCACTTCGTTTGTTTTATGCAAGCATCCCTTTTGTTTCGCGACTCGGGTTTTGACCGGTGGGAAGCGCTAGTGTTTTTTTTCTTTTTTTGGTTCCTGCAGACAGTGTCTACTAGGGTGTTCTGTGAGTGTCTCTCCGGTCTCTCCTTTCTTGGTGCACAGGGTAAGTGATTCCGTGTTTGTTTTCACTAAGGCTCAAGGCATGTATTTTAGAATGCATTTATGACAGCAATTGCCTGGGAAATTGCTTCTAGCGCGGATGAATTAAAAGTTTAGGGAAACAATTCTCGTAATCCGTTAGATATGCCGTGAATCATCTGGGCACTTTGAGATAGGCTCGAATACTGCCCAACTCCTCGTTTTGCTAGAGTTGAATGGGGTAATGTGAAATTGTTTTTCTCCTGTATTTCTGTTGTGCGTTTCGCCTTCTATTTTGTTTAAAGATCCACTATGCTGATAAATCATTCATGTTACTAAATATATAACTTATTGATCTATAAAGGTTAAAGTTCTTGAAACTTATTGGTCTTTTCTCTTGAAATCCCCCCCCCCCCCCATTTCACAATTGTACCTTGGTCCCTATGGTGCAATAAATGGTAGCAGATAGCACGGTTTTCTTATGGTCGAGTGGGGCAGTTAAATTGGGCATTGGGTTATTGTTTTGATTAAGCATGTCGAGTGACTTTCAGCTGTTGCGTAAGAACGAAATACTATTTGAGTTGGGGATTCGTGGTCGCGATTATTTGTCGTCGGGAGACGTTTCGGCCCTGTTAGACGCACTTCGTAGTGTGAAGGATAACGATTATGTCGTGTTGCCGGATGATAACTGAATCACCGTCATTATGTGAGGCCGCACGCCTGCAATTTGAAGAATTGTTCTCCGATTCGAGCATTGGCTCGGGGTTTTCTAAAGCACACGTGAGGCGTTTGACGGCCAGGATCTTGCATTATGTGCAGCGGATTGAATATTTCCAAAAATATTGCACTAAAGTTAAGTTCGGGGTTGAGTTAGCCGAGCTGAAGGTGCAGCTTAGGAGATATTTAGAAGTGCTTGCTCAGCAAGAGCGGGCCGCCTCGCCTTCTTTAACAGCACCTGCGACGACTCAAATGTCGGCCTTCAAACCGTTAAAGTTACTTATCGCCTGCAACAGTTTGTTGAACCTTATAAAGTGTTTATGGTTGTTGATGTTCTTACAGCCTCGTCAGCTCCTGTTTGTTTTATGCAAGCATACCTTTTGTTTCGCGACCCGGGTTTTGACCGGTGGGAAGCGCTAGTGTTTTTTTGGTTCCTGCAGACAGTGTCTACTAGGCGTTCTGTGCTACAAGGGTGTTCTGTGAGTATCTCTCATTTCTTGGCGCACAGGTAAGTGATTCCGTGTTTGTTTTCACTAAGGCTCAAGGCATGTATTTTAGAATGCATTTATGACAGCAATTGCCTGGGAAATTGCTTCTAGCGCGGATGAATTAAAAGTTTAGGGAAACAATTCTCGTAACCCGTTAGATATGCCGTGAATCATCTGGGCACTTTCAGATAGGCTCGGATACTGCCCAACTCCTCGTTTTGCTGGAGTTGAATGGGGTAATGTGAAATTGTTTTTCTCCTGTATTTCTGTTGTGCGTTTCTCCTTCTATTTTGTTTAAAGGTCCACTATGCCGATAAATCATTCATGTTACTAAATATATAACTTATTGATCTATAAAGGTTAAAGTTCTTGAAACTGTTATTGGTCTTTTCTCTTGAATTCCAGGGCCCTAATGACCTAGTTGTCGACGGGCCCTTAAACCCAACTCACTCATGCACTCTCTTGAATTCCCCCCCCCCCCCCCCCTCCTTTCACAACTGTACCTAGGCTCCTACGGGCCAACCCGGTACATAAAGTACTTACTATTGTAAGTCGCCCTTGGGGTATTTATCTGATGTGAGATTGTGGTCTACCGGAAAAAATACGAATCGGTTGGGGAATCCAATGTCAGAGTGGCAAAGTGTCACAGTAACACAGTGGTTAGAACAGCTGCACCGTAGCTGAGTGGTTAGGTCATTGCTTCTCATCAAAGTGGCCCAGGTTCGATCCCAGGCGACTGCATGTGGGATTTGAGGTGTATGAAGCACCACTAGGGTGGGTTTCCTCCAGGTTCTCCGGTTTCCCCTGCCATCTCATTCCACTAATGCTCCATCTTCATTCCATGTATCATCAGTGTCGCCACCTGCGGTGCCATACGTAGTAAAAGCGGGCATTACACACTACCAAAAAAGAGCTGCATGTGAAGTGGAATATCTGTAGTTCAAATCCCGGTTGTGACATTGAATTTTTCAGTTCTGATTCTACTTTTCAAAGTAATTGAGCATTTGTAGCGATGGTAAACATTATTAACAATACCTACTACAGAGGTTATGATGAAACCAGTTTGCATAATATTTCAAGAACTTGCACCAAATACTAAGATAAGTGAAGCTTATAGTCTCTAGATATTTGAAGCATTTAAGAAGTGTGTTTCTTCACTGTTAACAGCTTCATTTTTTCATTGATTTTTTTATAATAATAAGTGGTTATGAAATGGAAATAAAAAAAATACAATTTGTTGGAAAATATCTAGAGCTTGTGGTGGTTAATCTTAACGGTAAATCAGTCTTATTAGTTTGCTATTTCATGAAAATTAGTCTATTTTACATGTCCAAAGTCTCAGTCAGTATGTGATGTACAGCACCTTTTGAAATGCCTACAATATCTGCTAGCTCGTCCACTTTCAATCGATGGTCTTCCAATAACATGTTGCAGATTTCCTGTGCAATTTCTGGCATGGTGACCTCATTTGGTCAACCACTGCAATGTTCGTATGGCCTTGCTTGAACTCCACCACCCAATATTGCACTGTTGTAAATGAGGGAGCACGCTCTCCCAGAGTAGAACCTAGCTCAGCTTTAATATTAGTTGGACTTAGACCTTACAAATGAGAGTATTGTGTCACATAACAATTATCAGTTTTATCCATGTTTACAAATTCACTGAGAGCATTCACTATTGATGGCTACCAAACAAATACTAAACAGCGCAGCATAGTCAAACTTCAAAATTAAGCTTTATAAGGTTGCTAATTTCTACCAGTCATTTGTTTGAAACAACTGCTATCTATACATCAGGTCGGGTACTTCGGGGACAGCCCTCGTAACACACATTCTTCCACAGAAGAACACGACAATAACAGTAGGATATGGTGTCAGTGCAGTTTTGAGCAGGGATTGGCAGTCAGAAGTTCCACTCAATGGTAAGGAAAAGAGAAAGGCCACAAGAGGGTCACCATAAATGTAATAACTCTATTTGTACACCATTATAAGAGCGAGAGTGTAGAGAGTTGTGGGACATATGCTTACCTTTGAAAATGCTGCCCCTTCGTATCCCTGGATATGCAGTGATTTTGTCACTGTACATTTTGAGCAGCTCCATGATGACACCATTGGTCCAACCAAATCCTGCCTGAACTGCATACTCGCCACCTCCCCCATACTTCCCTGGAGTGTTGGCATCGTACTGTACAACACACACAAAACAAATTAGCTCTGACAAAGGGGAAACGAGCTATGTCAGCAATAAGAAGTTGTAAGTACAGAATACCGAATATTGGGGTCAAATGGTTGGAAAGCATTTATAATATGGTGGTGGAACCAAAAATGCTCAATGGTATAGAAATATGGGGACTGAATGAGGGGGAGGAAACCATAGATACAGTTCATAGGAGTTTTGCAGGGAAGTGTTGGGTCTTCCAAGTGTGGTGGCAAGAGAAGTAGTGCAGATGGAGATGGGAAGGGTGTCAAGGAAGGGCATGATTATAGAAAGAGCTCTGAAATTTTGATACAGGATTTTGTATTTGGATAAAAATAATTTAAGGCAGTGTGTAGAATACAAGGAAAAGAGTCTTAGGGAATCTGGATGGACGAGTAGTATTCAAAAGAACCTAGAAGTAAATGGGATGGCGGACTACTGGAGGAGAGGGAGAATAATCATAACAAATTCTGAAAAATAATAAGAAAGAGGCTTGAAGACATAGAAATCCAAAAACTGTTTGGTGGTATAATGGAAGAAAGGTCCCCAGTAGATTACAAATCAATGAAGGAAACATGGGAAAGGGAAACACATGTTGATAAGGTAAACAAAGAACAAAGGGAGGCAATAGCATGGCTAAGAACTGCTGTTTGGAGGTTGAGAGGACTAAGAAAGGGTATCCCTCAAAGTCTGTGTCCTATTTGCAGGGGGGAAGGAAGATTTGGAGCACATAGTCTTTGAGTGCCAAGGAATGAACGTATAGAGGAAAGAATTTCTGGGGCAGAAATGGGAGAACGGAGATAGGATAACAGCATTTAAGAGAATTTTTAGCAAGGAGGCCAGGAACTTAGGTCAGTTTTTAACTAGAGTTACGAAAAAATGGAATTGATCTGTACAAAGAGAACAGAATTAAAAATTTTGTGTTAGTTATGTTTTAAATAAGCTATAGAGAAGCAAAATGTATGGTAAGAAATGTTGTTGGGTGGATATGACAGGCTAAGAGCCTGGGCTGAATGTCATATTCAAATATGTATCAATTTAAAGTAAAGTACAACACACATTAAACAAACATTGGCTCACTTTTTGTACTACCAAATTAAAGCAAAAGAATTGCAATGCACCTATGAAAAATTTTAAAATGCGCAATTTCTATTTGATAGACATTTAATTCTTTTTAGTGTTGTAATGTAATATAACGATCATATACAACACTCCTATCAGATATCTGCATATTTTATTTCAGAGGTATTAATGCTTTTGTTTTGGATTTAGTTTCTTTAATTGTGATAATTAAAAATGCCCCATGTGTCAAATAGCGTCTTATGTCCTACTGAGGGTATTATTTTGTCTGTAGCAGACCAGGGTAAGGCATTCTACGTCAGAGGTTTTTAACATTCAAATGAAGATATGTTATTATAAAGCAAGGCTAAGGTCTCTGCTTAGGCTGACTTTTTACTTTCACTACTACGTATAGTAGGTAGCAGAACTATTGTATTCCACCCAAAATTTCACTGTTGAGATTTCACCAGAAATATGTGGTTTAAATACAAAAAAGCATTTTTAGAAAAAGGTCCATGTATGTATGGTTGTCTGTGAACAGCGTAACTCAAAAGCAAAAAGTCAGCTAAAAACCAAAGTTGGTATTTAAGTTTAATATATTTTAAGGATGTGACGTGTAGATTTTGATGAAAATTCCTCCACCCTAAACTACATAGAAAATTTTCATTTTCTCTAATGATTCTTATTAAAATGCCATATGTTTGAGATATTTTTATGACAAATGAAATGTATACTTTAAATTTTCTGACTGTAGCTTATGCACTCCTGTTTATTCTTGATAACTTTTGTATAACTGGTAAACCGCAAGAGATAGCCCAAATCTTCCTATGCAGAAATGTTGTTGGCTAATGCTGGATTTCTGACAATGAAGTCATTAATCCTCTTGCTCTCCAATATTTTTCACTGATGGACGGGAAGGGCACTAGAAATGGCCGGGTATATTTGAAGGTGTTCTCGGTCCATTTCCTCTTGCAGATCACATAGAGGACAGAGTGGTGAAGAATATATCCCAATTCTGTTCAAATGTTTTGCCAGACAATCATGTCCTGTAATCAACCTGAAGGTTGCAACTGCCGTTTTTCGAGGATACTCAGGAATTACTGTTTGAATGTTTGGTAGTTCCCATCTTTTCTTTGATTTTTCATAGTAATATTTTGCAATTTTTTTGAATTCAGAGTTGACTAATCTTTTAGCTGCATAAAATGGTAGATTAACTATAGATTTTTGTACACTACTGGTACCCTTTTTTGCAAGAAAATCAGCTTTCTCATTACCACTCAGTCCACAGTGAGCTGGTATCCATTGGAAGACTAGGTGTTTTTGAAGTGCTGTTAGATGGTTAAGGATTTTCCAGCATTCTATAATTGTTTGGTTTTTTGGTGACAACTTGGAAGTAATTGCTGCCCTGGAATCTGAGAGAATAACTGCTTGCTGAAAATGTGAAATTCTATACAAAAGGTTTTGTAGGGCCATCCGAATCGCTTCAATTTCTCCATCAAAGTTCGTAGTTCCATAACTTAAAGATTTGTAATACGAAAAGAGGTGACATGTGACTCCAGCACCTGCTCCATCTTGGTTTGATATTAATGATCCATCAGTATAAATATGGAGCCATTCATGTTCCGGAAATCTAGTATGGATTGTCTCTAATGCCAATAATTTTAGAACACTAGTTGGAGTATCACTTTTCTTAACTTCTTCTGTCAGGTGTAAATAATATGTGATGTCTACTGTTTGTGTCAGATTGACTTTAGATATGAAGTTTTCCTTTGAATTAGGAAGGTATACATTTTTCTTGATGTCTTGAATTTTGGAAAGAAAGCTCTCCTGAGTCTTTAGTGTATGTGTAAAATTTCTCATGCTCCATGTATTAAATGGGAGTCTGATCAACTTTTTGTGCTGTATAAGAGCCGCTTTTTCTATTTCATATTCAATGGGGTATTGGTTGGTTAGTATTTCCATAGCTGCTATTGGTGTGGTTTTGATAGCACCTGTAATTAATCTCAGACTTTGGTTTTGAAAGATTTGAATTTTTTTTGTGTTTGCTGTTACAAGAACTTCGCTGCAGTAAGTAAACAATGGTTTTATATATATATTATATGTTGTGTTAAGCGTTGCTCTGGAACATCCCCACTTCATTCCTGTTAGACGTTTTAACAGTGAAAGGCGCCTCTCTGCTCTTTGTATTACATTTTCTATTTGTTTGGTCCATGTAAGTTTGGTATCAAATGTAACTCCCAAATACTTTGCTTCCTTTGTTTCTGGTAATTGTTGACCCTCAAAATTTAGTTTTATTTTTAGTGGTTTTTTTATTAGTGAAAAGATTTGATAGTTTGATTTTGTTGTAATAACAGTCATTAAATTTTCTTTGGTCCACTTTTATATGTTGGTTAAGGGTTGTTGCATGGTTTTTTCTAGTTCTGTACTTTTGCTTTTTGGTTTTGAAGTCCACATTACTAAGTCATCAGCAAATAGTGCACACTTCACACCTGATTCTTGTATTTCTTGGGCAGATCGTTACTAAATATATTAAAAAGTGTAGTGCTGAGCACTGTGCCTTGTGGTAAGCCACGGTGTACTTGTTTATATTTAGATATATTTCTTCCATATCTGGTAGCAATAAAGCGTTGTGTTAGGAAAGGATATAGCCATGAAAACATTGGACCTTGTATCCCTATTTTTTTTTTTTTTTTTTTTTACTTTCTTTAGTAGTTATGTTCTGCATATAGAATCATATGCACTTTGGAAATTAATAAAAACTGATAAATTATCTTCTTTTCTATTGAAGGAGTCTTTGATTTGTTGATTGAGAAGTAAGACTTGTTCATTTGTAGAGTGGAACTCTCTGAATCCAGCTTGACATGGAGAATTTAAACTTTGTGGTTCTTGAAACCAATTTAACCTATTTGACACCATTCTTTCTATCACTTTTGCTATTATGCTAGTAAGAGTTATTGGTCTATAATTTTTTATTTGTAATGCTGTTTTATCTTTCTTCAAGAGTGGGCCAATTATTGCTTTTTGCCATTTGGCAGGTACAGTGGTGTTCCAGGATACTGTAGAGTTTTAGTAGTTTTGTTGTTTTTCCAAGGTTTTTTATGAACTCTGGATGTATGTGATCTGGTCCAGGAGACTTTTTGATTTTTAGATTATTAATTGCAATGTTCAGTTCTTGCATATTAAAATCTTGAAAAAAGATATTGCACTGAGTGTTAGGATCACATTCTCTTTCTTGTTTCAAATCTTTCTTAAATTGTTTATGTTCCTTTTTATTATTTCTTGTTACTTTATGTGAATTAGCATAATATTTATTGAATGTTGTGCCTACAACTGCATCATTTAATAATATTTTATTGTTGTGTATGATAGGTGTGCTATTGTTTTCTTTCCTGTCCTTGACATTTTTTATGAACTTATGGGCTTTGTTACCATCTGTCCTATAATCCATTTTTTCTAAGAAATTATTAAAGTGATTCTTTTTAGCTGTATTAATTTCTTTTTTTAGTGAGGCAATTTCTTTCGCCATATTTGTGTATCCAATGTTTTTTGTTTGTTCAGCTGTATTTCTAGCTATATCCCTTTGCTTTTTCAGTTCTTCTAACTGGGGATTCCAAAAGGGTTTGAAATTTTTTACTCTTCCACAACGAATGTTTTTTTGCGGTTTCTGGGATGACTACACAAATTTTTGTTCACGTGATCTGGTTGGTCATGGAGCTGTGAGTTTGTTTGTTCTTTAAATTTATTTTCCAGTTCAGTTTTATATTTGTTCGAATCTGCTTTTTTGAAGTTCCAATACAGATTTGTGTGATGTTGACTGACATTTGTATTATCTAATTTTTATCAGCAATTACTGCTCTGTGACCAGAACTTGGGTCTTCTATAACTTATTTGTTAACTTTTGAAACAATATCTGTTGTAACTAATGAGGTCTGGGTTATTGCCTGCTCCAGAGTAATTTATGAAGGTTGTGGGATCTTCATTACAATCAGTTCAAAGGTTTATGGTATTCAAAAATTCTTCCACTATCATCCCTGTAGAATCCACTTTTTCATAATCCCATCTTTTGGAATGGACATTGAAATCCCCAATTATGATTGTTTTATTTAATTGGTCAATAAGTGAGAGATCTGGTTTATTCCTGGGAGGATTGTTAATACTGTATAAATGATGTGTTTGTTATCCCAGAAATTTAGCATTATTAATTCAGCTTTATCTGTGTTGTCCATTTGTTTAGCAATTTGAAAGGAGGATTTAATATCATTTTTGACTCCAACTAATATTCCTCTGCTTATCTGTGTATTTTTGGGTAGAAGGTGTGGTAAAAATCCAGTAAAATTGAAGTATTTAAATAAGAAAAAATTGAAGCTATTAACAGTTAAGCAACAAGATTCTAAAGTAAGAACAAATTAGAAACTATATGGCTTTGAGAATGAGTTGGAGACCACTTGAAACCCAGGGTCAGCAAAAAGAACTGCAACATTACTAAGATAAGTAAAGTTTTTAGTTTCTAATTTGTTCTTACTGAAGTATTTAAGTTGATCATTTGTTAGATTTGCTTGTTGTATGAAAAATATATCTATGTTATAGTCAAATACAGTTGTATTGAGCTCTGTTCTTTCTGTGTGGGTGAGACCACCCACATTCCATTGAAGAATTCTGATGTTAGATCTTCTATAACTGTAATGTTTTGGTTCTCGAGAAGTAATCCTCGTCCGGATATCCGAATGGGGGACTATTTTAACTCTGGAAGATTTTACCCCTCGAGTCATAGTTAATAAATATTGAAGAGAACAATAGCAGTAATAGTAACCACTTTTTAGAGAGCACCATATTTTTATGTTTTGGCGGTCACATCGCTCTCTCACAACCCCCAGAATGTCTGGAGGACCGCACCTGTCGTTGGTTTACGGGTCTCACCGACCTGACCGGGAGACATCAAAATAAATTCACCGACCATATCCTCTGATTACCAATCAGAGGACGTATTACATGCCATGACAGGTCAGCATGTTAAGGGTTGAGACAGAATATTAGAAGACCCCAAAAGAAAATAGTTCATGTAAATGTTTGTTAAAAGTGTAATTCATTTTTTGGTGTTGGTATGAGATAGTTGAATGATGAAAGCATGCTGATAGGGTTCATTGTGACGAACAACTTAAGTTTGCACAAAGACGTCATAAATCTTTCCATGTTTGATTTTAATATATGTGTATAAATATTAGAATTGTTTGTGTTCCATAATAAAAATAGGAGACGATAATTGGGATCGCTTCCCTAACGAGAAAGAACTATTTGCGCGGATGAATAAAAAAAAAGAGGCGATGTGTCGCGTCAAAAGGACGCCAAGAAATAGTTCAATAGCATGGGTATCTCCGAGGTAGATGGACGTATTTTTATGTGTATGCGTCATGAAATAGTAAAAGTGAATTTACTAAGTATTTAGAGACCTTTAATTAAATTTTGGCGACGTTAGGGAAGTTGATCTGCTAACATAAGACTTTCTACTGTGATGTGATTTAAAAAATTGTGAACAAGAAGGTGCAAATAAAATGTGTGACTAAAGTTAAACCCAAGTGTATGTTCATTCCATTTGTTACCACGACCTTGTAGATAGAAAACGAGTCTCATAGCACAGCTCATTTCGATAAACTCTTACAAAAACCGCACCAGGGTTAAGAGTTTATAGAGAAATGGAGAGGTTGGAAAAATAAAGACTCCCTAGCCCTCGGGAACCCTAATAGAATCAGGGTAAGAAGAGAACAAGAGATGACCAAGGTAAGGTCATAAGGTCAGATAGCAAAACACCAGTAAGTGGAAGTAATGTTCTGCTCAGCTTGGGTACCCTGTGGTCGCCATCCACATATCCCCTAGACACCAGTAAGTGGAAGTAATGTTCTGCTCAGCTTGGGTACCTTGTGGTCACTATCCACATATCCCCTAGACACCAGTAAGTGGAAGTAATGTTCTGCTCAGCTTGGGTACCTTGTGGTCACTATCCACATATCCCCTAGACACCAGTAAGTGGAAGTAATGTTCTGCTCAGCTTGGGTACCTTGTGGTCACTATCCACATATCCCCTAGACACCAGTAAGTGGAAGTAATGTTCTGCTCAGCTTGGGTACCTTGTGTTCACTATCCACATATCCCCTAGACACCAGTAAGTGGAAGTAATGTTCTACTCAGCTTGGGTACCTTGTGTTCACTATCCACATATCCCCTAGACACCAGTAAGTGGAAGTAATGTTCTGCTCAGCTTGGGTACCTTGTGGTCACTATCCACATATCCCCTAGACACCAGTAAGTGGAAGTAATGTTCTGCTCAGCTTGGGTACCTTGTGGTCACTATCCACATATCCCCTAGACACCAGTAAGTGGAAGTAATGTTCTGCTCAGCTTGGGTACCTTGTGGTCACTATCCACATATCCCCTAGACACCAGTAAGTGGAAGTAATGTTCTGCTCAGCTTGGGTACCTTGTGGTCACTATCCACATATCCCCTAGACACCAGTAAGTGGAAGTAATGTTCTGCTCAGCTTGGGTACCTTGTGGTCACTATCCACATATCCCCTAGACACCAGTAAGTGGAAGTAATGTTCTGCTCAGCTTGGGTACCTTGTGGTCACTATCCACATATCCCCTAGACACCAGTAAGTGGAAGTAATGTTCTGCTCAGCTTGGGTACCTTGTGGTCACTATCTACATATCCCCTAGACACCAGTAAGTGGAAGTAATGTTCTGCTCGGCTTGGGTACCTTGTGGTCACTATCCACATATCCCCTAGACACCAGTAAGTGGAAGTAATGTTCTGCTCAGCTTGGGTACCTTGTGGTCACTATCCACATATCCCCTAGACACCAGTAAGTGGAAGTAATGTTCTGCTCAGCTTGGGTACCTTGTGGTCACTATCCACATATCCCCTAGACACCAGTAAGTGGAAGTAATGTTCTGCTCAGCTTGGGTACCCTGTGGTCGCCATCCACATATACCCTAGATGGAGACCCCTGAGGGAACTATGCAGAAATGCTGGATTTCTGACAGTGAAGTCATTAATCCTCTTGTTCTCCAATATTTTTCACTGATGGATGGGAAGGGCACTAGAAGTGGCCAGGCATATTTGAAGGTGGTCTTAGTAATGCAGACCTCGTTAAAACACACAAGTTATATCTATATGCATTTTTTTGTGGAGTGAACCATTTTGGAGATATTCCTTATTTATGAGAGTTTTGCAATACTCATACTTTTCTCAAATGGAAGGTCATTATTCACTTTATATCTTAGCTGGGCAAAGAGAACAGAATTTGAAAGCTTTGAAAGATTAGACTATTACTTAAAGTTTACTATGTTCCCATATTCCTCTTGCACCTATAAGAACATCAGGTGTAAGATAATTTGTGCAAATGTTTATCTCAACATGAAGATGGAGGAATAAGAGTTTGTAAGAAGGTAGTACAGCAGTAGAGAAAGTTATGTGAGTGTAACACATCAAATTTTTCTCTTAAGTGTTAATGGCAGCATCTTGTCGCTCTACCCCACCTCCCTTGTTTTGATCATGAAGCATATTCGCTTCAGCAAACAGTAGATGGATTATATAAGGTTTGATCACTGGTTAAGTGGAAGGCAATTTAACTGAAGTTCAACAAAAAATTATCATTTGTAACATGAACTATAGCTTAAATCTATATGGCCCGGTCATTTCTAGCGCCCCACCCAATCCATCGGTGAAAAATATTGGAGATAAAGGGGTCTAATGACTTCATTGTCAGAAATCCACGATTAGGCATCAACTTAGTTTAATGTAAAAGGTGAGTCATTTAATAACACTAAACAACACTTACATTTATAATTTTCTGGAACGCGTTTCGGAAGTTAACTCTCCTGCATTATCAACCAGACAATAACTGGGTTTCCATGGTGCGGATGATGATGCTTCTTCTCATGTTTCTTCTGGTAGTGCTTTAAGGAACTTGCCGAAAATATCTTTTGGGGAAGGTTACTGTTACCAGAAGAAACCTCAGAAGAAGCATCGCCATCTGCACCATGGAAACCCAGTTAGTGTCCGGTAGATAATGGAGGAAAGTTAACCTCCAAAACGTGTTCTGGAAAATTATAAATGTAAGTGTTTAGTGTTATTGACTCATCTTTTAAATTAAATTGATTATAACAACAATGTTTTCAAACTTCTAAGAAAGGAAGATAATATAGTTTAAACCTAACCTGGATTTAATCTGCCTTTATAATACTATGCCACAGTCTGGTAAGATACGTGCAAGGACAAAGCTCCTTACCTTTTCAAACATTTGGTTCTGTTTTTGAAATCCCTTGTAGTTGGAATGGATCCAGATAGCTGCTAACTCTTCAGCGACCTCTCTGGCCTTCTTGACTCCTGTGTATTCCAGGCCTTGTATAATGATGATCTGCAGGGGTGGCCATGCATTTGGAAGATCCCACTGTTGGGTCGAGAGCTCTAGTGATGTAGGTACGCCTCCAAGAAACAGTAGCAGATGCTCATTGTTGACATAATCTACTGCTCTCTGGGCGTAGTGATCAGTGTATTCCTGCACATTCACACAAATTAATAAAGAACCATCATTTGGACATGACCCAAACTGTTTGAGTTGGAAATTCATAGTCCCTTAAACTCAAGCACATGCAAATTTTATAGTGGTTGCAGTTTAGTGCAACTGTGACATTTTTCCACTACAGGATAAGTGGCTACAGTGCTTTTACTTCCACTGGGCTTATCAAAGTAATCAGTAACTTCGCTTTTCTTTTTCTTTTCTAATGTTTAGGGTTTCACGATTATTGAAATATATTGTGGGTTATTTCATGTGATATTAAGTATGATCCAAAACCTACAAAAGCCTATTTTTTAAACTAAAAAAAGAGCTCACTTGCTTCAAATCCTTAAATTTGAAAATTTGAGATTTTCCTTCACATTGTGATACTGACCCATGGCAGTGGCAACACAACAAAGGCTGCCCGAGCCCATGGTGCGGTGTATAACAAAGGCGCTCAAGGTCAAGTTACCTTGTGCCACTGTTTGTGTGTACATGACTAACCACAATAAGTGCGGTGCATAACAAATTATTGTTGGAACATTTAAGAGGTGTCCGGCAACTGGCATGTTTGTAGAAGTTTAAGAAAGGTGCATGTTACATCATCCTTGCTGTATAAGAATACAAGGCAACAAGTTAGAGGAGTTATGGTTACAGACATGAGTAGTCGGGCACTGTGTGAGTGAGTGTGAGACAGCTGTGTGTGTGTGTGGTACTGTCGTCATGAAACATACGTCACATCAAAGTGAAGTTTTAATGAGTGTTGAGTGATTTATCACCAGTTAGTGTATGAGAGACAGAGAAAGTTAAGAAAGACTGCAAAAGAACTGGGTCAAAGCTAGGAGAAGAAAACAGTTGAGATATAATATCACAAAATACTGTTGTTAGCTAATGCTGGATTTCTGACAATGAAGTCATTAATCCTCTTGCTCTCCAATATTTTTCACTGATGGATGGGAAGGGCACTAGAAGTGGCCGGGCATATTTGAAGGTGGTCTCGATCCATTTCCTCTTGCAGATCACATAGAGGACAGATTGGTGAAGAATATATGCCAATTCTGTTTAAATGTTTTGCCAGACAATCATGTCCTGTAATCAACCTGAAGGTTGCAACTACTGTTTTTTGAGGATACTCAGGAATTACTGTTTGAATGTTTGGTAGTTCCCATCTATTTTGCACTATTTTTTTTTAATTCAGAGTTGACTAATCTTTTAGCTGCATAAAATGGTAGATGAACTATAGATTTCTGTACACTGCTGGTACCGTTTTTTGCAAGAAAATCAGCTTTCTCATTACCACTCAGTCCACAGTGAGCTGGTATAGACTGGAAGACCTGTTAGATGGGTAAGGATTTTCCAACATTCTATAATTGTTTGATTTTTTGGTGACAACTTGGAAGTAATTGCTATAATTGCTGCCCTGGAATCTGAGAGAATAACTGTTTGCTGAAAATGTGAAATTCTGTACAAAATATTTTGTAGGGCCATTCGAATTGCTTCAGTTTCCCCTAACATGCTGACCTGTCATGGCATGTAATACGTCCTCTAATTGGTCATCAGAGGATATGGTCGGTGAATTTATTTTGATAATTCTTCCGGTCAGGTCGGTGAGACCCGTAAACCGACAGGTGTGGTCCTTCAGACATTCTGGGGGTTGTGAGAGAGCAATGTGACCGCCAAAACATAAAAATATATATATGGTGCTCTCTATAAAGTGGTTACTATTGCTGCTGCTATTGCTCTCCACAAAATACTGTAGACTGTTAACGTCAGTAGAAGAGAGCTGTGTATTTGTGTAAAAGTTTAGAAGAAAATAAAGTAAGAAAAAGTAGTTGGACTGGATTTTGTATTAATATTTTCATATTCAGCAGGTATCTACTTATGACTGTGACCCCTAGCTTCAGGTATTTCCTCAATTAATTTTAACAGACGATGAGCTAAAGAGATGTTGAATGTCAGGCCATTCTTTTGGGAATGTTATGGATTGTTAATCCTGTAGATCTTGGCCATTCACTATGTTGAAAGATATGGGCCTAGAATTCTGTAATCATTTACAGCAAACCAAACCACAATATTTTGTCATACGCTAGCATTTTGTGTGCAAGATGAGATTCTTCTGCCTTGCAGTATCTTTGTGTCACTACATAAAACCATGCGACCATTAACATCTAATCATACAAATGCACTCTACTCACATCTGTTTCTCTGTTCACCCTCCTCATATGAAGGACTTACTGGGATCAAATATCTGTTGAGGAGCGCACAAACTGGATCAAAGAGAGTAGCCAGGATGTGTGTTCAGTACAAAATGAGCAAGGAGATGATATCAAATGGATGAAAGGGAAGGTGATGTTGGGGGGAAACAGACAACCTGGAGAAAAGCCATCCTGATGCTGTTTTGCCCACCACAAATCCCACATGCAGTTCCCTGGGATTGAATCCATCTGCCCTGGTGAGAGGTGAACAGTCTAACCACTAGACCCTGGCTTTGCCCTACTCACATTATCTCAATAGTTATGTTTTAATGTTCTAATTTCAAAAGTTTAGTGATATTCCAAGACAAGGTCTGTGAAGTTTCTGGTTTCTGTGCAAGTTTTCTCACATATTTCTTTGTACTTGGTTCCAACTTTTCTCTGAGGTTTTCCTCTGTAAAAAGATGGCAATTTCTTATAAAAAATAGATCCTAAATCTATTGACAAGATTACAATGTGAATCTGCCTCAGTTCTCTAGAATAGTTCGTTGTTATGTACATGAAGATTCAGTACTAACACAATGTATCAACAAACTTCGTGTCAACTGATTAGCTGGCACACAGAGAGGTCAGAACAGTATAGTGCAGGGCGAGCAATGCCCCATAATAGGGCCATGTGTCCAAACAAAGACTGTATTATACATATTACTGCCAATCCCAAGATTGCAAATTTACTTTTTTTAGTTGTAATGGTCTGTATGACATTTTCATATTTTGACGGTGAAACTGATGCCATATATACATCACTTCAAAATTTATTTCTGGGTTATATAAATGTAGTTATTCTGTCTGATTCTAAAGCTGCCCTCCAAGCCATTGGTTTTACTACTTGGCCCAAAATGATCAAACAAATACAGAAACTACATAAAAATTTAATCTTACAGTGGATTCCTGCACTCTATGGTGTTTTTGGAAGTGAAACAGCTGATATTTTAGCAAAGAAAGGATCTAAAATCAATTTAGTGGTAAAACAAAAGTTCTCCTATGAATCAATTAAAAGAATTGTTAAAAGAAAAATAACTTCAAATTATAATCAGGTAACATTTGCAATGGAAAAAATGTAGGATGATCCATCAGTAGCTCCTGATTTACCTGCCACAGTAGTGTAATGATTAGCGTGTCTGCCTCACATTCAAGAGGTCGCGAGTTGGAATGACGCTTAGGGTAAGTTATTTCAGTAAGGTTTTTTTCCCGAGGTTCTCCCTTATTCTGAGAAGACGAATGTTGGGTAACTTAAGGCTCCATGGACCTCGGGCTCATTTGAGCATCATTTCACCTGTTTCATTCATTCACCATTTGATATGAGATTACGTTGGAGGATGTTAATTTAAAAAAAAAAAAGAAGAAAATGCTCTATTCTGCATTTTGACTGATGACAGGACATGATGCTTGAATAAACATCTTTTCAGAGTTGGAATAGTGGCCTCCCCAAATTGTTTATTGTGCTCCAAAGAAGACGAAATGGACATAGAACATTTAAAAATTGTGGATTCATTATGGCTTTTGGAACCCTAACATCAAAATATTGGGAAGCAAGAAGAATGATTTCATTATTAACTCTTGAACATTAGATATTTGCACATACATACATGCATGTACACATTTCCAAAATGTTAACAATTAGTAAAATGGGTTAATGATATTGTAATGTATTACAGTGTATGAGTATACCTTATTGTAACAGCCTGTCCAGAGTGGTGCCAGATTGGAGGGATAGAAGTAGTTTCTCGGCTTGCTGTTCAGCATATCGTAATCTAACCAGGTGCCGACCTCCTCGTTCCAGAGGACGACTTCCACAGCTTTTAATATCTCCTCAGCCTTTTCACAATATTGTTTGGCACTAGCCCTGTTGTTCAACTTGTTGTGAAACTCACACATTAGCTCGGCATTCCTGTACAGGAAGGCGTTCAGATCCACAGGAATGATGTACCTAGTGTGTATATCCGTCAAGTTCCCTACAACATATCAATTTATCTTTGTGAAAATACAAATATGCTTTCACAATTCCATACTTGACAACTTTTACAGTTTACCTGTAATACTCATGTCAACAGAAGCATTTTATGAGAAATTAAATTCTGTTCCATTAAATAGTAACTTAAGATTACAGACTCAATGGTATACAGTGTTATGATAGATCAAAGTTTATCTGTGTGTCCATCCTTCCAGCAGCACTAGATCTTCAAGCATTCTTAAAAATAATTCCCATTTATTTTACATTTACTGCTCCGAACATTTTACACGTTCCAAATTTCCTATCAGTGCAAAATTATTCCACTTTGCTGGGCAAATGAAACGTTTTGTGAGTTACAAGTTTCAGGAAGTTGGCAAGTATGGAATTGTTGGTGCTTCATCAATACCTGAAGGAACAGTAAATAGGACTTACCTAAGTTTGATGCATTTTTGATGAACCATCTGGAAGAGAAGTCCCAACCTGATTCTGCAGCAGACTTAATGTCGCAATAGAATTCATATTTGGATTTATCATCATGAAGGAATTCTGCTTCTTCGTAGTCCTCACTGTCAACAGTAAATGAGACAAAAGTAATTAACATCAACATTATCTCCGTTACATTCATCTTATAGAGTTTTAATGATTAAAGTTTAGGGATATTCGAAGACAAGGTTTGTGAAATTACTGATTTCTGTGCAAGATCTTTCACACATTTCTTTGGGCTTAATTCTAACTTTGCTGTGTAAGAAGGTGACAGTTTATCAAGAGTGGATCTCTTATGTATTGACAATATTACATTGTGAATGTGTCTCACTTCTCTACAGTAGTTTATCACATAGCGATCTACATGAGAATTGAACACTAACACAACATATCAACAAGTTTCACGTCAACTATTAGTTGGCACATGGAGAGGGAACAGTGCAGTGCAGGGCGAGCAATATCCTGTAATACAAGGGCCACACTCAACTTTTTTTTAGAAAATTAAACAAGGTTTACTTGTAAAAAATTTAAATTATTTTATTGGTTTTCAAATTATTTCTCTTCAAGATCAATATATTGACAATGCCACTCTTCTTGAGACACTTCAGAAACCAGGTTTTTATAATGTTCTGCTCAGTGTGCAAAATCATTAAAAGTTGGTAGGTGAGGGAGAAGCATTTTTACATTCTCATTTTAAAAGAGAAGTAGATGTTAAAATATGTCAAATAAAAGCAGTTGCAGTTTGTGAGGTGAGTGCAATTATTGCTGATATTTTAATTCATATTCATAAAGTTTTGTGCTGTATGTTTTGCTGTTTGTCCCCTGGGGATTTCACCCATTGGTTCCACTACTTCATCTCATGACACATCCAGACACTCGGTTGTTAGTTCTGCTGTATGCAATGATGTGCTATCATCATGTAGAATTATTTTTTCTTCTGGGCATTTTTTGTGAAATTTGTTTATAAATTAAGACATTTTTGTAGTAATTGCTATTGATGGTACATCTATCTTTAATGCTTGAATAGCAATATGATCTGTTTTAGAAGAATAAAAAACTAGCAACCATTTTCTTACCAACACTACAAATTTGTGAAACTTTTTTAGGTTTAGTTTCTGTTTAAAAGATCCATTGAGCCAAAAGACTTCTTTTCGGACGATAACAATAAATCAAGATTGATCACCAGTAACAGTATTCCAAACCAAATTTGAAATGCCACCTTGGAATTTTTCCAATCTTTTTTGCATCAATCAGTGTGTTGTTTTTGATTGGGAGTCAGTCTATATGGAATCCATTGACAACAAAGTTTCTTGCGTCCAACTGTTGACATAAAATGTTTTATATTTGACTCATACCAATGCCCAATGTTGCCTGAACAAATTCACAAGATGTCCGTCAATCTTCTTCAAGCATTGCAACATTTTCATCAGTGACAACAGTTGTTGGTCGTCCTTCACGAAATTCATAACCAATCTTTTCTGAATTCGCTGTACCAATTATGAATTGTTGCTTTAGATGGTGTTTGTTCAGCATTTTAGGATGTTCACATTGCTTAGATGTTAATGACAATTTCAAATTGGAAACAATCATAGCCAGAAAATGTCCAAGTCAAATTCATTTTGGATGAACACAAATTATTAGAAAATGGCTCTCAAGTATAAACAAATTTAATTTATGTTTAGAAACATGGCTTTCTAAAAAGTTTGAGTGTTGCCCACATATGACTACATGTTTGGAAAGAGATGTACCTGTAAGATTCTGGTCTGGGTCCAAGAGAGGGGGCGAAGTAGCGAGCCAGGTTATAGGTGTGGCCATCCTTGGTGACCTGGACCATGCGGTTGTCCATCCAGAACTGGAACTCCTTGTCCAGAAGTTTGATGTTATCCCGTAGGAAGGCCGCGTCTCCTGTAGCGTCCAGGTAGCTCTTGACCATGGGTATGAGAAGTGGGGGCTGGGAACGCATCATGTAGTACACTCTGCCACCATTTGGTATGTGTCCGTACTTGTCTACCATGGTGAGGAAGTTGTGCAGCATGCCCTTCACTGTGGCAGTCATCTCGGACAGGAGCAGTCCCTGGATGATCCAGTACGTGTCCCAGTAGTAGAACTCCCTGAACCTTCCTCCTGCAACATAGAGTCAGCATCTCATTCTAACGAGATAGACGGGCTACGGCGCGGAGATGGGTGAAACATTTGAACACAAGGAGGAAACAGTTGATGAGTGCACTAGGACGCTGAGCGGTGCTGTCAGAGGTTGGGTAATACGCGGCCCCTGCTTGAGTGCCAGTCTGTTGGTCTATGTACATATCACACTTGGTTCTACTTGAGGCAGCGACACAGAATCTCTGTTTTGTTTTAGGAGTGTTTGTCTCTTTTAACATTCGTTTTATAGCATTTTAAGTTTCTCATCTTTTACCTTTTACTGTTCTGCTTAATATTTTAACTTTATCTTTTGAACTTGCATATTTAGGTTTTAAGTTTTGACTCCGAATCCAAATGACCTAGTTCTTGACAGGCCCTTAAATTCCATTGAGTACACCAATTTGTGATCCCACGTTTATTGGCCAAAGAACTCTCGTATCAGTCAAAACCTCCTTCAGGGATTTGAAAGCGAAGGTGATGACGATGTTCCATTATTACGACTGTGAAACAAAACGACAAAGCAGGGGATGGCCCCATTTGCAACGAGCTGTATCACAAGGTTATTTACAGAGCTGTGTGCAAAGAAATGTCCACTATCAAAAAGAGACAGACGAGTCTGTAGGTTAAGTTGATGTGCCTACTTGGTTTGTATAAAACATAAAGATTAAGATTTTTAAACATTGTTGACGACTTTGGGTATGATCTCCTATGTGCGGGGGTCGTCCACCAACTTGGAGTAAATACAGAACCTTGGTTTGCAGCGTGGCCGTATTATGGAGAAATGCTTGCCCTATCTTGACCGACTCCTCCTCACCTAGTTCTGTGAAAAAGTAAAAAACATTGACGTATTATACTCACACGATTTTCTCTGCTTACTCTTGTACAAAGTATTTTTAAAAACCATTACTCTTCTGTCTACTTGATGTTAATTGAGGTAGTAAGGATGGTTAGATTACATATTTCCTCATAGTACAAGGAGAATATGATGTACTAGACTTAAGTGATAATTAAATCCTTGAACTGGTTGCTATCCGATGGCTTTTACATCTTTGTGACCAGGACATAACTTGCTGCAAGTATTGCAACATTGAAACATATAACAAGGAATATCTCGGTAGGTATATGACAACACCACACAGCCCGTTCCCGGTATTATGGTATTGTGCCGGCCACACTGTGTAGCGGCTGTTTGTTGCCATGACGAGTGTTCACTTACCAGGAATGATGAAGCCATTGGGCACATAGATGAGTGAGTAATGATCTTGATTGTCCAGCACGTCCTCCTTCACTTTCCTGGATAAGTTCTTCCAGAAGTTGTTAAGTTCGTGGCCCCAGTCTCTCATCGCTGGGTCTTTGATCTCATTCAGGAAACTTGGGTTGCTCTTCCAATCGGGCGGACTCCAGTACTCCAGTTCATCCCCTTCCTCGAATGCTCGCTCCACAAACTTCTCCAGCTGAAATGTTACAACAACATGATATATAGTAGAATGAAGTGGCGGTTAGACGTCAGGACAAAGAATGGCTGGCGAGTTCCTATTTGAAAGTTGAGACCAATAAAGAATACCTTGGTAATGATTAGCTCCACCAAGAAATCTATTTTACACAAACTGTATGTATTAATGAGATGTACTACCTAGGTATAGTAAATATGAGAAGTATTGTATTGTATTCTATTGTATTGTATTGTATTCTATCCAAAATTTCAATGTCGAGATTTCACCGGAAATATATGTTGAGGCCCCGCGCACGCTCTGGCGTATGTGTGTGTACGAAAGCAAAAAGTCGCTTAAAAACCAAAGTTGGTATTTAAGTTTAAAGTCTTTGAACCATGCGACACGAAGATTTTGAAGAAAATTGCTCCACCCCTTTACATGGAGAATTTTTTAAAAATTTTGATTTTCTCAAAGTGGTCCTAACGATTTTGATTAAAATGCCATATGTTTAAGATACATTAAATGAAATTTACATTTTGAATTTTCTGTCTATAGCCTATGTAGTCCTGGTTACTCTGGATGACTTTTGAATAACTGGTAAACCGTAAGAGATACCAAGACAAAACCTGGCTCATGTTTAGAACAGCTCACTTTCCACTTGCCAGCCAGATTATAAGTCCGAACTTACTTACTGCGCATGCACCGACAGTAGTTTCACAATTGCCCACTAGATTTCACTGCATGACTAGCAGACGATTTTCACATCTGCCAACATTGCTTTTTACACTACACTAGTTTTCGTTGCCAACACATTAAACACAAATGCACTCACTCGCGTCGTTGCCGCCACAGACATACACCGCTGTCGCCTAGCGCAACTCCATACTATTGTTGTGGATTCTGTACATTATTTTTTTGCTCATTGTGTGCATTATTTTGCTCTTATACTATTGTTGTGGATTCTGTACATTATTATTTTGCTCATTGTGTACATTATTTTGCTCTTGCTCACAGATATATCGCTAGTGCGAATTATTGTGTACATTATCCTTATTGGCTTGTTACTGGGTCCACGATACGCTGGCTCGTTCTTTATTATTATATTATTTTATTATATTATTATTTTTATTATTATATTATTATTCTTTTAAATTTATTTATTTATTAGAAGGAAACAAAAAAACAAATCATGAAGTTTACATTGAATTTAAACATTTAAACATTAACTTTGCGTGCCTTGATGATTTTCTTGTGATATTGTTGATCACCCAAAGCTAGCTGGAGGTTCTCAGGAACCTTATGATGATGATTATTATTATTATTACATTTATATTATTATTTATATATAATACTATATATTATACTTATATTTATTATATTTATATTATAATATATTATTATTATATTTTTATGTTTATTATTTATCGTTCTTTTTTTGTTTATTTATCTTTTACCTTTATCTATCTATCTTTATTTTATCTTTTTTTGTTTATTTATTTTTTATTTTATTTTATATTATTTTATTATATTATTATTATTTAATGCTATTATATTTATTATGTTTAATATTATATTTTTTATTATATTTTTATTATGTTTACTATTTATCATTCTCTTTTGTTTATTTTATATTGTTATTTTTAATGTTATTAGATTTATATTATATTTATTATATTAATATTTTTATTATTTATCGTTCTTTTTTATTTATTTTATATTATATTATTTTATTGTATTATTATTTAATATTATATTATATATATTATATATTATATATATATATATAATATTTAATAGTATATTATATTTATATTATTTTTATTAATTATCGTTCTTTTTTATTTATTTTTATTTATTTATTTATTTTTTTTTAATTTTCAAGTGGAGAAAAAATCCATTTACGGAGCTCCATGCGCTGGGATGGCACAGAAGGGGGACTGTAGGCTTCGCCCTAGGGCACTACCCACTAAAAAAAGAGTCAACAGCATACTGCCGACTCCCGCAAAAACATTCAAACTTACTATTGGCAACGAACTCCTAGGGACATTCTGCTGTTGGCAGCGCTGCATTAACACAGCAACTTCAACAACTTTCGTGACCATTCGTACACACTGCCGAGTGGGACTTTGCCGAAATTCTGACCAAGTGCTTGCGTAAGCTGTTCTAAACAATATCCCAAAACCTTACTATACAAAAAAATATGTTGTTAGCTAATGCTGGATTTCTGACAATGAAGTCATTAATCCTCTTGCTCTCCAATATTTTTCACTGATGGATGGCGCACTAGAAGTGGCCAGGCATATTTGAAGGTGGTCTCGATCCATTTCCTCTTGCAGATCACATAGAGGACAGAGTGGTGAAGAATATATCCCAATTCTGTTTAAATGTTTTGCCAGACAATCATGTCCTGTAATCAACCTGAAGGTTGCAACTGCCGTTTTTCGAGGACACTCAGGAATTACTGTTTGAATGTTTGGTAGTTCCCATCTTTTATTCTTTGATTTTTCATAGTAATATTTTGCAATAATTTTTTTTTTATTCAGAGTTGACTAATCTTTTAGCTGCATAAAATGGTAGATTAACTATAGATTTTTGTACACTACTGGTACCCTTTTTTGCAAGAAAATCAGCTTTCTCATTACCACTCAGTCCACAGTGAGCTGGTATCCATTGGAAGACTAGGTGTTTTTGAAGTGCTGTTAGATGGTTAAGGATTTTCCAGCATTCTATAATTGTTTGGTTTTTTGGTGACAACTTGGAAGTAATTGCTATAATTGCTGCCCTGGAATCTGAGAGAATAACTGCTTGCTGAAAATGTGAAATTCTGTACAAAAGATTTTGTAGGGCCATTCGAATCACTTCAATTTCTCCATCAAAGTTAGTAGTTCCATAACTTAAAGATTTGTAATACGAAAAGAGGTGACATGTGACTCCAGCACCTGCTCCATCTTGGTTTGATATTAATGATCCATCAGTATAAATATGGAGCCATTCGAGTTCTGGAAATCTAGTATGGATTGTCTCTAATGCCAATAATTTTAGAACACTAGTTGGAGTATCACTTTTCTTAACTTCTTCTGTCAGGTGTAAATAATATGTGATGTCTAATGTTTGTGTTGGATTGACTTTAGATATGAAGTTTTCCTTTGAATTAGGAAGGTATACGTTCTTCTTGATGTCTTGAATTTTGGAAAGAAGCTCCCTGAGTCTTTAGTGTGTGTGTAAAATTTCTCTTGTGCCATGTATTGAATGGGAGTATGATCAACTTTTTGTGCTGTATAAGAGCCGCTTTTTCTATTTCATATTCAATGGGGTATTGGTTGGTTAGTATTTCCATAGCTGCTATTGGTGTGGTTTTGATAGCACCTGTAATTAGTCTCAGACTTTGGTTTTGAAAGATTTGAATCTTTTTTTGTATTTGCTGTTACAAGAAATTCACTGCAGTAAGTAAATAATGGCTTTATATATACATTGTATGTTGTGTTAAGAGTTGCTCTGGAACATCCCCACTTCATTCCTGTTAGACGTTTTAACAGTGAAAGGCGCCTCTCTGATCTTTGTATTACATTTTCTATTTGTTTGGTCCATGTAAGTTTGGTATCAAATGTAACTCCTAAATACTTTGCTTCCTTTGTTTCTGGTAATTGTTGACCCTCAAAATTGTTTTATTTTTAGTGGTTTTTTTCTTAGTGAAAAGATTTGGTAGTTTGATTTTGTTGTATTAAGTCTTTAAATTTTCTTTGGTCCACCTTTGTAAGTTGGTTAAGGATTGTTGCATGGTTTTTTCTAGTTCTGTACTTTTGTTTTTTTGGTTTTGAAGTCCACATTACTAAGTCATCAGCAAATAGTGCACACTTCACACTTGATTCTTGTGTTTGTTGTGGCAGATCGTTAATAAATATATTAAAAAGTGTTGTGCTGAGCACTGCACCTTGTGGCAAGCCACAGTGTATTTGTTTATATATAGATATATTTCTTCCATATCTGGTTGCAATAAAGGGTTGTGTTAGGAAATGACATAGCCATGAAAACATTGGACCTTGTATCCCTATTTTTTTACTTTCTTTAGTAGTTTTGTTCTGCATATAGAATCATATTCACTTTGGAAATCAATAAAAACTGATACATTATCTTCTTTTCTATTGAAGGAGTCTTTGATTTCTTGACTGAGAAGTAAGAGTGGAACTCTCTGAATCCAGCTTGACATGGGGATATTAAATTTTGTGATTCTAGGAACCAATTTAACCTGTTTGACACCATTCTTTCCATCACTTTTGCTATTATGCTGGTAAGAGCTATTGGTCTATAATTTTTTATTTCTGATGCTGTTTTGTCTTTCTTCAAGAGTGGGACAATTATTGCTTTTCGCCACTCCGCAGGTACAGTGGTTTTCCAGGATAGATTGTAGTTTCAGTAGTTGTTGTTTTGCTGTTTTTCCAAGGTTTTTTTATGAACTCTGGATGTATGTGATCTGGTCCAGGAGACTTTTTGTTTTTTAGATTATTTATTGCAATGTTCAGTTCTTGCATATTAAAATTTTGAAAAAAAAAATATTGTTAGGATCACATTCTCTTTCTTGTTTCAAATCTTTCTTAAATTGTTTGTTCCTTTTTATTATTTCTTGTTACTTTATGTGAATTAGCATAATATTTATTGAATGTTTCGGCTATGACTGCATCATTTACTAATATTTTATTGTTGTGTATGATAGGTGTGCTGTTGTTTTCTTTCCTGTCCTTGACATTTTTTATGAACTTATGGGCTTTGTTACCATCTGTCCTATAATCCATTTTTTGTAAGAAATTATTAAAGTGATTCTTTTTAGCTGTATTAATTTCTTTTTTTAGTGAGGCACATTTCTTTTGCCATATTTGTGTATCCAATATGTTTTTTGTTTGTTCAGCTGTATTTCTAGTTGTATCCCTTTGCCTTTTCAGTTCTTCTAACTGGGGGTTCCAAAAGGGTTTGAAATTTTTTATTCTTCCACGAGGAATATGTTATTTTGCAGTTTCTAGGATGACTTTACAGAATTCTTTGTTCATATGATCTGGTTGGTCATGTAGCTGTGAGTTTGTTTGTTCTTTAAATTTATGTTCTAATTCAGTTTTATATTTGTTCCAATCTGCTTTTTTGAAGTTCCAATACAGATTTGTGTGACATTGACCGTTATTTGTATTATCTAGTTTTATATCAGCAATTACTGCTCTGTGTCCAGAACTTGGATCTTCTATAACTTGTTTTTTAATTTCTGAAACAATATCTGTTGTAGCTAACAAGAGGTCTGGGTTACTGCCTGCTCCAGAATAATGTATGAAGGTTGTGGGATCTTCTTTATTATAAATCAGTTCAAAAGTTGTGGTATTCAAAAATTCTTCCACTATCTTCCCTGTAGAATCCACCTTTTCATAACCCCATCTTTTGGAATGGACATTGAAATCCCCAATTATGATTGTTTTATTTAATTGGTCAATAAGTGAGAGATACAAAAAATATAGCTATCGCTAAAACACAATTTGTGTCCAAATAAATTTTGTCGTGGAGTGAACCATTTCGGAAACATTCCTTGTTATTTGTGTCAGTTTTGCAATACTTATAGACATCCTCAAAAGGAACATCGTTATTCCTTTTTTATATGTTAGCCGTGCAAAGAGAACGAAATCTCAGAGCTTTAAAAGATCTGACTATCGCTCAAAGCCTACTGTATTCCCATATTCCCCTTGTACCTACAAGGAAATAAGCAATAAGATAATTTGTACAAATGTTTATCTCAACTAACACGAAGAAGATATAGGAATAAGAGTTTGTAAGAATGGTTAGTACAAGAGTAGAGAAAGTCATGTGAGTGCAACACATCAGATTTGTTGTAATATTCTGTGTATCTCTTACAGTTTACCAGTTATACATACAAAAGTAATTTACAATGAAGAGGACTTCAGAGTATTACCAGACAATTCAACATATTTTACTTGTGAATGCCATTATGAGAAGCGTTAACCATTTTAGAAGAAAGAAAAAAGAGAGAAATAAATCCCGTTTAAACAGTATGTGAGGGATTTTCAGAAAATCATGTTTTATCCTTGGAAAATGTTAACTAAAATATCGGATTTTGTATTTAATGAAGTTTTGACTTGCACTGTTCACACACGAAGAGCAGCTCAAACCAGATGTCAGTACAGTATCGAATTGTTGGGTGGACAACTTAGATATCTTTTTAAAATTGTATTTTTTTTTTTTTTTTTTTTTTTTTTTTTTTTTTTTTTTTTAATTTGCGATGGCATTTTAACAACACATAGCGCTTCTGGTGTTGGAATTTGAAAAAGTGTCAGTGACTGTTGAGTCAATAGAGCAAAACGAAGTGTGCCATATAATTATCAGAAAATGTAGGTACGTAGTTTGTTTCACTATAAAGGTGTTGGTACCTACATATTTACTTAAGTGGTGCATTCTCCTGCAGAGCTGTTTAAACAGATGTTCATCGCCACGAGAAAACAAACCAACACCGACCTATGTATAATACACGTGTTCAAACTTCTGCTTTCCAAAACTATGCACTTTACTGAGATAGTTAAACTGAAAACTCACTTATGCAATATCGCATAATAATTCCTTCATAGTGCACCCTTCTCGCCCGGCCACAGCCGAGGCCAAGGTAGCGAGTACTTTCCTCTCTGCGGGGAAAATTCCCCATGCACGTACTGGGGATCGAACCCGGGTTCCCCGCGCTACGGAGGCAATGCCTAACCTCCCTATGCAGGTTCTTATTTAACGGTGTGGGTGCCTAGAGAAGGATTGCGGTTGGATTCCTTGAGAATGAGTGGTGTAACTTAAATGTTACCAAATAACAAAACAATTGCAGCGTAGTGGAGTCTTAGCGATTGTTACAAAGATGCCCACATTGTAACGCTGAACATTGTCAAACCTAAATGTTCCAACTGAGGCACATGTGCTTTTACCTAACACACTACTCCCTCTTCTACAAACAGTCCATACATTTGAAATTTAAGTGCAACGTATAAAATTCACATGGTTTTTCTACTCATTTTTCTTTAGTAAAACACAATCACATTTCTTTCACTATTCTCGCTTGCATGAACAATTACGAACAATTCATACAATTTTCTATGTGATTGAAACAGAAATACACAGTAAATTCACATGACTTTATCAGCCAGCTTTTCTTCCTGTAGTCTTTATTCTTCAACAGTGCTTTTGCTTAGTGTCGCTCCGGTGTTTTAATAAAAAATAGTTAAAAAAAGTAAAGTAATCACAATTGGTGTCAGGAGTGCGATGAAAACCACGATATGGAACAGTTGATGAAACAAATGTTAGCTAAGATGGACATACTGGGGAATGAAATGAATTCCGGAGTGCGGCAGAGCAAGAAATACGAAAGCTGAATTGGAAAAGTGTAAACTACGGAATAGAAAATACGAGAACAAAAATTGACAAAATGGAAACAAAAATAGAAGTCAAATTGAAAATGAAAACTCCGAAACAGAAAAGATGAAGGCGGGAATGCCCAATATGAAGATAGATCTATCGGAGAATACTAACGAGCAATTGGCCGGGGTTAAGGAAGACGGAAATATGAAGGACCTTGGCCAACGTGTTAACGCCCTGGAGTCAATCGCAGCACCAAAGAACTGAACTCCATAATGGAACAAATGCTCGATGAAAACCTCAAACTAGGTGGATACCTATGGGAGAGGCCTGCGTTTAAAAGTAGACGTTTTACAGATGAAATGACGGTGTTTATGAAATATTTGTATGTATTTCTATATCTCTCCATTTCTCTAATTTCTCTATAAAATCTTAACCCCTAACATGCTGACCTGTCATGGCATGTAATACGTCCTCTGATTGGTGATCAGAGGATATGGTCGGTGAATTTATTTTGATAAGTCTCCCAGTCAGGTCGGTGAGACCCGTAAACCAACGACAGGTGTGGTCCCCCAGACATTCTGGGGGTTGTGAGAGAGTGATGTGACCGCCAAAACATAAAAATATGGTGCTCTCTAAAAAACGGTTACTATTACTGCTATTGCTCTCTTCAATATCATCAGTGAAAAATATTGGAGAGCAAGAGGATTAATGAGTTCATTGTCAGAAATGAGGCATTAGCTAACAACAAGATTTGTTCTCAAAACGTCGCACGCACGTACCAATCTTACCTACCTTCAGCTAAACCGCAGGCATGCTTGCATACATGGTATGCTTCCCTTGCTGTCCAGGTCTCCTCCTAGCTCACTCCCCTCACAGTTTTAAAAAGCAATAGTTCAGCAAACGGGCAAACCTTGTAAATTTAACATCATTGCACCTGCAGAAAATGTGTTCTTATTAAATTGTGGACTAGAATTAAAATGATTGCAGTATTGGGTGCTAGACTTAGAGACGTGGGTTTAATCAGCGTGTGTTGCCTAAGGCGTGTTCGTTCAAATCTACAGTAATGGGATAACATTAGTTCGGATCTCACTCAACATTATGCTGTTTTATTTCCCTTTTGCCTGTTTCTTTCTTAACGGGAACATAAGTATTTACCCGTGTGAAATATAACATTATACAAACTAATAAAATCTATTTCTTTACATATTTTTATTGCGCATAGCGTTGTAACTTTCCTGTCGTCCTATGAATGCTGCAGTACGATTGCAGTTATTTTAAAACCGAATGCTTTATAAGATATGAATTGCAATTGCTGAAAATAAAGCAGGGAATACGCGTACCTCAACTGTATTTCGTAGACTATCACCATATTAAAATATATAAGCGCGTAATAGTGTAAAATACTGTTTTAATGGTCACACAATGCATGATATGGATGCCAGGGAATAATGTAATTAGTGCTGCATCAAACAGAATGGAATGTAGTTGTGGGTTACTTCAGCGGAATGCACCTAGCAAGGTTGCCACGTCGCTTATTTCCAAGCACTACACAATGTTACCATTTCCCCATCAACGAAACTTAATTTCTAGCAGTGTGCCTTCATCCGATTCTCTATTCCTGATAAAACGCTGTAGAGAATTAAGCACGTTTGTTAATTTTGTATTTCAGAAAGGCGGGGATCGAACTCCCGGCAGCTAGAAGTGAATTTCACGGTCAGTGCCTAGACCTCTCTGCCATTGGTGTTTTATCATATGATATCTACGTATTAAGGTTGTTGCCACTAATTTCAGTGCAAAGCGGCTGATTGCCGAATGGTTTACGTGATTTCTCTGCATTAGTGCTTTTTTTATGTTCGAGTACTGGATGCCAGGTTTTGTTCAATTTTAGAGTTTCTTCCTTTCTTCCTTCCTGTTAAAATTACTGGGGTGTTTGTTAATTTCTGTGGCGTGGCAACAATCAGGGCCCATCTAACACACAGCTCCCGCTCAAGCCCAGCCAATCCCCTGCACCTCCAGTCACAAACCCATCAAAGCGCCGCGTTAGGTCATCGCTCAACACGCATATAGGATTCCCCGCATGGCGTGCGCGCATGCCCCGTAACCAAGGAGACAATCCACCAGCAGCTAAACCTGAGCTCCGGCATAGTCGCAACAAAGAGTCGTTCGGCTCAAAACAAATTTAACCCCTATCAAAAATCTACATTAAAAACCTCAAAACATTTAAAAGAATTCATTGTAAAACTTTTTTCTTCCACCAGAATGCCGACATTACTGCATCCTGTGAGTCATTTGTCAAGGGGCACAAAAGTTTCCTTCTATGTCAACTAAAAAGGCAACCCTTATTTCCCCTATGTGAGGTTAAACCCCATACGTAGCTGAACCTCAATCTAACTGAAGAGAACATAGACGGGCAAGGTCCCAGCGTTCTTGCGGCTTTTGCTAACACAGTTTGGCAACACTGCCTTTATCACTTGCACAGTGACGCGCCAGTAACCATGGGAACTGCACTAGCTAAGTGCGTCATTTTATCATTCTTGACGCCAAAATATAAAAGTGCGGCGGCGGCGACTGACCTTAATCCCCAATTGTAGGATAAAGAGGTCATGTCAAGGTCAGTGGTTTCTGTTGAACGTTGAAACAAGTGAGTGGTGCAGGAAGATGTGAATCTCCTAACTCAAGTCTGACGAGGGAGTGCTATGACACTGGATTTAAGAGATCTGATGTGTACATTCACATGACTTTCTCTACTCACTCTTGTACAAACTATTCTTACAAGCATTATTCCTCTATCTACTTCATGTTAATACAGATAAACATTGGTACAAATTATCTTATTACCAATTTTCTTGTTGGTACAAGGGGAATGTGGGAGTACAGTGACAGTCAAATGTTTTCAATGAACAGGGAATATTTCGAAAAGGGTTATCTCTGCAAAACAAATGTATTGAAATAAATTGTATGTTTTCATGAGATGTACATGTTTGTGCAGTAATATTTCGTCTATCTTTTACTCTTTATCAGTTATACAAAAGTCGCTCAGAATGAAGGCGACTTCACACACTGTTCCTAGAAAATTTAAGATATACATTTCGTTTATCGTAAAATGTCTTAAACATATGGCATTTAAGTAAATGTCGTTAGAATTATTTTTGGGAGAAGCACAATGTTCGAAAAATGGACAATGAATTTTCCCACTTTTTTGTTTTTCAGTTCAATGTCACTTGAAGGCTCAAATTTCAATGTCTACCAAGGCTCAAATTTCCATATCTCTCGAAAGTTTAAATTTCAATGTCTCTCGAAAGTTTAAATTTCAATGTCTTCCAAGTCTCAAATTTCAATGTCTCTCGAAAGTTTAAATTTCAATGTCTCTCGAAAGTTTAAATTTCAATGTCTTCCAAGTCTCAAATTTCAATGTCTCCCGAAAGTTTAAATTTCAATGTCTCTCGAAAGTTTAAATTTGAATGTCTTCCAAGTCTCAAATTTCAATGTCTCCCGAAAGTTTAAATTTCAATGTCTCCCAAGGCTCAAATTTGAATATCTGCCGGTATTGCACTAGGATTGGCAACACTGGCTTGCTACTGGATGAACTTGTACTGGAGCCAGTGAAGGATGTTACCTGGGCCTTGGTGGGTTTTCCTCCAGTGCTGTTCATGAACTGTTGGAAGAGCTGGATCGTCTCGTTGGGATGCTGTTTCTGTTTCATGTCCACGAACTGCTTGGAGTCCTGGTACAGGTGTGCCATTTGGATCGTGTGCAGCAGTTCTCCATAGCAGTAGATATAGCTGCAACATCATCAACTATATATTGTCAGCTCTCCACATAAATCCCCAGATTTTACATCTTGAAACTGAAAAGGAGCAATGTTCAGCATCTACCAAGTATACGGCACCAAGTGTTTCAAGGAAATACCTTCATCCTGGACTATCCTTTATATCCTTTTGTAAAAATGTACAACTTGTTAAAATGCAAAATTTGTCATTTACGTAGTTACTTTTTAATGAGAACGGAATTTCAAAATCGCCACATAGCGATCAATTCCTAAAATATTTTACTAAATACATACTATATATGTCTATTTCCATCCCCGTGTACCTATAAAGAAATTGTAATAAAACATTTTTAGAAATGATAATGAAAAGTGAGTTGGATTGAAACACAGAACATCACTTACATTGACCGGTTTCAAGGGCTTAACTTGCTCCCATCATCAGAATTAACATCAAGTAGATATAACAAAACCTGTTTCTAACAATATTAGCTAAAGTTATGTGAATGCAACTCGTCACATTTTATTTTAATGTCAACCTGAGATACGTAGGTATAGTGGGAGACCCACATTCGATTCCCGGTACTGATGTGGGAATTTTCTTCCATTGGGAGACCAGGTCCGGGTACACTTAGCCTCTTCAAGTACCTGAGGGGCCAACTGAGCAGAAGTACCGGCCCCTGGTTGCTCTGACCATGTCCCACCTCCAGTACTGCAGGTGGGCAAAGGTGGGGGACGTAACTGCCTGGTTAGTTTGAGATAGCTTCTAGGTTACCCAGAGGCACAACATTACATTATTCTCGCTCATTTTTATCGCCGACCCCGAGATACAATAATCACACATCTCTTAAAGCCACTGTTAGATGCAATTTCGTTCCTTAAGTAACCAAGTTTTGGCGTGGACATGAAACGTATAACCTCTTCATGTTCGTGGTACCACACTTACATGTCTTGCAATGGCAAGCTGAAGCCCCTTCATATGGACTCACAAACAACATCCAAAGCACACATTCCTCAAGTACCTAATCAAAGAATACCTACGTACTATGTATCGAAAGATGCGACAGTTACCTTCTGTTGGAGTTTGTTCTGTCCACTGTTGGATGAGCTTTGCGGTTTAATATACTTAAATATAGTATAAAATATACAACATACGTCATCTCAAATTTAGTAAAACAGATGAATTCTTAGAATATTCCAAAGAGTATAGAGTAAGTGGTAATCTGCACTCTCAGCTATATTCATTTGTTATTGTTTATGATTGGTATGAGTATTGCATTCCAAATAAAAAATTAGAATTCTGTTGTGTTCATATGAGTTTCTCTTCTCACTCTTGTTCAAGATATTCTTACAAAATTGTAGACATGTAAAGATATATTTACAACTTCGGACCATTGCACTCCCAGTGCTTTGAGGCAGGTACATGTTCCGCGGGCACCAAAGAGTAGTCCTTTTACCTCCCATGCATTATCTCTCACTAAGGTGAGGAATGCATGGTTGGTAGATGGCTTCCTTTTCCTCGTTCGTTCACCTGTGTCGCCTGCTGTAGATGTTGCTCCATTCTTACGGTTGGATCAAGAATGAGACCCTTTCCTGCATCTCTCTTGATGGCTACCATCCTCAGACAGGCAGTGGACCTCCCAATTGGCTCTGCGAAGGGCTGAACGCACACGGTGGTGACGAGTGTTGCGGAGTAATTCTCCCTTTGGGCAATATCCTAGTACATGCCCAAGGGTTACCACGTCTTTGCAGTTTGAGTGTCGATATAGTGTTGTTCGCTGATTTCTTACTGCTGACGTGTTACAGTAGGTTAAATCGGTACATAATCAGCTTTTGGCAAGTCTATCGCTTTGAAGGGGTTTGCATGACCATGAGAAAATACGGATAGACTCTTCACTTGGTAAATACCTGGTGCAGGGCGGCAAGGAAACCGGTAGTACGGACCGCCTCCGGAGAGTTTCAATATGTAGCTCTTAAGGACACTGGCCTCCGCTCTCGTATCTCCTCAGGTCCGGCCACCCTTAGTGTCCTCATCTCACCCCTCCCTCCCTCCGGGCTTACATGGCTCTTGGGGACCCGGTTCCTCCTCCGATCCGGAGGACGAGCATTTACAGAGCAGATTTCCAGATATGCAACGCCGACACTTAGAACCCTGAAACAACCGATCAGCATAAAAGGTGAGGTAATTATCCTTCCCGCCATTCGCCTGGCGACATGGTTCAGGAAGGTCGGCCACGAGAATAGAATCCACGACCTCCAGAATGCGGACCGCCAACACTACCACCTTCGCTTGGCACTACAGCTGTTATTTACTATTTATACTATTATTTATTTTGATTTGTTTTTCATAGTTTAAGGAATTGCTATGGAGACACTTGCCCAGTATTTTGTACTTTCTTCGCTAGGTTAGTGTTCTACTCACTCATACTGTACCTATGCGTTTTCACTATTGTTACAGGAAGATATTTTGTACTTTCTACCTGGGTTTGATTCCTTACTATTAGTGGGCAAGCTTTAATATCTCACCGGAGAATACCAATAAGTGTAATAAAAGCTAGCAATATTGACATTACCTTGGGAATTGTTTCTGGAGTCCTGTAACCATCCTCCGTCTCTTTTTATCAAGTTTTCTTGGTAATATAGCATGACGTGCAGACGGTAAACGACGCCATGTTGAGGATATTGCGCATGCTTGGACGGGAGTACCAACCTAAGGGAGGTAGCAAAATCCTCTAGTTTTGAGATTTTAGATGCTGCTGCTGCTTCTTAACTTTTCAGAAAAGCTAAACGTAATTATTGTCGTTTTATAGAGAAGCACACTTACAATGTGGCGTGTAGAGGTTGTGAGAATGCACTTTACAGATAAACACCATCCACCGGAAGTATTAATTTTTATTTTAAAAAATGTTATAATGAAAAAAAAAAATGTAAATGTTTTGAGTGTTAAATTTTGTGTTACTCGTCAATAAATGTTGTATGCCGTTCTTCCATTCCCGCTCATATAAACCGAAATGCTAAGAAAATGTATTGTTAATAGTTCATTCCACAACATAAAATGTCGAATGTAAGCTTATACAAGTAGTGGGGCAGTCTTAAGGATGGTTAAGGAAGGTACATTGTAACCACAGGTTGTTGATTGACGTAAACTTATGTTTAAAAACCAAACCTAACCCACCTCCCGTGAAATTAGAAGCCTAATGTTATATACATAAGCAGTGGAACAGTCTTAAGCATTATTAAGAGACGCACGCTCGCTTCGTTCGCGTGCTTTTGTGTAACAACTGATTGCTAATTAACGTGAACTTACATTAAAAGTCTAAAGTTAACCTCTTGCGAACCAGAAACCTTAGCTTATATAAATAGACAATCACAAGCATGGTTAAGGAACGCTCGTCGCTTCGCTCGCGTGCTTTGTTGGTGTAATGTTGGTATATATCCAGGTGAGATGGCGGGTTTGTTAGTTGGCTGCCTTGCCGGTAGAATGACGTCACACGGGAGGCACGCAGTACCGATATTCACACGTGCAGCTTACATTTTACGATATAATTCAAAACCCATCGTACTATCTAAGTATCTCTGCTCTACTTACCTTGTTGTCTAACATGAGATGTCAACGCAGGCGTTTTAATTGAAAACAAAGCTCTCATTGGGTAATATTTCGTAAAACAGAAATGAAAATCATCTGTAGGAAGAAGGAACAAGTGTGCTAGATAATTATTACTTTAAGAGCTTCCAACACGCATTTTTCACTTTCTTCGACATTTAGGTCATAATTGCAACGCAGCTCTTATTGAAAGGCCTTTTAATAATGTAATGAACGAAAACAGAATGTGAAACTGCCCTTCTTTCCCTATTAAGACAGTATTTTATTGACTGAGCTGTTCTTCTAAAAACTAACTGGGTGGCCACTCTTATTCAGCAATATGAAAATACAACGCAGAGGAAAATGAAATAACACAATTACGACAGCTATCATTTTTGAAAATACCAATATATTTGAAACGGAGAGAGAGAGAGAGAGAGAGAGTGTTTGCCTATCGCTTCCGCCTATGAATTGTTTACGTGTAATGAAAGTTTATCTCTGTTAACATGAATATATAGAAGGATAAGGTTTAGTAAGAATATTTTGTACAAGAGTGAGCAAAGAAAATCATGTGTATGTAGCACATCAATTTTTTTCATTAAAATATATGTTGTGCATATTTTAATACATTAAACAACTATAAATGATTTTAGTTACACGTATTAGATGAGCACAGTGGTCAAAACTAGAGAAAATCTTCTTTGAGATTGTAAAATAATGTGATTAATTGCAAATTACGTTTATTTGTGAAATATCATCAAAGTATTGTATAATTGCAATGTTATTCAGGCACGGGCCGATTGCTCCTTTTCTTTAAAATGGGAAAGAAATATTGTCCGTATTTCCCGAATGTTAAAGAAGCACTGCATAGCTATACAGGAAGGGTCATTAGCCTTTCGTTCATGTTGTACCTGAATTTCGGTACGGTTTGGGTTAAGGCGGTACACACTCTGGGTTGGAGTCGTTCTGTCTCAGCCATGGCGCATTTAGTATAATTAAACGTGCCGAATTGCCCTATGAGATGCATTTTGTGGTACGTGTTAACGCACTAATTTCTAAGACAGACAATTTTGTATTTTCTGGAAAACGTCTTGAAGTCACGCCTATGCAATTATTTCGACGAATCACAGAACAATATTTTAAATAATATGTTTGCAATTCATTATAGTGACCAATCAGGGGCCCCAATTTCGCGCTCCAGCACAGTTACAAACAATGCTATTTTCGATCTTCTAGTATGTAGTTACTTTTAGTTGTTTGGAAAATGTGTGCATTCGTGATAAAACTGAATGTTTCTGAAAGCAAACTTAACTGTGCTGTTGCTCAATATTGGGACAAAAACTTGAGGAATAATGTATCACCGATTTCCAACAAATGACAAAGTAAGGCGTAGGTAGGTAGGTATCTCGATGTAAGCGGGCATTTTCGTCCTGGGGCTGGGGACTATCAACGGGACTTGAGAAATGAATTACTCGGATTGGCTATAACAAAAATGTTACGTGCCAATGCGGTGCATGGTGCACGCTCCCGGGTTCGAGTTCAGAAAACAGCACAAGCACCAGCCAAATTAATAAAAAGGTAGGTATGTAATGTCAAAACTTGTTTATTTGGCCATGTTTACTGAAAGTAATATACGAATGTCGCATTAAGGGCAAATTGAGGTAAAAGAATATTTTTTATTCTTTCCACTGTTGAAAAGTCCATTCTTTTCCGCACCCATTGGTATATGATATATGGGTTTTACATTTGATAGTCGTCAAAATCCCATTTAAATAACATGCAGCATCTGCCACGCCCTATTCTGGTCTTTGTGATTTTTTTCCCCATTTTCGCGTAACCTTTCTTTGTGTACATGGAGGTAACATTTTCTACAAAACTGTTACATCTAGAAAGCGAAGATCTTGTAAAGTGTTAAAACAGCATATGAACATTAAAACGAGCGGAGCAGTTTTGTCATACTTTACATACAATTTAAAAACTATGTTATGCATTACAAAAACTACATATAAACAGTACTTTTCACTATAATATTAGAATTTTGAAAAACTAATGTAATCATTTTGTCATAAATGCTATTTTCTGGGTTCATCATATGTTTAAACTCGTTAGAACAGAAGGATCTTCAAATAAATGCACCTAAGTGAACATCAGCATATCAAAATTATTTTTTCTGTGTATTAATTTTAATTGGATGTTACACGCCTTGCTTTGGATCTACGAGCTTGAGTTTCACTTAAATTATACCCCAAGTGTAGTGATTATAGCTGTAATGTTCACATTAGAATACTCACATGTTTTTCATGTGTGCCCTTTGGACACGTTTCTAACTTCAGTTTCCACCGATGTGCACAGAATTTTAGTTATATAGGTATCACTTTTGGGAGCTAGAACTTAAAGCAGAAATAAAAAAGGAAAGGGTAAATGGAATAGGAAAGGAATGGGTTATGGAATTTAATGGTAATTTTGACGTGTGTAAATATACATTGTGAAACATTTTTCATTTTTCATAAAAACGTTAAGCATTTTAATGAAGTTAAACCAAGTAGGTATATCTGTGTACAAACATGTAGATATAATAAGGTATATTTCCCAGTGAGCAAACGGATATTTTGAAAGGTTAAGGCAGACCACTCCAAGTGGGCAGCCCTCCTGGCAGCCCTGGGCTGTGAGGGCTAACTGGGCCGTGCCGTTTGTCATTTTGCCTATGTTAACGGTGTTCAGAGTGCAGCACAGGTAGAGAGAGGTAGGGATAGCACAGCTTATGTATGAGACAGAGGAACAATTCAATCAGGCATTTCTCAATAATACAACACAATTAATTTGTTCTTTATTACATGCTTAGGATGACGCCTGACATTTTTTTGGTTTATGCATATGTAGGTACAGAAAACTGCATCATGTGGAGCATTGTAAAGAGCAAAGAGTGCTAAAAATAAGAACATGAGAAAACTAAGTTTGAAGTGGTAGCAAGGATAATGAAAATGTACTGATTTAAATGGACATTACCAGTTACAGGCAATCAGTTAAATGGCCACGTGACAGTTATATAGGCTGTAAGGCTATAAAAAGTATATCAAAATAAAGCAGAAGTTTTATACCATTTGATAAAACAAAAACCCATTTTTGTCACTTCTGGAGATTTTTTAGCCATTTTACACAGATGCGTATCCTTAACAAAACAATTCTTATTCATTGTTGACAATTATTATTAAAAAACGTACTATAGCAATGAAATGATTTCAAACTCCTTTAAGAGTGATTAATTTGTTAAAATTATACTAACCTGATTAGACGCCCTTTTGTCCTTTAGTTTCGTTATTAATTCCTTTCTTTCTTCGCCTATAATATCAGCGTGGGTGTGAGAATGTTTAACGTTGAAGTGACGCTTAATGTTATAAGTTTTTGCCCGTACATAGGTATGGTATATTAAACATTGAGCATTGCTCTCGTCAGATCGAATAACAAAATACAGACCCTCCCAAGATGGGTTAAATCCTGACAGAGCTGTCGAAGCACCTCTTTTCATTCTTGCATACAATAGTTACACGAGATCACAAACACTGGATGAATGCACAAGGAGTCACATGAGTGTCGGCAGACTTTTTTCCAGGGGGAGGCCACATGTTGGAAATTTGCAACCATATAATATTAAATCATTATTTTACTGTCAAAATTTGTAGTATTTGTTGCAGATAACCATATTAATTTGTGCTAAATAGAAATTGTTCTTTACATCAAAATTAAAATAATAGTTTAATAGTCAGTAACTGGCTGCACATTAAGTTCACGAACTTCCAAGGCGGGGCCGTGGCCCCCCTTTGCCCCCGTTTCGCGACGCCCATGAGGAGTCACCTCGAAAAGTGAGCACTAACGAACCTGACGCCAGTGGCAGTCAGAGAAGGCCTGACGTCATCACAGCTGTAGCGGTCAAAGCCCTGGGCGAGCCCTGGGCTGAGCCAGGGAGCCCTAGCCCTCAAACGCTGTGTTGGAGTGGTCTGGGTTAAGGTGTGTTGGAGTGATGAAAGCACTTACTGGCATGATTTGCTCTAAATTTTCAGATTTGGATGAAAGAATTGTTTCCCTATACGTCAGGACCCGCAGCGGCATTTGAATAACAAGTGAAAAGCTTGTGACAAAATGGAACGCGAGGAAGTATCAGCTACTTCTGTAACAACATGACCAAATGTAAGTCTGCTTTTAACATCACACAATAATTTGTTACTTCTTATTTTGATTGTAGTTTCGGTGGCGGTGGTAAACTTGCGTTGTAATTAGTTGAATGTGTTGACGAAAGTTTCTAATGTTTTTTCAGTTAAGGTATCTTTTCTATCACATATCACTGTATTTTTCGACACTTTATTAATTATTGCTTAAGTGTTTATACAATGGAACTGTTAGTCAATGCTTTAAATGGTATACTTCAAAACGGGTTTAAAGCGCTCACTTTCAATTGCTGTGTGAAGTGCGCGCGCTCTCCGACCTCCATGTGACGTATGTTGCTTGCAGCCAATGGCAGCAATTGGCTATACACTGCTGGCCAGATAGACAAGTCTGTGTTTGAGGTCCGTCATTTGTATTCACTTTTCCTTCATGATATTTCTTTTTCCACAGGAATTGTGTGGTCCGCGCACTTCACTTCATATACCCCTTCCTTGCAACCTCCCACCTTGACCACCATACCTTCGTTCTTCAACATACAACTAATATAATATTTTATATGATTAAATATGTAATTGCAATATTCTGTTTCTGTATATACAGTTAGAAGAAGAACCAAAATATCGAAAAATTATACTGCAAGGACCCTAATGTGAAAGTTTTAAACTACATATTCTGAGGCGTAATGCACATTTCACACCATACTACGTACTTTTGCATATTTTAACCCGAATTATTTTGCTACTTATGCCGTTCTTCCTCTATTTCGAAGCCGGTTTAGATTAGAAAGTCTGGAACACCTTAAGCCTGCTGGCTTGAATAGCCATGATCGTTAAGGCAACACGTAGTGCACTGGTCATGTACTCAAAGCCTGAGGTCGTGAGTTCGAGTCTCGGCAACCGCAGTCAAATGTGCCTGTGGTAAAGGATGGGGAGGGCCCACGTAAAATAATCGGTGTGATGGCACGCGTGGATGACGACGGGGTATCATTTGACTGCGGTTGCATGGATTTTGCTTCTTTTCACATTTTCTTACTGTTGATTTATTGTTGGCATAAATAAATAATAATTACCATCTGAAGGTTATTTAATCCTGGGACATAAAGGACTTACAATAGTAAGTCACCATTGGGGTAATTTGTCTCTGATGTGAGACTGCCTTTGTGGTTTACCAGGAGAAATACGAACTGGTTTGAGAATTTAATGCCATTCTGGCAGTTTGTCACAATAGCTCAGTGGTTAGAGCAGCCGCCTGGTAAGTGGAAGGTCTGTGGTTCAAATCCCAGTTGTGGCATTGAATTTTTAAGTTCCAGTTCTACCTCTCAAGCATTGGCCACACATGACTTGTATGTTTAAAAACACCATCAGTAAGTTTGTTGGCATAAATAAATAATAAAGAGGTTTAGTTAATAGAAGATACAATGTTGCACAATGATGACAATTAAGGGGGTAGAAACGGCTTAATGGATAAAAAGATTAGTAATATTCAATAATTTCTCTGTATGGATGAACCATATAAAGGTGCTACTGAAGTCTTAAAACAACCTTTTTTCATGCCAGATGAACCTAATTTCAATTGCACAAAATCAATTTATATGTCTAATTTCATTATTGAAAATGACGGCACCTTTGTGCTAGAACCAAGTTTATTTCAACAGTATTGTTTTTATAAAACTGATGATAATGAAGTGTTTAAAACAGTGGAGCTTATAAATAAACTTAGTTGAAAACTATGTTGACATTTAAAAAAAACATTCTGCTCCAACTCACTTGAAGCAGAATGTTTTTAAATGTTGGCATAGCTTTCAACTAAGTTTATCTGTTGTTTTTATTTTAAAGTGTAAGCTTTGTTTTAGATTATTTAATTTTTTTTTCAGAAAAACTATCAAGCAGAGGAGCATAATCGTAAACCAATCGGCAATCAGAACGGCCCGCCCATCTAACACACACCTCCCGCTCAAGCCCAGCCAATTCTGGTAAGTTCAATAGATTCTGTATAGAGTAACAACCACAAAAAGTGTCACTTAAATCCCTTCAGTACCTAGTCTTTGAATTATCAAAGTGAAGGTTTAGAAAAATGTACTTTGTGGTAAATGACCTTCAAAACTTTGATATCAAATTTTAGGTGTTTTTTTTAACTATGTAGAACATCTTGACTTTTAAATCATTACTAGGGCTCGGAAGTTCATGCCCTAAAAAACACTGAAATATGCATGCAAATATGCCCTTAAAAACTTCAAAATATGCCAAGAAATATGCACTATTTCATTAGAACAGTTCATGTCCCTTTGCAGTAGACGAGTTAATGTAAATAATAAAGTTACCTTATTCCTTAGAGGTTGAAGCAGAAGTGCTCCCGCTGCTTCTATTAACTGCTAAATTGCAGTTCACAACCAACACTACATAAATTTTCAACAGTAAAACGTCGACCATTGTCTGGCAAAACACTTTTGTAACGTTTAAAAACTTCTTTACACGTCACAAGATCTTATAGGGGCATATTTAAATGATGTTAACTGTTTCACAGAGAGAGTCAAGTCTCTTGGTGTGACAGATGATTTTCTTTCGAGGATGTCTCGAGTATCGCACATCTGTTTATAACCATAATTTTTTGAAATTACATAATTCACTTTCTCTTTCACTTTTTGTCCAATGCTACCAGGAACCGAACTTAGATCACAGTTTTTTTTTTCAAGCACAGTGATTCATGCAAAGGAGATACTACAGCTTCCAATGCCATTATGGCTGTTAGTAAGAAAGAAAAATGGGCAGATATGAAACTAAGATCCTGCTTTAACCCAGTGCTTGACAGAATATTTTGCACAGTTTGTGTTGATGAAGCATCGTTTGAGTCCAATGAATTAACAACCTCTTCGATTATTTCTATGTGCTCAGCATAATATAAAACTCCAACGACCCATGTTCCCCATCGAGTTAACACCGATGCAGGAGGAAGTTGGATATTAGGTGCTGTTGATCTAAACAACTTACCTCTTTTAGGAGATTTAACAAAAATTCTCTTTGTACTGGACACAAATCTATCTAGCAGTGGGAAAGAATTGAAGAAGAGCGTGTGCCTAACAAGTTATATGAATTAAGTTAGGAAAAATACCTTTCAGAGTTTTTTCCTGATTTTACCATATAAGCTAACAAATAAAAGCAACCAGTTGTATTCGATTCCACATGGGCATTGTAATTTCAAAGAGTCCATCACAAACTGTGTCACAGTTATATTGTCGGTGGCCGACAATTTGAACACATTATGGAGATAAGCTGTAGTCTTTTGTTCATTATTTAAGGCACCCACGATTATATTAGCAATAGAACGGCGCTCAGAATCAGAGGTTTCATCAACAGACAACCACACAAACTGATCCGCTAAATTTTGCATATTTGACAATACGTTATTGTAACAATGCCCTACATAAGTCTTACACAGTGTACTTTCTTCAGGCACATGTTGTTGAGTACACTTGGCAAGAAAGTTTTTAAATATCAGATTATTAATTTTGAACAAGGGAATATCAGCAGCTAAAAATACTTGGCACAAGTCATAGGAAAATTTAGTAACCCTACTTCCTAAACACTCTACTAATTGTTTTAGAACAGGTTATTTGTTTGCAAGTTTTCTGATTAAATTCTCTTTATGTTTTGCTGTGTTTGTGTTGAACTATTTGAAATCTTTTCTCATTCCCTATATTTTTGTCACACGCTCCACAAAACAGTGCCCTATTATCTGTAGATATTAAATCACCCGAAAACTCTTTCTGTAAATTAATTAATCTAGCACTCTAAGTTGGTTTCATTTTCGGCATTTGAAGAGCTTTTTAACATTTTATACGCCTAATTCAGTTTGGAGGGAACCAGTTCACAACACTGTTACGTTTGAAGACCATGCAGAGGCAAGCGCTGCTATAATTGTGGTGCTCAAAACGTTGACCTGCACTTTATCTTTGTTAATATAAATCTCTCAGATAACGCACTGATTATTCTCTACGCACATACATATAATGAAAGGATGGAAACAGGGAATTCACTACATAACAACATGACTCAGCATTAGTTCCCGCCACCTGGCGAGTTACATCATCATATGCAACTCTACCAATATGAAAAATATTACCCAGCTGGGGAAAAAAACCATAAAAATCATTAAATTATGCTATATAGAAGCTATAATATTGAAATATGCATTTATCAAAATCAAGAAAATATGCAGTTATATGCACCATAAAATCACGTCCAAATAACTTAAAATTCCATAATTCATGCACATAATGTAAAAGTATACATTATGCAAAGGTCATAGCATTAGAAATATGTTTGTTTACACTCGGTTCTGATGGCTCCAGCATGCTTTTAATGTAAATATTATACGATTTCTAAATCTTCCAATCAAAACTGGGGAATAATACGGTTTGAATATTTTCTGTTCACTGTGGGCTTTAAGCCAATCTTTTTTTCCGGCGTATTTCGCGTATTGCGGCGCTGTGGACCTATTATTTCTCATGAAGTGAATGACGGAGGGTATGGGATCATAAAGTTTGCTAAACAGACCTTTTTATAAATATAATTGCATGCTTTATTGTAGGTCTCAAAAGGCTAGAAAAAAAAAAACTTATTTTTTTATTTTTTGGTCGATCAGCATAATTGTTATATAAGCCCGTGAAAATTAGTGAACAATCACTTTATAAATAACAATCTTTCTCTTATGCAATGCAAGAATGGAGGAAAAAAGGATTTTATTGGTGTGGGTATATTACTAGTTATCATGCATGTTCCATATTTACACGTGTTCAATGTCTGAACCCGGTTTACAATGGCACCTAACAAACAATTGCCTCTAGTATGTGCAATAACCTTGTACTTATCCCTGCTTGTTGAAGAAAATTTGTTAAAACATAAGAGCGAGGATTATATAAAAAAATAAAATTAAAATAACTAAGAACAGATAATGTGAATATATTCTATATTAAACACTTCTAAAACAGGCTTAAAGCTAGAAAATGAAACCATATTGCAAAAATACACAAATCAAACTTAACATTTGTACAAAATATATGTTTGTGCAAAATTCTGCCATTAGAAAATTTTATAAATTGTATTATTAATGAGGATTTTAAAAGAAATATGTTTATATTGAATTGGAGCTAACAGTAATCGACTAATGAAATTTTATTATTTTTTTAAATTAATTTTTACTAATTTAGATCCAATGTTCCACATCCTATCTATATTACAGTACCTCCACTTCTTCCTTAATACCAATTTATCCATCACTTCTTAAAAAGCACACACACACACAGTGTACATATGACAAGAATGAGTGAACCATGAAGACCAGATCAGAAATGAGCTCCACTAGCTGGAAGGAAAGTAGCATATTGTTCGTTTTTGTAGCAGATTGTTGGCACATGTTTGGGAATGCTGTTTTAAAATTCATTGCATTCTTCAACCTCGAGTGGCAAAAAGCGAGAAACTTAAACCCTGTTCTAAAACTTTGTGGTTAGTAACAATATATTGCAGTGATTATTGAATGTGATACTCAGAATATTATCATTAACAAGGATATTAAGTCTGTTGCCTTTTTCTGTTTTTAGAACTGTCAGTTTGAAACCTTTCTGTATTGTTGACATTAACATTTTTGAGTTCAATCAATGTTAAAAAGAAATTAGTGCCTAATTTTTATATGTTCATCTGTCACTTTAAAATTGATAACAAGTTTGTACCATTAGTTTCACATTTCAGACATAATTAATAGGTTGTATAGATGTCCAAAGTTTGAATCTCTATTGCTTACTATCTTTATAGATTAGGACAGACATGTAAGTTGAAATAAATATAAACTGCATCTAATTGCACATAAAGTTTATAAAGCAGACACAACATAGTATAATCGCTAACATTTTATTCATGATGATGTAATTCTATTTATAACGTCATATTAATTTAGTGAAGAAAGTATAATGTAAAATTTCTACTTTCAATAAATTACAAATAGAAATAGAGCACAGTCTGGGTCCCGTGTGACTGCTCACCACTTCTGCAATGAATTTGCTTCCGCCACCATTACTTCCACGCACACCATATGAGTGTCCCCCACCTACGTTTAGGTAGGTGTGAATAAATCTACCTCCATTATCAATGACTGTACTCAGGGGTCTCCTTCTAGGGGATATGTGAATGGCAACCACAAGGTACCCAAGCTCAGCAGAACATTACTTCCACTTACTGGTGTTTTGCTCCTCACTGTAACTTTTCTGTCTGACCTTGCCTTGGTCATCTCTTGTTCTCTTCCGACCCCGATGCTATTAGGGTTCCTGAGGGCTAGGGAGTCTTTATTTTTCCAACCTCTCCATTTCTCTAATTTCTCTATAAAACCTTAACCCCTAACATGCTGACCTGTCATGGCATGTAATACGTCCTCTGATTGGTAATCAGAGGATATGGCGGTGAATTTATTTTGATAATTCTCCCGGTCAGGTCGGTGAGACCCGTAAACCAACGACAGGTGTGGTCCTCCAGACATTCTGGGGGTTGTGAGAGAGCGATGTGACCGCCAAAACATAAAAATATGGTGCTCTCTAAAAAGCGGTTACATTTACTGCTAAGTCTCTTCAATGTGAAAAATATTGGAGAGCAAGAGGATTAATGACTTCATTGTCAGAAATCCAGCATTAGCTAACAACAACAACATTTTTAACCCCTATGAAAAAATAGCCCTAATCATTACTTTGAAATTGATGTAGATATTTAAATAATTATTTTTGAACAATACATGTAAATCCACAAATATAACAAATATCTTAGAGATTGTAAGCTTCACTTATCTTAATATTTGCTGCAAGTTGATGAAATTAAACTTGTGTTTGATTTGAAGAAGTTGTAGAATATACTAAGCTAAGTGAAGCTGATAGTCTTTAAGATGTTATATTTATAGATTTACATTGCTTCACTGTTAGTAGCTTCAGTTTTTCATTAAATACACTTAAAAAACTGGACTGAAGAGGCAAGTGTCACTGAAGTTGTAGGTTTCTGCCCCTACCTCCAACTTACATGGTGCAAGCGACCTTCCACTTTATGGTGCTTTAGACAAGCTAAACCAGTAAACTACATATAGTACAATAAAGGTACACCTGTCACCCCTTGAGGTTCCATAGCACAATATTAGAGGCTTTACAAATATGGCTTCTAAAGAAGGGTAACAAACACGTTTTAAGGGCACGCATAGATGAAGTTTCTAATCTTCATCATTACAAATATATTTACTTTAAATTTATACCAGGCATTATACATGCCATGAATATTGTAAGTATATACTAGAGTATGAGTATGTATATTACCATTGGGTTATCTTCATTAGTACTTAAGTTATTGTTTAAACAGCTGCTTAAGAACAAACAAATAATTATCCATATGATGAACACTTAATTTAATATTTGTTCCCAAAGAGATGAACACTACACAAAAAATGTGGTAAATAGATGTTTTTATTATGCTTCGAGTCAGGTAGAAAAAAAGAGTTTGTGAAAGCACTTTAGCAGGTAATTTTGCATTATGAATTGAATGTGGTGATATGCTCATAGACTTCTTTTGATTTTAAGCAAGTTGAGTAATTGTTTAGTTTAGAGAACATTTTGAATGTGCAAAAGAGAGACCAAGAAAATCAACTTTAAAGTTTCCAAGGGTTCCTTGTGAATATTCGCATTTAGAAAGTCATGTGACATGTATATGGATCATTGAATAGTAACAGATATGGATTACGAATCTCAGGGCACGAAATAAAAACAGCAACTTCTTGAACGATTTTCAACAATTTTCAAGTATACGTACCCTTAAAAGTTTTGGAGAATGGTTATAAAGAAAAACATTTATTGCATGGACTGCTGATTACATGTTTGGCGGTAGCGCTAAGTTAGTACTGGCTCCTAGAACCATCCTGGGTGGCTAGCTGAAGGGCGTGCTGGGTGCAGTCTGACGTCCTCTTACCTAGGCATGCATCTGGATGATGCACGTGTCCATAGTGGCTAGCTGAAGGGCGTGCTGGTTGCAGTCTGATTGTTTTGTCTGACGTCCTCTTACCTAGGCATGGTTCTGGATGATGCACATGTTCATAGTGGCTAGCTGAAGGGCGTGCTGGGTGCAGTCTGACGTCCTCTTACCTAGGCATGCATCTGGATGATGCACGTGTCCATAGTGGCTAGCTGAAGGGCGTGCTGGGTGCAGTCTGATTGTTTTGTCTGACGTCCTCTTACCTAGGCATGGTTCTGGATGATGCACATGTTCATAGTGGCTAGCTGAAGGGCGTGCTGGGTGCAGTCTGACGTCCTCTTACCTAGGCATGGATCTGGATGATTCACATGTCCATAGTGGCTAGCTGAAGGGCGTGCTGGGTGCAGTCTGATTGTTTTGTCTGACGTCCTCTTACCTAGGCATACATCTGGATGATGCACATGTCCATAGTGGCTAGCTGAAGGGCGTGCTGGGTGCAGTCTGACGTCCTCTTACCTAGGCACGGATCTGGATGATTCATATGTCCATAGTGGCTAGCTGAAGGGCGTGCTGGGTGCAGTCTGATTGTTTTGTCTGACGTCCTCTTACCTAGGCTTGGATCTGGATGATGCACATATCCATAGTGGCTAGCTGAAGGGCGTGCTGGGTGCAGTCTGACGTCCTCTTACCTAGGCATGGATCTGGATGATTCACATGTCCATAGTGGCTAGCTGAAGGGCGTGCTGGGTGCAGTCTGATTGTTTTGTCTGACGTCCTCTTACCTAGGCATACATCTGGATGATGCACATGTCCATAGTGGCTAGCTGAAGGGCGTGCTGGGTGCAGTCTGACGTCCTCTTACCTAGGCATGGATCTGGATGATTCATATGTCCATAGTGGCTAGCTGAAGGGCGTGCTGGGTGCAGTCTGACGTCCTCTTACCTAGGCATGGATCTGGATGATGCACATGTCCATAGTGGCTAGCTGAAGGGCGTGCTGGGTGCAGTCTGACGTCCTCTTACCTAGGCATGGATCTGGATGATTCACATGTCCATAGTGGCTAGCTGAAGGGCGTGCTGGGTGCAGTCTGACGTCCTCTTACCTAGGCTTGGATCTGGATGATTCACATGTCCATAGTGGCTAGCTGAAGGGCGTGCTGGGTGCAGTCTGATTGTTTTGTCTGACGTCCTCTTACCTAGGCTTGGATCTGGATGATGCACATGTCCATAGTGGCTAGCTGAAGGGTGTGCTGGGTGCAGTCTGACGTCCTCTTACCTAGGCATGGATCTGGATGATTCACATGTCCATAGTGGCTAGCTGAAGGGCGTGCTGGGTGCAGTCTGATTGTTTTGTCTGACGTCCTCTTACCTAGGCACGGATCTGGATGATGCACATGTCCATAGTGGCTAGCTGAAGGGCGTGCTGGGTGCAGTCTGACGTCCTCATACCTAGGCACGGATCTGGATGATGCACATGTCCATAGTGGCTAGCTGAAGGGCGTGCTGGGTGCAGTCTGACGTCCTCTTACCTAGGCTTGGATCTGGATGATTCACATGTCCATAGTGGCTAGCTGAAGGGCGTGCTGGGTGCAGTCTGATTGTTTTGTCTGACGTCCTCTTACCTAGGCTTGGATCTGGATGATGCACATGTCCATAGTGGCTAGCTGAAGGGCGTGCTGGGTGCAGTCTGACGTCCTCTTACCTAGGCATGGATCTGGATGATTCACATGTCCATAGTGGCTAGCTGAAGGGCGTGCTGGGTGCAGTCTGATTGTTTTGTCTGACGTCCTCTTACCTAGGCACGGATCTGGATGATGCACATGTCCATAGTGGCTAGCTGAAGGGCGTGCTGGGTGCAGTCTGACGTCCTCATACCTAGGCTTGGATCTGGATGATGCACATGCCCATAGTGGCTAGCTGAAGGGCGTGCTGGGTGCAGTCTGATTGTTTTGTCTGACGTCCTCTTACCTAGGCTTGGATCTGGATGATGCACATATCCATAGTGGCTAGCTGAAGGGCGTGCTGGGTGCAGTCTGATTGTTTTGTCTGACGTCCTCTTACCTAGGCTTGGATCTGGATGATGCACATATCCATAGTGGCTAGCTGAAGGGCGTGCTGGGTGCAGTCTGACGTCCTCTTACCTAGGCTTGGATCTGGATGATGCACATATCCATAGTGGCTAGCTGAAGGGCGTGCTGGGTGCAGTCTGATTGTTTTGTCTGACGTCCTCTTACCTAGGCTTGGATCTGGATGATGCACATGCCCATAGTGGCTAGCTGAAGGGCGTGCTGGGTGCAGTCTGACGTCCTCTTACCTAGGCATGGATCTGGATGATGCACATATCCATAGTGGCTAGCTGAAGGGCGTGCTGGGTGCAGTCTGACGTCCTCTTACCTAGGCATGGATCTGGATGATGCACATATCCATAGTGGCTAGCTGAAGGGCGTGCTGGGTGCAGTCTGACGTCCTCTTACCTAGGCATGGATCTGGATGATGCACATATCCATAGTGGCTAGCTGAAGGGTGTGCTGGGTGCAGTCTGACGTCCTCTTACCTAGGCATGGATCTGGATGATGCACATATCCATAGTGGCTAGCTGAAGGGCGTGCTGGGTGCAGTCTGACGTCCTCTTACCTAGGCATGGATCTGGATAATGCACATGTCCATAGTGGCTAGCTGAAGGGCGTGCTGGGTGCAGTCTGATTGTTTTGTCTGACGTCCTCTTACCTAGGCATGGATCTGGATAATGCACATGTCCATAGTGGCTAGCTGAAGGGTGTGCTGGGTGCAGTCTGATTGTTTTGTCTGACGTCCTCTTACCTAGGCATGGATCTGGATAATGCACATGTCCATAGTGGCTAGCTGAAGGGCGTGCTGGGTGCAGTCTGATTGTTTTGTCTGACGTCCTCTTACCTAGGCATGGATCTGGATGATGCACATGTCCATAGTGGCTAGCTGAAGGGCGTGCTGGGTGCAGTCTGATTGTTTTGTCTGACGTCCTCTTACCTAGGCTTGGATCTGGATGATGCACATGTCCATAGTGGCTAGCTGAAGGGCGTGCTGGGTGCAGTCTGATTGTTTTGTCTGACGTCCTCTTACCTAGGCACGGATCTGGATAATGCACATGTCCATAGTGGCTAGCTGAAGGGCGTGCTGGGTGCAGTCTGATTGTTTTGTCTGACGTCCTCTTACCTAGGCACGGATCTGGATAATGCACATGTCCATAGTGGCTAGCTGAAGGGCGTGCTGGGTGCAGTCTGATTGTTTTGTCTGACGTCCTCTTACCTAGGCATGGATCTGGATAATGCACATGTCCATAGTGGCTAGCTGAAGGGCGTGCTGGGTGCAGTCTGATTGTTTTGTCTGACGTCCTCTTACCTAGGCATGGATCTGGATGATGCACATATCCATAGTGGCTAGCTGAAGGGCGTGCTGGGTGCAGTCCAGGAACAACACTGGTTTGTACTTTTACATTGTTGGTAGCACAAACTCCCCTGCAGGATATTAAGTCACCGCACTTGAAGAACCCGTCACATAGATACATCGAGTAATTTTACTGTTGTTGGCTACTTCGGCGCGTATCTTGACTTCATTATCGTTCTTTAATTGCACAGTTCCTTCATTCGACGTAGGTAAATTCACCGTATGCTGCTTTAATCGTGGCAAAGCACCTGATTATTCGCTTGTCGCCGTTTTCGTGGCCTCACATTTTAGTCCAAGGGCCAACATGTTGTCCTAGTGGACTCGTTTTCTACACTTACTTTACTTTTATATAATTCACTGACAGCCTTCTTGTGTTTACTTAGTTAAACAGGATCCAAATGAAAAGTTTGTTGCTAAGACTGAATGTGCGTCTATTTGTGTCACGCTATACGAGGATTTGTGGATGGAATCTGCCAGAGCACACGTGGGAGCTTAAAATTAAAACACATCTGAATCTAAACATCCAAGCTTATGGAACTTGATCACGGACACAAGTAAGTGGACTGATTACCTCAACACATCAAATACTGGTGTAGTATTTAGGAAACTGACTTCAGAGAATGGCAACAAGTCGGCATTACCCGAAAAATTTCAAGATGATATCTTGTACCAAAACGTCTCAAGTTAAAAGAAAGGGAAGATAAATTGATGTATAATACATGGAGAAGTGTCAGCTGAAGTGGTTATTAATGTTAGCATTCTCTTCATCTGCAATTTCGAATAATCCATCCATTTTTCCGAACACGGAAAATAAGATATAATCCTTTTCCTCCGTTGTTGATTTCCCTAGCAAACCAATGGAAACGACAAAAGAAAAGCGCCAATTATGAGAGAGAGACAGAGACAGAGAGAGAGAGAGAGAGAGTAGAGGAGGCCTTGGGTTTTACAGCAGGCGAGTTCCACATTTTCCACAAAGGAAAGTAAGCTGATATAGTGTAGTTGTATTCTGAGAGAGATTAAAACAAACTCAAGACTTGTGCAACAGATAGGTAACACTAAGTTGTGATACTGTCAGTCGGTAAAGTACTGCTTTGTAGTTGAACATCTGAACTTCCGGAACAACAACAACAACGACAACAAAATGTCTCGTTTGTAATGTTTGTGGTGAAAACAGCGGTTGAATCATGAATATTCTCTTGCGTGCGTGTGTTTAAAATATGTGATTGTGACGAAAATGGAAGTAGGTATTCCTGTTTCACCAAAGACCAAATGCACGGTACGTAGTGGAATTCTCTAAGAGCAAACTTGTAATTAGATACCATAATATTTTTGTGTTGCAAACAATTGTATAACGTAGTGCAAACTGACATTGCACTTGTGAAAGGGGCCAAACGTGACCTGGAAACATGTATGTACAACTCTGCAGTTGAATATGTAGCCATCTGATAATTAGTGACAATTGTTTGACATTTACGAGTGTGTCCTCTTGTTTGTGAAATGTCGCTTATCTCGTTGTAAGGAACTTGGGCTGACAATAACCATAGTTATAAGTCCATACCTATTATGCTCACTACAATGATCAAGCAAGCATAATGGAAGCTATAGTTAAGAAGCTTTCGTACGCCATGGGAGAAAATAAGTGTAATGAAAGCGCTGTGGAGTAGAGCTTTAAGGAAAACGACGGCGTGCAGACGGTATACGACGCCATGTTTATGTAGGATATGGGGTACCAACCTCAGCTAGGAAGTGAAATCCGCTACTTTTGCAAGGTTTTCTTCTTCCCTTTCCAGAAAAGCTAAAATCAATTTTACGTGTTTAAAAATGTAAAGTAAATATTATTGTTGGAATGTTAAATGTTGTATAACTCCTAATCAATAAGTGTTGTGTGCACTTGGCACGTGAGCGTGCGTTCCTTATCAATACTAGATATGGCTGACTATATCAGGTTAGGTTTGAAGTTTACATTAATTAGCAAGCAGTAGCAAAGCGACCACGTGTAATTGACCTTGGTTGTCGGGCGCTGTTTACTAGAGCAGCAAAATACTAGTAACTTGGGATACAATCAGTAATGTAACACAAATAGTTGATCTCTCGCGCCTGCCGTGATTACATCTGAACACAGTGCGCGTACACTGTCTCGCCGTGTTTGTGCGATAACTCGGCAGCTTCACATTCTTTCCAATACGTTTTTCTAGAAGTACAATAATAAATATGCCGGTCGTGAAAGCCTAAACTTCAAATGTTTTATACTTGTGGAAGGTAATGTTTGGCTGCCTCCAAGAAGGGATGAGGCAGTGTGTTTGTTAACTGTAGAATATGTGGATTTAAATACTTATTCTGCTAGATAGCCCGCAAAATGTGGCTTTTCCGGCGTATTTGCACTCGCTCTGAATCGTGCTTGCACGCCGGAGGCGATTAGGATAAAACTTGCGAATATTGCTTATCCGTTAGGTTGCCATTCCCACTCAATATTGCTATTATAGCCGTGTTTTAGTAGGTGGTGCCTTTCATCTGCTGCTGCCATCAATAATCAGTCCTAGCAAAAAGCAGCTGACGAATTAGTGGCAAATCATGCCTCCGGAACCACTTCTGGAAGTTCTGACGTCACGGAGTTTGTGGCACTGTGGAGAACTCCTCTCCGAACTGCCGTTTCAGAGCTAGGCAATCGGTGACTTCTTCACCACAGGGAACAGCAAGAAATCACATGGTGGACGAGTCAGTTCCTTCATTGTTACATTAGTGGTGTGAGCTGATACAACAATGTGCCCCTTACGCGTAGGTGTTGCTTGAAATCTAATCCCTAATGTTCTTAGTCTTGGATCTTCCCTAATCATTGTTGCTGGTCTGCCACTGTTCTCTTCATCTTTAGTCGATTGCCCCCCCCCCTGCCCCCCCCCCCCCAGTGGAACAGTGGCACGCGATGCAGAAAAGCCCCCATCAAACGCTCAAATGAGTGCGTTTCATTTAAGCCACATTTGAAGTCGTACAAAACCATTGCACGAAAATTCTCTGTCTGAATCTCCTTTGCACTAGGCTAGGGGGAAAAAAACTTTCACACTTTTCAGATTTCAAACACAAACTGAGCAAAACTGAATGGCACAACAATGGTCTGCCTGTTATCGTTGCACCTTCGAGACTTTGCAACTGCCTGCCAGACTTGCAGAGGTCTTGGCGGACGATAAGCAAGCGGAGATAAACATGAACATGGTAATTTAAAACTTTAGATAGAATTTTTGTACTCTATCTTTGTAACTCTGTTTTAATTCTGGCTTACTCTCTGTTTTGTATATTTATGTATATTCATTTTCCTTTTTTACTAGTAACTTTATTTTATATTAAAGTTTATATCTGACTGTTTTAAAGGCGCTGATGACCTCCTCCTTTCCCATTGCATTACCAACGAGTCAGGTATTTTGAAAAAGCGACAATGCTTTCTCCAGGGGTGGCCAAGTTCTGTGTTTCAATACATAGCTAGTGACCATCGCACTTCCTATAGAGGAAGCAGCTTATTGGAATATCTACCCCAACAACCAACTGTGGCATTTTCCCCCATTATGTTGGGTTGCACTAGTATTGCCAACTGTTAGTAAACGGCCATAGTTGGTGTTATTGCATCCGTTATGTTGCCACGCCCGCCTCGGTAGCGTGTCTGCCTCACGTTCAACAAGTCGCGAGTTCGAATCTCGCTTAGGGTAAGTTATCCGGGTAATATGTGTTTTCCCCGAGTTTTCCCTTATCCTGAGAAGAGGAATGTCGGGTAACTTTAAGCTCTGTGGAGCTCGGGCTGGCTCATTTGAGCATCATTTCATTCATTCACCGTCCGGTATGACATTACGTTGGAGGGCGTGTCATGTTGCCTGCCACAGAAGCCAACCGGTAGATTTTAAAACAAGACTGTTTAGGCGCCATTGTATTGCTCGCGTTTGCGTGATTTTGTCTTGAACTGTTTTAGAGCATTATATGCACCTATAATTATTGTTGTTATTTCTGTGTTCGCAACACAGTAGTGCAATATTTAACGTTCGGAAGTGATTTTCTCCAAGTGTTATTGCAGAACAAGATGTGTTGTGTTAAACGATGCTCGTTTGAAAGCATGAGATATGAGGTTAGAAATGTTTTTTATTACGTACGTTGGCAGTACTGCTTTTTGGAGTAGTGTCGTCTGCAGTTTAGTGTTAAACTCTTGGGAACTGTCGATAACAGTCGATCTGGGTGGCTCAGTTGGTTAGACGGTGGTCTACTGATCTCAAGGTCGTGGGTTCAAACCTGGCCCAGACCGATGGTTTTTAAGTGTGCTTAAAAACGACAGCTCCATGTCAGTAGATTTACTGGCATGTAAAAGAACTCCTGCGGGACAAAATTCCGGCACACCGGCGACGCTAATGTGATCCTGGTAATTGACAGCGTCGTTAAACAAGAAATATATTTTTATTTATTTTTCTCCTATAACAGAGTTGTACTTGGCTCACAAGTCGATATCGAGCTGCACTACGTGCAAAGAACGCCGCCTATCGGAATGGTGAAGTGACAAAGGAATCCTCTAATTAGATATTAATGTGTTGGTAAATTCCCTCGATTAGGCAGACCAATGACTCACGTCTTCAAATGGACGTGTTATCTTACTTGCGGAAAAGAATTGTTGCTTACCAGATAATACCTACCTGACACAAAGCTTAAAATGGATGTTAAATTCACAGGAATTTCTCCACCCATTCTTGTATAAAATGTTCTTATGAAACCCTATTCTTTTGCGCCCTTTGTTTTTTGTTAGGTTAAAAAACTTATTGTACCTATTTACTTGGTGTTAATCGAAATACGTGTTTGAGTAAATAGTTAATGTTTAAAAGCGGGCCTTTATTCCATATTCTTGGCGTAACAACGCCAGTTGGCAAACTATTGAAACATTTAGAGCAATATTAAAAGATATCTCGGAAATGGCTAGTGTCACAAAAAGATTTGTTAGAAATAAATGATATATTTTAAAGAGTTGTACATATGTTTTGTGGTAGGTCTTTGTCTATTTCTTACGGGTTACCAGTTATGTACACGAAATTGTATCAAATTGCTTCCAAATGAAGAGAATTGAACGCGCTATTGCCAGATAATTGAACATGTAGGTTTTATCTGTCGTATAAATATGTGAAATACCTATGTGCTATCGTAATGAAATTGGTAAGGAGTGATAACTGCTGAGATATGCAACACACTATTTAGGTCATTGATGTCTAATAACGAGAGCAGCCAGCGTCTCTGATAGTGATGATAAGCTACACGTGATAACGATTCTTCAGATTACCTCCACACTATCTATGTAGTACGATAACAAATGTGCTCATTTCCATTCCACTCACACGACGTTCTCTGCTCATTCCTCTTACAAAAGCATATTCTGTTTGCCTACTTTTTACTACGTACAGCAAGTATTGTATCAACTTAAAAAGTCGATATCAAAATGTTAACAGAAATATATCTTTTGAGATTCCCTGAATTCGACAAAAAACATTTTTAGAAAAACGCCTGTGTATGTCTATGAATAATATAAATAAAAAATAAAAACTCAGATGTGTTGCACTCACATGACTTTCTCTACTCTTGTACTAACCATTCTTACAATATCTTCTTCGTGTTAGTTGAGATAAACATTTGTACAAATTATCTTATTGCTAATTTCCCTGTAGCTACAAGGGGAATATTAGAATACAGTAGGCTTTGAGCGATAGTCAAATGTTTTAAAGCTTTGAGGTATAAAAAATTAATAACCATGTTCCGTTTGACGAAGGTTTAAGTATTCCAAAACCCACACAAATAACAAGGAACATCTCAAATGGTTCACTCTGTAAAACAATTACTTGACCATAAATTGTGTTTTAGCAAGATCTACATTTTTCGTATAGTAAGATTTGATGTATATCTTCAGGACTGCATAGGCTATAGCCAGAAAATTCAAAATATACGTCATTTGTCACAAAAAAACAGTATAATGAAATCGTTAGAGCCAGTTTCGAGAGAATAAAACTTTTCGAAAAAATGTCCATGTAAAGTGTAGTTTAGGGTGGTGAAAATTTGTCAAAATCTTGGTGTCGCATTCTTGAAAGACATTAAACTTAAATACCAACTTTGGTTTTTAAGCGACTTTTCGTTTTTGAGTTATGCTGTCCACAGACTGACACATAGACACACGCGCGCGCGCGCGGAACTTTCTCTAAAGATGCTGTTTTTGTATTCAGAGGCCCTCAAAACATTTCCGATGAAATCTCGACATGGACTTTTTGGTTGGAATACAATACTTGCTCAACTTACTATAGGTACGTAGCAGAGAAAGTAAAAATGGGTCAAATACCAAAATTGAGCATGTTTCCAGAATACGACACGAAGATTCTGAAGAAGCTGTCCCATCTCACCCTACCTTTTAAATGGAACATTTTATGTGCTTTTAATTTTTTGAAAGAAAGTCTCTAGTAATTTTGATTAAAGCCTCATAAGTTTAAGATATTTTCATGAATTTTTAATTTTCTGAGAATCGTCTCTGAGTGAGGTCTCCTTCATTCTGAATGACTTTTGTATAACTGATAAATCAAAAATATTACTGCACAAAAAATGCACATACATGTTTTTAAAGTACACTTTTTATATTAAATAAAGTTTTTTTGTGGTGTTCACCGTTTCCGAGATATTCTTGGTCTAATTTTTCAATAGTTACACTTTAATCAAATGAGAAATGAATATTCGTTTTTAATGTCGTGGTTGAAATGCAGTAGTAAACATCTATGTCAGTATGAACTCTCGCATTGCGCTTTGTGAAATGTTCTCTTAGCAAGTTAATAACAGTAAAGTGGAACTTTGTACATCAATGACGACGTGCGATGAATTTCCACTCTATTCTCTTGTTTCATTCAAGAATGAACACTTCCTAACTCTGTGTGTTATATGATGATTTTTTTTACGTCGTCCAACAAAATATCATACCGGACGGTGAGTGAATGAAATGATGTTCAAATGAGCCCGAGGTCCATGGAGCTTTAAGTTATCCGACATTCGTCTTCTCAGGGTAGGGAAAACATCGGAAAAAAAAAAAAAACAAAAAAAAAACCTTACCCGGATAACTTACCCTAAAACAAGGGAAGACAACTTCGAGCCGTGTGATGTATTTATGCGAAGAGCCAGCCTGTACGTTCGTGTGACGTCAGGCGAGAGCGGTGTATTGCTAGGCTGCCTTGATCAGCGGCGCTACTTGCAGGAAACTGAATGAATATGAAAAATGTTATTTGGGCATGTTTATAACTTGCCCTGGCTGTTTAGGGCATAAAACCGAGATGTAATTATTTATAATCTGTGACTATTCCGTAATTGAAATAGTTTGCATTAAAATTACGATGTCCCACGTGCCCGCTGTGACGTCACAGGTTCAACTGGCTTTCGCTGGGAGCATGTGAGCTGAGTGAGCTGACGTCACAGCAGCGATACCTGTCTTCCCCTGCCCTAAGGGAGATTCGAACTCGCGACCTGTTGAACATGAGGCAGACACGCTAACTTATATGACGATGATATAATAATGTTGATGATGATGATAATTAATAACAATAGATGAAAATAAAAGAAACTGTTTCCACACCCCTCTGTATTATGTTGCTGGAGGTGACCGGAGTAGATATGTAATAGCCAAATCAGACTGTTTCAGAAACATGATTAATACGTCATCTTCATTCACCCACAGTCAAGAGACACGTGCGAGGCAATAAGGGCTCGTTCTTCTCATTCCTTAGGCATCTAGTAAAGTAAGTTTGAATGCCACCAAACTTGAAGGTATCGACGGTGTAAACTTGTCTCAATATTAGTGAGTTTGGAGGTATTTAGCATATATTGAAGGACATCTCGCTGGGTTCTAAGGTAAATAGGTGATTATCAAACCATTTTGAGGCCGTTATGAATATGAAGTAGAGATTTAATCGCGATGCGCGTTTTGAAGAGCTGTGCAAGGTCCGAACGTACATATAAGCGGAAGGGATTTGAGACGTGCAAGCGGAAACAGACACACAGATAAGGAAAATAAAATGCTAACTCAGACAATAATATGCTCTTTCCCAGTATTTTAACCAGTGCACAAGGCTGAATTTGCTGTAAGAAAACAACAACAACACTAGCAATCGCATCATTACGTGCGTTTGTTTCCCCGTCTACTTCATGGCCCTTTACACAAATACTTACAATTAGATACAAAGGGAACAGTGATAGTGAAATGTTTACCAACTGACTAGATCACTAGAAACAACTGAATATGTACACAACTGGAAGTGTCATACTCATATGAGTTTCCCTACTCACTATTCCACAAACTATTCTTCCTCAATCTACTTACTGCTAATTATATTGTAGTTACAAGAGGAATAGGGGATAGTCACATTTTTAAGAGCTGGTCACTATGTGATGCCTTTGAAATCTCGTTCTCTTTGCATGGCGAAGAGATAAAAAATGAATAACGAATCTTCAAAATGGCTCACTTTAGATAAAAGAAATTTGACATGCATAAATTGTGTTTTTTAACGAGATCTGCATTTTTTGTTCAGTAAGATTAGGTCCATCTGTTACAGTTTACCATTTATGCAAAAGTCATCCAGAATAAACAGGACTACATAGGCTATAGCCAGAAAATTCAATATACACATATGGCGATTTTAATCAAAATCGTTGGTCTTTTTGATAAAATCGAAATTGTCGAAAAATTTGCCACGTAAAGGGTAGTTAGGGTGGAGAAATTTTAATCGAAATCTTCGTGTCGCATCCTTGATAGATATTAAATTTAAATACCAAATTTGGTTTTTAACCGAATTTTCGTTTTTGAGTTGTGCTGTTCACACAGTGCTTTGTTTCTTGCTTGAGAAGTGCTCAGACATTTGTTTGCGGTGAAATGAGGTGTAGACATACTAACCTGTCGCATGAAGGTTGCTGTCCGTCGAGATGCGATCCCGCGACTGTCCCGAGGAGGGCGGCGTAGGCGAGTAACAACCACAACATTGTGACATGCGTGTTCCTGTGTTACTGGCCCACTATAAATATATCGCTCTGGTCTGGTCTGCCCCCCACTCCCCACTCGCTACTCGCGGCGGCGTTATCACAATTTCGTCACTCGCTCTATGATGTAACGCTCCTTACCTTTCCACCCTCGCGTGTATTTATTCCAAAATGCACTAAACTCGGCTGTCTCCATGAGCTTTCCTTCACTCAGAACGTGCACCACTTGCTCGTAAAGGTTTTATTGAAGTAATCGAGTAAACACCCTTTAATAGCACACAGGAAACCTGGACACTGCTGTAACACGTTGTCATGGTCAGCAGTGGCCAGGGAGCGGCAAGCTATACTCAGTTCACACTTCCAAATATCATGACGTGCTTATTTTGGTTCGATATTTACTTCATCCAAGTACGTCTGCTCCCCGACAGGCATCGGTTTGTATGTTCTAGGGGGTGTACGGGGAGGGTAATCAGATGAAGAAGAAGTAAAAGGATATTCTAAGGACTAAAAAACAAACTAAATAAAAACACCGGGAAAACTGCAAAAGTACTGTTGAATAACCAGAAATACCACAGGAAGAATGCCAGTAGAAAAAACCGTGTGAATGTAATAGGTTGCATTTTTATTGCAAACAGAAAATTATATGAATTGCATGTAGAAGTGGGAGTAGAGAAAGAAATATATATTGCATAATAGAAAATTGAGTAGTGAAAGCTGTGTGAATGTAATACGTTACATTTCTATTTCAATCATAGAAAATTGTATAAATTGTATGTTGGAGGGTAAGTAGAGAAGTGAAATGTGTGAAATGATGCTCAAATGATGCTCAAATGAGTCCAAGGTGCATAGAACTTTAAGTTACCCGACATTCGTCTTCTCAGGATAAGGGAAAACCTCGAGAAAAAAAAAAGCTTACCCGGATAACTTACCCTAAGGGAGGTTCGAACTCGCGACCTCTTGAACGTGAGGCAGGCACGCTAACCATTACGCTATAGAGGTGGGCGAGACGTTCATGTGAATGCGTTACGTAAAAGAAAAGCGATTTAAGAAAACTGTGAATGTAAATACCTTGCATAGAACAATGGATAGCATAAAAATTTTCTCAATGGGGGAAAAAAAATTGCCAATTCTTATGACATTCGGATGAATGGCATAGCAGTCCATAAGGGACAAAGTAATAAATAAATATATATATTTATTCAATATCATTTTGTGACTAAGCGGCTCATTTTAACAATAAATGTAAAATATACAAATACAATTTTGAAGCTCTCTGTCTTTATGTTAATTATAGAACTAAATGATAAAAGAGTGGTGACATATTGACAATCAAACATTCCACCAATTTTATTTTTACTTTCTCTACTACGTATAGTAAAGTGGGGGAAGTATTGTATTCCATCCAAAAATTCGATATCGAGATGTCACCGGAAATGTATGTTTTGAGGCCCCCTGAATCCAAGCAAAGCACTTTTAGAAAAATTTGCTCAACTCTAAACTACCCTTTAGGTATACGCAAAATTGTTTGAACATTTTTAGGTTTTTGAAAATGGCTTTAACGATTTTTATTAAAATGCTGCAAGTTTGAGATATTTTTATGATAAATGAAATGTATATCTTGAACTTCCTACCCTTACAGCCTGTGTAGTCCTGTTTACTCTTGATGACTTTCGCATAACTGCTAAACAATAAGAGAGACCAAATCTTGCTATTAAAAAATGTAGATCTTGCTAAAACACCAATTTATGTCTAAATATTTTTTTTTTTTTTTTTTTTTTTTTTTTTTTTTTTTTTTTAAGAGTGAACCATTTCGGAGATATTCCTTGTTATTTGTGTCAGTTTTGCAATACTTAATACTTATGTCAAATAGAATATCGTTATTCATTTTTTATATGTTAGCCGTGCAGAGAGAACGGAATTTGAAAGCTTTAAAAGATTTGACTATCGCTCAAAGTCTACTATATTCTAATATTCCCCTTGTACCTACAAGGAAATAAGAAATGAGATAAGTTCTGCTAATGTTTATCTCAACTAACACGAAGAAGATATAGGAATAAGAGTTTGTAAGAATGGTTAGTACAAGAGTGAGTAGAGAAAGTCGTGTGAGTGCAACACATTTTTTATTTGTGGTACTTTAGCGTTTGAATAAAACCAAAACTGAAATGTAAGGAATAAATTTCAAACGGAAGTTCATACCAAAGTCAAATTAACACGAAAAGTCTCTAATTGCTACCTAAAACTTCAGTGCTAGAGTAAACACACGCCACTGATTGATGGAACGCTACATACGCATGCGCGCGCGAATAACAACCAATTTGGTTTCACTCCACAAACAAGCATAGTAGACGCTGCAATGACGGTTAAAAATACATAAAGAAAATTCTGGAAGATATTTTAACCCGCCTGGATGTCCAAGGAGCTTTCGACGCAGCCTGGTGGCCGAGTATATTGTATACATTGAGGGAATTTAACCGCCCGAGTAACTTATACTACCTTGCTAAAAGTCATTTCAGTGATAGAAGTGCAGTATTGACAGTTAATAATGTAAAACTTGAAAAAAAAAATGTAAGCAAGGGATGTCCACAAGGATCTTGCTGCGGACCAGGCTTTTGGAATTTCCAATACCTATAATTCTCTCTTGAATATTGAATACTCGAGCCATACAAAGATAGTGGCATTTGCGGATGGAAGCCGAAAATTACAATAATGTAGACCTGAAAAAGGTTGAAACGTGGGCTAAGAATAATAAAATTATTTTTAATGAGCAAAAGTCGAAAACAATGCTAATAACACGCAAACGTAGACTGGAAAGGGATATAAGCATCTTTATGAATAACAGACAAATAAAACAAGTAGAAAAAATCAAGTATTTGGGAATAATCATTGATAAAATTTTCACCTTTAACGATCACATTCAGTATGTAAGAGAGAGAGCCAATATATTGATACACATTTAATCTAGATCAGCAAAACTAGATTGGGGACTAAAACACCAGGCTTTAAAGACTATTTGCAGTGGTGCAATTTTACCATTACTATCTTATGCAGCTCCAGTATGGATAGAAGCCATTGACAGGAAATATAATGCAAATAAGTCTACAAGAGTGCAAAGACAAAATGTAAATGTTGTAAATGTTTATTTCTCTACGTACTTCATTTAAATCGACATAACCATTTTCAGAAATTATCTTATTCCTAATTTTCTTGTAGGTACAATGGGAATGTGGGAATACAGTAGACTTTGAGTCAAATCTTTTAAGAGCTGGTTGTTATGTGATGGCTTTGAAAATCTGTTTTCTTTTCATTGCCAAGAGAAGAAAGAAAGAAAAGCTAACGAACAACACTGAGGACTTCCAATTTCAGTAAATATATATATTTTGTGTAGTTTATCACTTATACAAAAGTGATTGAGAATGAAGAGAACTTTAAAGAATACTCATAGGAAATTGAACATATACCTACATTTCATTTGTCATCAAAATATCTTAAATATATGGTATTTTAATTAAAATGGTTAGAGCTTTTTTTGACAAAATCGAAAATTTCGTAAAAAAAAAAAAAGGCCATGTTAAGGGTAGTTTACGATGGGGGATTATCTTGAAAATGTTACCACCTCTTTGTAAGATACTGGTATTTAAGTATTTTCTGTGAAATGTTGTCATTGTATTTTTGAACAGAATGCGATACTTGTAACCTTCCAACTATACGTCGTAGAAAAAATAAAATGGTTCCTGCTAATCGCATAGAAGTAATTTTTTGCAGATATCCAGGTAGACAATTAGTGCATAGTGTTTAGTGTTGGCACAGCGGGAACTGTCAGTGTTTATTCTTCGCGATACGTACGTCGCTTGTTTTCACCTTGCACAAAACAAATACGCAGCGATAGTGTCTGTGGTGCGTATTCGGGAGGTGCTGGGTTTGATTCCTGTGGTCGGCCTTCCGAATGCATCCCCTGAATTTCCTGCTATATTGCTGATTTCTTAACTAATATGAAAGAAATGAAATGAGAGTCGCTGAAAGACCTTGCAGTCCACAAAATCACTTCTTCGTGCACGGTAGTTAAAAGAGAAGCCATAACCATATGCTAGACATTTAATTTGTGAAGTGACTTAAAGTTCTCGTTAAGATAATGCTCAGGTAGTTAAGCACAGGCAAACAACCAACATGCTTCCGCACGTGACAGGGATGTAGGTAATCGAGTAATTACCCCATCGCCAAATGCAGCCTTCGCATACATACACATACATATTTACAAACAAGGCAAGTTTCAAGGCGTGCAGCCGTGAAATCAAATAGAAACATACATACTCTAATGGTTTTAGGATTACGTTATGTAGGTACATTTTCTTTTGGCATAGCCAACATACCTAGTTATGTGTGTTCCATTTGGACATGCGACATGATTCCACCACTGAGGTAGGGGGTGCGTGGCCTGTGTGTAGCAGAGTGGACGTGGTTAACACTGGAAATGACACATTCTCATCTGCATCTTCCAGTGATGCGACTCGAAGAAAATGTACTACCTTTTATATGGAAACATGTTCCAAATTATTAAATCGCTCACACAGAGCTAAGGATTTAAATTCAAATATCGGCTGTATAAGGAATGAAATGGATATGGTAAACCATAAGGAGAGTGCACAATGTATGTCACACAACTTTTTGTGGAATGACTTATATACGTACCTACCTTGTTACTGACTTGACGTTTTAGTGATGTTGCTAATCAGTTGTTTCTCGTGATACCATGTAGAAAGTATGCGATTTCTAGGTCAGCATATAGCGAGACCCCCTCCCCCCTACTACCTAAAAGTATCTATAGTAATAATTACACAACATTTCCATGGGAAATTGAAATCGATTTGAGTCTAATTCCATTCTCAATACGATCTCTGTTTCCGTGTTGAATTCAATCCGGAATGAGATCGATTTGGATACATAAGGCTTAGGCATAAATAATTGAAGCTTTTATGTTCGTCACTTGGCGAACCTGCAAAAATATGTTTTCAGCGCTTTTTAGGTAGGATTTGAGGTTAGTGAATAACGTTTTAGAAGAAAATATTGTGAGATTATAGAAACAATAAAAGTGACTTCACTAAGAAAACCAAATGACGAGCGTGCAGCGTTTTACGAGTACACTAAAATTAAAAATCTTTAGTGGACTCAAATCCATGTGCACAAAATTTCGATCGGATCCAATTTGAATCGTTTCCATGCAGTATTGAATCCGGAATGAAAACTATAATCTATTTGAATTTCCCTTGGACACGTGGTGACTAGAGCGTGCGTACGTATGTGTGTGGGTAATGTCGAAAAAGCTCTCAACAGAATTTCATAATTCTCTCAGATTTAAAATGTCATTCTTTTTCATAGACGTTGTTAATTTCATAAATTACTAAAATATTAACAATTATTGACAGTCATTGTTTTTGAATACAAATATAGCTATTAGAGTTATAAAAGAATATGCTTGTAAAGAAGTCCTTGACTAGAACATAGTTATTCTTGTTATTCCGCCGATTATGTAGCTGTACGTATAACATATAACAAATGACGCAGATATTTCATTCCTAACATGTAGATGGTCGCGATTTAGTAACTAAACTTGTTGGACTGGGCAAGAGAGCCATATCTAGCTTTTTCGCTATTTTTTGCAAAAAGTTTGATTTCAGGACTATTTGATGTAAAATGTTGCTCTTGTTGCCCGCAGAGGCTTAATTAAATCTATCTACGTACGTATATTCAAATTAACTTCATTATCGTAGTTATGTCCTAAAACAAGAACACGTTATCATAATTTCCTAAACTACCCTTTACATGAAACATTTTGATTTTGTTGAAAATGGCTCTAACGGTATTGATTAAAATGCCATATGTTTAAGATATTTGTATGACAAATGAGTGGATATATTTTGAATTTTCTGGCTATAGCCTATGTAGTCCTGTTTACTCTGGATGACTTTTGTATAACTGGTAAACTGTAAGATATAGATAAATTCTTGATATACAAAAAATGTAGATCTCACTTAAACTGTCTAAATAAATTTTTTTTATATTGTGAGCCATTTCAGAGGTATTTCTTGTTATTTGTGTCAGTTTTGGAAAACTTAAAACTTCCATGTAATGGAACATCGTTCATTTTTTTATATGTTAAGCGTGTAAAGAGAAGTTTTAAAAGATTTGGCTATCGCACAAAGCCTACTGTATTCTAATATTCCCCTTGCACCTAAACGGAAATAAGCAGTAAGATAATTTGTACAGATGTTAATGATGAAATAAGAGTGTAAGAATGGTTAGTACAAGAGTTGAGAAAGTCATGTGAGTGCAACACCAGATTTTTATTTTTGGGGCAACTTGAAAAATAAAGCATACAAAACTAATTCACACACATATGAAGAATTAAAACAAAATATCAGGGCAGAAATTGATGATATTTAGAAAACTGAAGTAATGCGGGTTAATGAAAATTTCCTCAGAAGATACCGTAGATGCATTGATGCAGATGGATGGCGTTTCCAACATATCCTGGGTAAAGTATGTTTTGTGTTTACTCTGATAATTGCGAATGTGATTTGTGATTTGATTTGACGTCCCTGCGACCGCCAGCCAAGTCGTGCCGTACATGTCCGAGAGACGGGCCGTGCGCCTGCGGCCAAGTTTTGTAGTATACGCACTGTAGAAAATGTTCTTATTAGATAGTAATTTTTGGTTGAATGTTACAAAATTCCCTGTATAACTGTGCTGCCATATATATATATATATATATATATATATATATATATATATATATATATTCGTGAAAATAAAACACTTACACATTCTGTTGAGGGCTTTTAAATTATATAAATTTCAAATAGGTTGGAGTAAAACTGCAGATAATTTTCAATTTGATGGTTAATTAACTTGATAACTAGCCTGTTAATGTTTACGTAGGGGAGTGTAGCCGGAAATAAGGTCCTGCAGTAAACAACAAAGATAAATAATGACAGGTTGAAACACCTTCATTACGATCTGCATTCTGAAGTTTCTTGGTACTGATAGCCACTGAGTCGACCTGAAGTTTACAAATTATTATCGGTTAGAAAGTATCCCCCTGTTTATCTTGTGTCCCGAAGTGTGCAACACGAATGATAATGAAAATAACTGTGAACCTGCGTTATCGCCAAATGGTCAAGAAAGTGACATTTTCACCATTCATGTTGGTATAATTCATTCTCTGTAGTATTACCTCGAAAGAAATCGACCAATCATGTGCATAACACTGTCAAACTTCAACCAATGACAGCCCTCATTATCATCTCTGAATTTTAATTATCACTTTTTTATGTTGTGATCAGGTTAGAGTATCTAGCTGCGCTGTGCTACAGCAGCTTACGTTATTTGACGTAACAGAACCGCTATTCAAATGTCAAACATGGCTGACTCTCGCTTCGGTGAAACATCTAATGCTGAAATAATTAAATAATTCTAAGAAGGAAACCTCATAACACAAAATACAACAGGAAATGAATTTGGAATCAATTTGACAAATTTTGTATTGATCGAGGTTCTGAACTCAAGAACAGAAGAAGAACTCAAATTTCCTAGATAAATTCTCTCAAAACTTCGAAAATTAATCGATAGTTTCCCAATCAGTCGTGGCATTGTTTATGATAATTTTACGAGCGCAAAGCGCGAGCCATTTGTGGATTGTTTTTACTGCGCGTGGAAGTTTGAGATGTTCACAAACGTAAGAAAAGGAGGAGATGATGTAACCAAAGTGATAATATCATGACCAATAATGGGCGTCGCGAAAGGCGGGGGGAGGCCGCAAGGAAATGAGTAAATGTAATGTGCAATCAAGTACTATTAGACTAGTGCTTTATTGTTGATATAAAGAACAGGTTTTATTTAGCATAAATAAATACGCTTATCCGCAACAAGTACTATTATTACTATTTTACAGTTTTTGGCAACAGAATAATGCATTAATATTGTTTAATTGTAAACTTCCAACATGCGGGTCCCACTAAAAAAAGTCTGTCGACGCATATAGAAAATTGTATGATTTATTTGTGGAAGAGTGAGTAGAGAAAGATATGAATGTGTTACCTAAAAGTGAGTAGAGAAGACAATGTGAATGTAATACGTAGCATTTCTGTTTTAAACATGCACAGAATTGTATGACTTATTTGTAGAAGAGTGAGTAGAGAAAGATATGAATGTGTTACCTAAAAGTGAGTAGAGAAGACAATGTGAATGTAATACGTAGCATTTCTGTTTTAAACATGCACAGAATTGTATGACTTATTTGTAGAAGAGTGAGTAGAGAAAGATATGAATGTGTTACCTAAAAGTGAGTAGAGAAAACAGTATGAATATAATATATAGCATTTCTATTTCAAACATACTGAAAATTGCATGACTTATTTGAAAAGCGGGGATAAAAAGTTTTGCTGTTGTCTAAAATAGCATTCTCTATGGAAAATTGTTTCTACAAGAGTGAGTAGAGAAACAGATATGAATGTGTTACCCAAAAGTTAGTAACGGTGTGAATGTACTACGTAGCATCTCTGTTAAACATGCACAAAATTGTATGATTTATTTGCAGAAGAGTGAGTAGAAAAAGAGATGTGAATGTGTTACCTAAAAGTGAGTGGAGAAAATAGTGTGAATGTAACATGTAGCATGTCTACTTCAAACATACACAACGTGGTATGACTTATTTGAAAAGCGGGAATAAAAATATTTGTTTGGTGTAAAACCGCGTTCTCTATGGAAAATTGTTTCTAGAAGAGTGAGTAGAGAGAGAGAGAGAGAGAGAGAGAGAGAGAGAGAGAGAGATGTGAATGCGTTATCTGAAAGTGACTAGAAAAGACGGTGTGAAAGTAATATTTCCATTTCAAACATACAGAAAATTGCATGACTTATTTTAAAAGAGAGGATAACTCTCTCTCTCTCTGTGTGTGTGTGTGTGTGTGTGTGTGTGTGTGTGCGCGCGCGCGCGCGCACTCGTTTAAATATATATGTATATCGACTTGATTTTGTATTCTAACCTCCAACAAACAGTAACCTAGATTATCTACAGGTGCTAATCTTGCTTTCGCAGAATGAGATTATATGAACAGTGTGCCTAATATCGACCATAATAAACACTCCATGCCATCTGTTGAGACTCCAGAAAACTACTTGCAAAAGTGCCTGGTGTTGAAAATTGAATCACTAAATTCCCAACAAGGGTGACTTTAATGAAAATATAGAAATTAATGTATTAATAGCAATTAAAGAGGAAACAATGTTTCCTTGATAGTATCAAAAGTAAATAATATAACGTACAGTTTGATAGATTTACAAAACATTGTATGAAACAACACGGCCGCAAAACCTCTAGACGTTTTGAAGGTAGGAGACTGAGTAGAGAAAGTCATTCGAACACTGGAAAACGAAAACATCACTTTCATACAAAAATTGACTGGCGTGTAACATAACCTGAAAATTGATTACTAAGAAGCGAACACGATAAATTATTCTTGGAAACAGTTTAAGTAGAAGTGTCGGACGTCAGGGGATAATTGGAAATGTGCCAGCTCAGTGCGTGGAATACTTGTGGAAGGTATCTCTCTCACACTCTCGCACACACACACACGCACACACACACGCGCGCGCACACACACACACACACACGCACACGCACACACACTTCTTTTGTTACCCCTAGATTAAGAGTTTCTAATCTTTTAACACAACGACCCCCTTTTCCTGTACTTCAGAACCAGACCCTGGTAGCAACAACAGCAACACGGTCTTTCATTGTTGAAAGAATGCAACAATAGTAGCATTTCTCGGGCTTTATAACCTGTTTGACGTTTTCATGGGGAATTCAAATCGATTTCAGTTCTCACTACAACGAAACGCGGATTCAGTTCGAACTGAATCCTTGGATCCGATCTTCTTAAAGGTGGGATTGGATCGAAATTTTGCTACTAGGAAACCTCATTCAAATCGATTTGAATCCGCCAAACTTCTACTACTAAAACACAACAGTCACTTTTATTATTTCTATAATCTCGCAATATATTCCTATAAAAACATTCGCTAATTTCAAAACCCACTTAAAATACACAGAAAACATATTTTTACAGGTTCGCCAACATAAACCAAGTGGCCAACATAAAATCTTGAATTATTTATGCTTGAGCCTTGCGTATCCAAATCTATCTCATTCCGGATTGAGTTCAACATGGGAATTCGGATCGTATTGAGAATGTGATTGCACTCAAATCGATTGTAGTTTCCCATGGAAACGTGACTATAACAAGTGAAAACATTACAGCCATTTTTGAGAAAATGAAAACTAACTTAAAATGTTCTATTTAAAGAGTAAGTGGTGGAGGATTTTCTCTTAAATCTTCGAGCCGCATATGTCGAAGATGCTCCACTTAAATACGAACTGCGGCACTTAACCGACTTCGTTTTCATTTTGTCTTTTGTTGGTTATGTTGTTCAGAGAGCAACTGTTCGTTTTTCTAAGATGTGGTTTACTAAGGGGATCACAAAACGCGTATTTTCAGTAAAATGTGTATATTGAAATTTTGGGTACAGTACAATACTTGCTGTGCTTGACTTAGGTAATGTAAACATACTGAGAACTAAATGAGCCAATACCTCGGTCACTGAAGAAGCAGGGGTCATTGACAGAAGAGTCGAGTGATAATTGTCGTCAACTTTCACTGTGAAAAATGAAATAGGCACAGCTTAACTCCCTCTAAGTTAGCCATATTACGGACATTCATTATTTACAAGAATAAGTTTAAATGGTTTATTGGAATTGTAAGCGGGAACCAATGAATAGTTGAAATACGTAGGTACGGTATAACCTAAGTCCGCTATATACATATGTATGTTGCAACTAAACAATGCTTTGAGATATGCTAATACGTATGCACATGCATTAGCGTTTTGTCGACGGCCTCCTGTTGATAATTTATGCCTTCTGCTCAACACAAATTTGCGTTTAAACATGCATGTGTCCACACATAGCATGTTTGCAGTAAGAGTCGTACGATTAGTGTATAGAATGGCGGCAGATATGAAACAATCTTCACTTGAACAAGTAGATGAAATGTAGAAAATTATAATAAACCAGAAAACACCAAGAGAAACATAACCTTGTTTATTAACATGAAACTGTTTAAACTAGGACTTAATTTTGCGTTTCAAAGTGATTTAACAGTAAAGATTACTTACGTTATTTACATTAAACTAAGGTTATTTAATAGATTCCGTAAATATTATCTTATCTACTGTTCCTGTAGAATAGTGAAGGTTGTTGCAGGAGTTCTTTTACATACCAGTAAATCTACTAACATGGGCTGTCGCTTTTAAGTATACCTAAAAACCATTCACTACGTTTCCATGGTCAATTTAAATCGATTTGACTTCTTATTCCGGATTGAATACTGCACGGAAACGTGGATTCAGATCGAACTGAATCCTTGGATCCGATCTTCTTAGAAGTGGGAGCGGATTGCCATTTTGTTGCATGAAACACCCATTATATTCTTAAGGAAAAAAAACTTTCACCATGCTCAAAATTAGCAGAAAACATATTTTTACAGGTTCGCCAGCATAAACCAAGTGACCAACATAGAAGCTTGAATAATTTGTTTGAGCTTTGCGTATCCAAATCGATGTAATTTCGGATTGAATTGAACACTGAAACGCGTATCATGTTGACAATGGGGTTGGACTCAAATCGATTTCAGTTCTCGTTGGAAGCGTAATGAGCGTCTCGGTGTTCCGCAAGTGCGAGAGGCTGCAGTCCCTTTGGCTATCTGGCACGCCCCATGTAGATCTTGGGATAACCGTACACCGGAAGTCCAGTACTTAGTATTCGCACTTGTTTTGTAGAGTGTTTGTCAGGTCAGGCTACACTGACCGACGTTTTGTTTATACCAACAGTGTTGGATGTGCTTATGTTTATGGAACCGAACCACATACATTCGGTTTTCCAAATAGCACTTCCATTTATACTGCAGAGCTGTATACAATATAAGCGTTTGACTGCGTAAACCACAACGTACTAATAAGTAAATTACAACAGTATGGCATAAGACACGCGAACTTAGAATGGTTCAAATCCTATCTAATAGATCGTAAACAAAAAATTATATTAGAGGGAAATGCTGGCCCTATACATACAAAATGGAAGCCCGTCAAAAATGGAGTCCCGCAGGGTTCAGTTCTGGGTCCACTCCTTTACATAGTGTATACGAACGATCTTCCAGTCACTGTTAGCGGACAACAGATACTTTATGCTGATGACACCTCCATTATTTTGAATGGTACAGATATTCAAAATTTAAAGACAAACCTTAACCAGGCTGTAAAACAATTGGAAGCATGGTTTATTTGCAACGGATTAAAACTCAATAAAACAAAAACAGAAATCCTGCAATTCAAAACCACGGCGGTGAATAATACACAAACAAATTCGTTAACTTCAGCCTCCTTAAAAGAAGTAAAACTATTAGGATTATTTATAGACGAGCGGCTCAAATGGACCAATCTCTTAAACTACGTAGAAAAAAAGTTGAATATTGCCTGTTTCCACATGTCCTGCTTGGCCCAAGTTACAAACCTAAATACTAGAAAAACCATATATTTCAGTTTCTTTCACTCAATTCTCTCATATGGAATAACTATATGGGGTAATGCTACAGGTTGGGAGAGAATCTTCAAAATCCCCCCAAAAAGTTATACGCATGCTGACCCACTCAAGTTATAGAGTTTCTTGCAGGCCACTATTCAAAACATTAGAAATCCTGACACAACCCAGCCTATATATGTACAATCTAATTATACACGTGCACAATAACCATGACAGATATATAGCAAATGAACACAACACGAGGCGAAAAGGAGAAATGAAATACCCAGCGCATAGGCTTGCACTCTATGAAAAAAGTCCACAATATATGGGGTGTAAAATATACAATAAATTGCCACAAAGGATTAGGAAAATCCCAAATCCAAACCTCTTTAAAAAAAACAGTCAAGAGTTTGTTTGCCAGCAAGGCATACTACTCTGTTACAGAATACATGGAAGATGTACTGTGACCTCAATTTTAGGTGTCTTAACAAATCATTACTGTACATTTTTCTCTTTTACCTTTCTTTTATATTTCTATACTCGTGTTTGTAAATATTGTAGACTTATTTTAATCCTTAAAGTTGTAATTATAGTGTATTGATGAGTCACCAATTTACGAGCACCTGCTCACCCATGTAAGTGTAATGTGTTTTATATGTGCGCCGTCGTAAATTAGGTGACTGCCTGATTTTGAGCGATTCCCTTAGTGCACTGCGAGCCTTTGTCAGTTGTACAACCCCCACCCTATTGTACAACGTATGTTTTACACGCTTCTTGCGTTGACGTGGTATGTGCATGGATTCCTGGTCACGCAGGTTTGCCTGGCGGATTTGGCAGCAACCACAGAATTCAGTGTTACCAAGGGACCACAAACGTTACCACCTGAAACATACCGCTCCTATGCCTATACCCAGGGAGAAATAATGTGGCACTTACTTACCTGCGAACACATCGCGCAACGATTTCCCTAAACCCTGCCAGTCTCTCTTGTTCTATGGGATTGAGATCACACCTGTTTGGGGACAAGCAAGCGACAGTGAGGCCCAATGAAACAAAATGTCTCCGCTTTGGGTTTGTTTCAATCGTCCTATAAACATCTGTTTTACTCAAGAACTGTCACTCTGAACCCCTTTGTTCTGCAACGAAACTCATTACCATCATTATCATTAATAGATTGAGATCAGTATGATATTATTAATATTGTTATTACTAGGTCGATTGTTGGCAACGTAACAGGCATAACAAGGTTTGCGCGGAAGTTGGCACTACATAGAAGGTCCGTAACACCATGAACTGGCAGTGATAGCAGTAAGTGGGTTGTTCTAGGATCTTCAATGTGGTGGTGTTCGGCAGCCCAATCTACATCGCCTTCACCTTTGTAGACAGCTATTGGCATTACCATCATAATACCATTAACATAATTTATAATCATTTTAAATTAATAAAACTATAAACGTTTTAAAAATACAGTAAATGTGATTGATTATGAAGTAATATATTTTAAATAAATAGATTATAACAAATTAAAGAGTCGATAGTAAATGTATAATAGTATATTATGCAATGAGAACATGTCAGCAACTAATATGCGAGTATATTTTACAAAACCAGCTCTAACTAGTTGCGTAATGTTGATACCAACATCATATTGTTGCCATTCTACTCAAGTTTGACTCTCGGCCATACGTCTAAGTTTAATAAAACATTTGTCAAATGTTTTTAATTTTGACACTGAATGTTATTGCCACTAGTGTCCGACATCTTAATCGATATATGTCAGATCATATGCCTTTGCGGAAGTTTCCGGCTGTGTACATTACATGTCGCTTTCACCCATTTCCACGTGTTCACCTAATCTAAACTTGAACTAGTTGTTATTAGATTGAACATACGAGAATCGTTAGTGTCGCTTTCAGCTACGTGGGAACGTACGCAGAGGGCGAAGTATTAATTACTACACGAGGATCTTTTGATTGGTGGATAGCAGTGTCGTTATGAACAGGTGCACCATTGATTGGTGGATAGCAGTGTCGTTATGAACAGGTGCACCATTGATTGGTGGATAGCAGTGTCGTTATGAACAGGTGCACCATTGATTGGTGGATAGCAGTGTCGTTATGAACAGGTGCACCATTGATTGGTGGATAGCAGTGTCGTTATGAACAGGTGCACCATTGATTGGTGGATAGCAGTGTCGTTATGAACAGGTGCACCATTGATTGGTGGATAGCAGTGTCGTTATGAACAGGTGCACCATTGATTGGTGGATAGCAGTGTCGTTATGAACACGTGCACCATTGATTGGTGGATAGCAGTGTCGTTATGAACAGGTGCACCATTGATTGGTGGATAGCAGTTTCGTTATGAACAGGTGCACCATTGATTGTGGGATAGCAGTGTCGTTATGAACAGGTGCACCATTGATTGGTGGATAGCAGTGTCGTTATGAACAGGTGCACCATTGATTGGTGGATAGCAGTGTCGTTATGAACAGTTGCACCATTGATTGGTGGATAGCAGTGTCGTTATGAACAGTTGCACCATTGATTGGTGGATAGCAGTGTCGTTATGAACAGGTGCACCATTGATTGGGGGATAGCAGTGTCGTTATGAACACGTGCACCATTGATTGGTGGATAGCAGTGTCGTTATGAACAGGTGCACCATTGATTGGTGGATAGCAGTGTCGTTATGAACAGGTGCACCATTGATTGGGGGATAGCAGTGTCGTTATGAACAGGTGCACCATTGATTGGGGGATAGCAGTGTCGTTATGAACAGGTGCACCATTGATTGGGGGATGGCAGTGTCGTTATGAACAGGTGCACCATTGATTGGTGGATAGCAGTGTCGTTATGAACAGGTGCACCATTGATTGGTGGATAGCAGTGTCGTTATGAACAGGTGCACCATTGATTGGTGGATGGCAGTGTCGTTATGAACAGGTGCACCATTGATTGGTGGATAGCAGTGTCGTTATGAACAGGTGCACCATTGATTGGTGGATAGCAGTGTCGTTATGAACACGTGCACCATTGATTGGGGGATAGCAGTGTCGTTATGAACAGGTGCACCATTGATTGGGGGATAGCAGTGTCGTTATGAACAGGTGCACCATTGATTGGGGGATAGCAGTGTCGTTATGAACAGGTGCACCATTGATTGGGGGATAGCAGTGTCGTTATGAACAGGTGCACCATTGATTGGTGGATAGCAGTGTCGTTATGAACAGGTGCACCATTGATTGGTGGATAGCAGTGTCGTTATGAGCACGTGCACCATTGATTGGGGGATAGCAGTGTCGTTATGAACAGGTGCACCATTGATTGGGGGATAGCAGTGTCGTTATGAACAGGTGCACCATTGATTGGGGGATGGCAGTGTCGTTATGAACAGGTGCACCATTGATTGGTGGATAGCAGTGTCGTTATGAACAGGTGCACCATTGATTGGTGGATAGCAGTGTCGTTATGAACAGGTGCACCATTGATTGGGGGATAGCAGTGTCGTTATGAACAGGTGCACCATTGATTGGGGGATAGCAGTGTCGTTATGAACAGGTGCACCATTGATTGGGGGATGGCAGTGTCGTTATGAACAGGTGCACCATTGATTGGTGGATAGCAGTGTCGTTATGAACAGGTGCACCATTGATTGGTGGATAGCAGTGTCGTTATGAACAGGTGCACCATTGATTGGTGGATAGCAGTGTCGTTATGAACAGGTGCACCATTGATTGGTGGATAGCAGTGTCGTTATGAACAGGTGCACCATTGATTGGGGGATAGCAGTGTCGTTATGAACACGTGCACCATTGATTGGTGGATAGCAGTGTCGTTATGAACAGGTGCACCATTGATTGGTGGATAGCAGTGTCGTTATGAACAGGTGCACCATTGATTGGGGGATAGCAGTGTCGTTATGAACAGGTGCACCATTGATTGGGGGATAGCAGTGTCGTTATGAACAGGTGCACCATTGATTGGGGGATGGCAGTGTCGTTATGAACAGGTGCACCATTGATTGGTGGATAGCAGTGTCGTTATGAACAGGTGCACCATTGATTGGTGGATAGCAGTGTCGTTATGAACAGGTGCACCATTGATTGGTGGATAGCAGTGTCGTTATGAACAGGTGCACCATTGATTGGGGGATAGCAGTGTCGTTATGAACAGGTGCACCATTGATTGGTGGATAGCAGTGTCGTTATGAACACGTGCACCATTGATTGGGGGATAGCAGTGTCGTTATGAACAGGTGCACCATTGATTGGGGGATAGCAGTGTCGTTATGAACAGGTGCACCATTGATTGGGGGATAGCAGTGTCGTTATGAACAGGTGCACCATTGATTGGGGGATAGCAGTGTCGTTATGAACAGGTGCACCATTGATTGGTGGATAGCAGTGTCGTTATGAACAGGTGCACCATTGATTGGTGGATAGCAGTGTCGTTATGAACACGTGCACCATTGATTGGGGGATAGCAGTGTCGTTATGAACAGGTGCACCATTGATTGGGGGATAGCAGTGTCGTTATGAACAGGTGCACCATTGATTGGGGGATGGCAGTGTCGTTATGAACAGGTGCACCATTGATTGGTGGATAGCAGTGTCGTTATGAACAGGTGCACCATTGATTGGTGGATAGCAGTGTCGTTATGAACAGGTGCACCATTGATTGGGGGATAGCAGTGTCGTTATGAACAGGTGCACCATTGATTGGGGGATAGCAGTGTCGTTATGAACAGGTGCACCATTGATTGGGGGATGGCAGTGTCGTTATGAACAGGTGCACCATTGATTGGTGGATAGCAGTGTCGTTATGAACAGGTGCACCATTGATTGGTGGATAGCAGTGTCGTTATGAACAGGTGCACCATTGATTGGTGGATAGCAGTGTCGTTATGAACAGGTGCACCATTGATTGGGGGATAGCAGTGTCGTTATGAACAGGTGCACCATTGATTGGTGGATAGCAGTGTCGTTATGAACACGTGCACCATTGATTGGGGGATAGCAGTGTCGTTATGAACAGGTGCACCATTGATTGGGGGATAGCAGTGTCGTTATGAACACGTGCACCATTGATTGGTGGATAGCAGTGTCGTTATGAACAGGTGCACCATTGATTGGTGGATAGCAGTGTCGTTATGAACAGGTGCACCATTGATTGGGGGATAGCAGTGTCGTTATGAACAGGTGCACCATTGATTGGTGGATAGCAGTGTCGTTATGAACAGGTGCACCATTGATTGGGGGATGGCAGTGTCGTTATGAACAGGTGCACCATTGATTGGGGGATGGCAGTGTCGTTATGAACAGGTGCACCATTGATTGGTGGATGGCAGTGTCGTTATGAACAGGTGCACCATTGATTGGTGGATAGCAGTGTCGTTATGAACAGGTGCACCATTGATTGGGGGATAGCAGTGTCGTTATGAACAGGTGCACCATTGATTGGGGGATAGCAGTGTCGTTATGAACAGGTGCACCATTGATTGGGGGATAGCAGTGTCGTTATGAACAGGTGCACCATTGATTGGGGGATAGCAGTGTCGTTATGAACACGTGCACCATTGATTGGTGGATAGCAGTGTCGTTATGAACAGGTGCACCATTGATTGGTGGATGGCAGTGTCGTTATGAACAGGTGCACCATTGATTGGTGGATAGCAGTGTCGTTATGAACAGGTGCACCATTGATTGGTGGATGGCAGTGTCGTTATGAACAGGTGCACCATTGATTGGGGGATAGCAGTGTCGTTATGAACAGGTGCACCATTGATTGGGGGATGGCAGTGTCGTTATGAACAGGTGCACCATTGATTGGGGGATAGCAGTGTCGTTATGAACAGGTGCACCATTGATTGGGGGATGGCAGTGTCGTTATGAACAGGTGCACCATTGATTGGGGGATAGCAGTGTCGTTATGAACAGGTGCACCATTGATTGGTGGATGGCAGTGTCGTTATGAACAGGTGCACCATTGATTGGGGGATGGCAGTGTCGTTATGAACAGGTGCACCATTGATTGGGGGATAGCAGTGTCGTTATGAACAGGTGCACCATTGATTGGGGGATGGCAGTGTCGTTATGAACAGGTGCACCATTGATTGGTGGATAGCAGTGTCGTTATGAACAGGTGCACCATTGATTGGTGGATAGCAGTGTCGTAATGAACAGGTGCACCATTGATTGGTGGATGGCAGTGTCGTTATGAACAGGTGCACCATTGATTGGTGGATGGCAGTGTCGTTATGAACAGATGCACCATTGATTGGGGGATAGCAGTGTCGTTATGAACAGGTGCACCATTGATTGGTGGATGGCAGTGTCGTTATGAACAGGTGCACCATTGATTGGTGGATGGCAGTGTCGTTATGAACAGATGCACCATTGATTGGGGGATAGCAGTGTCGTTATGAACAGGTGCACCATTGATTGGTGGATGGCAGTGTCGTTATGAACAGGTGCACCATTGATTGGTGGATGGCAGTGTCGTTATGAACAGGTGCACCATTGATTGGGGGATAGCAGTGTCGTTATGAACACGTGCACCATTGATTGGTAGACTGGTAAATCATACAAGATACAGAAAATCTCGCTGAACAAAAAGTGTACATATATCTCGTTAAAAGGCACTGTTTATATTAAAGATGTTCGTGTGGCATGCCATTTCCGAGATATTCTGTCATACTGGCAAGTCGCTGTTCGTTTTTCCCTGATGGTCATATAAGGAACACAATTTCAAAGTCATCACTTAGTGACACATTTTTGAAAAATCTGAGCGTCACTTTAGTTTGTATCCTTGTTATAGGTATAACAAAATGTGTAATGAAGGTTTATTACAAGTAATATCTAAGACGTGTGAGCCAGACCGTCGAGTTATATTTACATGGACAATTTCATAAATGAAAGATTAATTTATATACTACGTGATGGTTAGCGTGTCTGCCTCACGTCCAAGGGGTCGCGAGTTCGACTCTCGGTTAGGATGTTATCTGGGCAAGTTTTTCCCGAGGTTTTCCCTTATCCTGGGAAGACGAATGTCGGGTAACTTAAAGCTCTATGGACCTCGGGCTCATTTGAGCATCATTTCAGTCATTCACTGTCCGGTATGACATTACGTTGGAGGAAATCACCTCCTCTGCTTTTCTTACGTTATGATAAGGTTAGGGAATGATTTGACGCAAGTGTCGCTATTCAAATCTCAAATATGGCTGACTCGCTTCGGTGCTAAAATATATTAAATAATTGGAAGAGGGAAATCTCAGAACACAGAATAAAGCAGGAAATGTGCTTGGAATCAGTTTGACAAATTTCGCATTGAACGAAATTATAAACTAAGAGCATATACTCCAACTTGTGACATTACCAACATGTTAAATGTTGGAGCTTCAATTAGACAATTTGAGGCCGTGCCAATGGGCGTCTGTATGTATTCACCTACATATTTCTTTTAATAAGTTAATAATTACAATATAACGTTTAAATAACATTTCATTGACTATGTATATCCCCTTTTAATTCGTGAAATAGTCCTCATAAGTGCAACTCGTGAGTCAAGTTGGCAATCATCCGTGGCATTACTTTAGATTGTTAAATTGTATAAAAATAACCTACAATATATTCAGTGCAGTTTGACTAAACAAAAGAATCATCTTTTTATTCTTAAGTAAACTCTTTTGTGCAATTAAGTACAATATGGTTTAGCTAGACTAGAAACAGAACAATAATGCAACTTGTAATTGGGGTACCATCCAGCTATAGTGCCAATTTACATTTAGTGCGGATTCACATTTATCGGAAGGTAAGCAAAGCAATTTGGAGACTTCCTGCACTACATCATGAATGTTGTTTGTTTCTGACATTCCATTAACTCCAATTGGTTCCTTGCCGCCTCGTTAAGTGACTTGTGATAATCCGTCACCCGGTTGCATACCCTATATGCCTCTATGTCCAAGTACGGGCTGAGTCTGTGATTTGTACTTGTGTCCAACGCCAAGTTTCATGCTATCCTCGTGAACTGCACAAAGTATCTGCTGTAGGCGATTGTCTAGTGCTCTTAACATTTAAAATAAGAATTAGAGATATAACGTAACAACTCCTTTAGCATAAGTGTGCACTGAACATATCCATTAACAGTAGAAAATACCAGAATTCCAACATCCTCCGCTATTATATTCTCCTGATACTTTACTAAACATTGACACATCGGCTATGCTATTCTCCTGATACTTTCTCAAATTCATGCCTCCTCAGATATGATATTCTCCTGATACTTTCCTCTGTTATAGCTGCTTCTAATACTTCGTTGCTCCTGATACTTTATTAATACCATCTCCTCTCTTATAATTGCCGCCGATACTTACCTTTGCTATAGTTGATCCTGATAGTTTTAGAGCCACCTCCATCTGAGTTATAATTGCTCCTTAATTTTTCGTTACCACCTCCGTTATAATTTTTCCACATGCCTTCCTTATTAGTTCGGGCGTATCCCTTATACAAAGTACCATTAGGTAACCCTAATACAAAGTATCAGAAGGTAACCCTAATACAAAGTATCAGAAGGTAACCCTAATACAAAGTATCAGAAGGTAACCCTAATACAAAGTACCATTAGGTAACCCTAATACAAAGTATCAGAAGGTAACCCTAATACAAAGTATCAGAAGGTAACCCTAATACAAAGTATCAGAAGGTAACCCTAATACAAAGTATCAGAAGGTAACCCTAATACAAAGTATCAGAAGGTAACCCTAATACAAAGTAACAGTAGGTAACCCTTATACAAAGTACCAGTAGGTAACCCTAATACAAAGTATCAGCATGTAACCCTAATACAAAGTATCAGAAGGTAACCCTAATACAAAGTATCAGAAGGTAACCCTAATACAAAGTATCAGTAGGTAACCCTAATACAAAGTATCAGTAGGTAACCCTAATACAAAGTATCAGTAGGTAACCCTAATACAAAGTATCAGTAGGTAACCCTAATACAAAGTATCAGTAGGTAACCCTAATACAAAGTATCAGTAGGTAACCCTAATACAAAGTATCAGTATGTAACCCTAATACAAAGTATCAGTAGGTAACCCTAATACAAAGTATCAGTAGGTAACCCTAATACAAAGTATCAGTAGGTAACCCTAATACAAAGTATCAGCATGTAACCCTAATACAAAGTATCAGTAGGTAACCCTAATACAAAGTATCAGTATGTAACCCTAATACAAAGTATCAGAAGGTAACCCTAATACAAAGTATCAGAAGGTAACCCTAATACAAAGTATCAGTATGTAACCCTAATACAAAGTATCAGAAGGTAACCCTAATACAAAGTATCAGTATGTAACCCTAATACAAAGTAACAGTAGGTAACCCTTATACAAAGTACCAGTAGGTAACCCTAATACAAAGTATCAGCATGTAACCCTAATACAAAGTATCAGAAGGTAACCCTAATACAAAGTATCAGTATGTAACCCTAATACAAAGTATCAGTAGGTAACCCTAATACAAAGTATCAGAAGGTAACCCTAATACAAAGTATCAGAAGGTAACCCTAATACAAAGTATCAGTATGTAACCCTAATACAAAGTATCAGAAGGTAACCCTAATACAAAGTATCAGCATGTAACCCTAATACAAAGTATCAGAAGGTAACCCTAATACAAAGTATCAGCATGTAACCCTAATACAAAGTATCAGAAGGTAACCCTAATACAAAGTATCAGTATGTAACCCTAATACAAAGTATCAGAAGGTAACCCTAATACAAAGTATCAGCATGTAACCCTAATACAAAGTATCAGTAGGTAACCCTAATACAAAGTATCAGAAGGTAACCCTAATACAAAGTATCAGAAGGTAACCCTAATACAAAGTGTCAGTAGGTAACCCTAATACAAAGTATCAGTATGTAACCCTAATACAAAGTATCAGTATGTAACCCTAATACAAAGTATCAGAAGGTAACCCTAATACAAAGTATCAGTAGGTAACCCTAATACAGAGTATCAGAAGGTAACCCTAATACAGAGTATCAGAAGGTAACCCTAATACAGAGTATCAGAAGGTAACCCTAATACAGAGTATCAGTAGGTAACCCTAATACAGAGCACCAGTAGGTAACCCTAATACAGAGCACCAGTAGGTAACCCTAATACAGAGCACCAGTAGGTAACCCTAATACAGAGCACCAGTAGGTAACCCTAATACAGAGCACCAGTAGGTAACCCTAATACAGAGCACCAGTAGGTAACCCTAATACAGAGCACCAGTAGGTAACCCTAATACAGAGCACCAGTAGGTAACCCTAATACAGAGCACCAGTAGGTAACCCTAATACAGAGCACCAGTAGGTAACCCTAATACAGAGTATCAGTAGGTAACCCTAATACAAAGTATTATAAGACAAGCATAATGCTAAGTATGAGTAGGTAAATGTAGTACATAACAAAGTATCAGGATGTAGCACCAATTTCTATGAAATTTAGTATACTTGATACTATACAGGGATATAAGGATCAGGAATCTCTCTCTCGGTTCTTGATTACTTCATTCACGAATTATTGGCCTTGAAATGTCTGCAAGATGCACACGTCTTACGTTTGTACTTTATAAATTGAAGAGTGCAGAAAATTAAGGGGCAATGCCAGAAGAATACAAAAAGAGGTAAGCACATCATCTGTTGAGAAGTTTCCAAATATGTACAAACATACATACGCACATGTTTAAAAAAAACAGGCAATGAAAGTGATAGATGCAAGAAAATCGGACTCTAAGTTTTACTGTATAGGCTGTCAAACTGGAATTTGTCTTGGTAGCGCACCCATTATTGGTCTGGGTTATCACATTAGTTATTCTTTATATTACATTAATTATTCTATGAGTAGTAATGTTTTAAACTTAGACACATGGTCGAGCATAAATAGTCCTAAGAAACTTGAGTATGTCAGCAATTAAGATGCTCGTTAAAAAAAAAAAAAAAAAAAAAAAATGCTACTAGCGCTGTACAGAAATCTATAGTTAATCTACCATTTTATGCAGCTAGAAGATTAGTCAACTCTGATTAGGAAAAGAGGTGACATGCGACTCCAACCCCTACTCCATCTCGGTTTGATATCAATGATCCATCAGTATAAATATGGAGCCATTCATGTTCTGGAAATCTAGTATGGATTGTCTCTAATGCCAATAATTTTAGAACACTAGTTGATTCTTAACTTCTTCTGTCAGGTGTAAATAATATGTGATGTGTAATGTTTGTGTCAGATTGACTTTAGATATGAAGTTTTCCTTTGAATTGGGAAGGTCTACATTCTTCTTGATGTCTTGAATTTTGGAAAGAAAGCTCTCCTGAGTCTTTAATGTATGTGTAAAATTTCTCTTGTTCCATGTATTGAATGGGAGTCTGACGAACTTTTCATGTTGAATAAGAGTTACTTTTTCTATTTCATATTCAATGGGGTATTGATTGGTTAGTATTTCCATAGCTGCTATTGGTGTGGTTTTGATAGCACCTGTAATTAATCTCAGACTTTGGTTTTGAAAGATTTGAATTTTTTTGTATTTACTCTTAGAAGAACTTTACTGAAGTAAGTAAATAATGGTTTTATACACTGACGGAAAAAAAAAAAAATTCAACACCATCAAGGATTGCTTAAATTTAATACAGAGTTAAGTGAGCGGTAGTATGTCATGATAGTATCATATGAAATCAAAATCAGCACAAATGACGTAGACATGTCACAAGGAGGTATGTCCCAATAGTTGCATCAATATTTGGTGTAACCCCCTCGGACAGCAATACGGGCATGTATTCATGTAGGCAGGTGATGAATGACACCCTGTGATACACTGGCCCAAGCATCTTGCACCGGTTGTCGCAGTCCAGCAATGGTTGTGGCTGGCCGTGGAGGCCCAGTCACTTTCATTCCCATCATGTCCCATATATGTTCAATAGGAGAGAGATCAGCGGACCGTGCTGGCCAGGGCAGTTGTTGTATATCATACAGAACACGTTGCGTTACTGCAGCTGTATAGGGATGTGCGTTACTCTGTTGAAACAGCACATCACCTTCCTGTTGAAGAAATGGCAGTAACACCTGCTGGATGTAGCTGGCACTGGTTTCATGTCCCTGCACAAAAAGGCGAGCACAAGTTGTAAGTGATGGCACTCCAGGAGTGGGCCTTTGTGTCGTGGGGGAATGTACTCTGGACGAGTTTGCTCACCAGCTCTACGCTGTACGCGTACACAACATCACTTACATAAGGCAAAACCTACTCTCATCACTGAAGACAACAGAGTGCCATTCCATTGTCCAATGAGCCCTTTCTCGACACCAGAGGACACGTGCATGACGGGTTGTGGTGTAAGAGGTTCCTTGGCTAGGGGCACACATGATTTGAGTCCTGCAGCAACATGGTTTCCAATAGTCCGTGCTGATACTCCAGGTGCTACCTCCCTGGATGCTGTTCGGGCACTCACTGATGCCCGTACAATGCGTCGATCCAGACGTGCATCTGTAGAACATGGTCGCTCAGAACCTGGCCTACGGGAGTGAGAATGTTCCACAGGCCATTGCTGAAAATACTGACACACCACCAATACATTGTGCCCAAGATGTGCAGCAATTTGTTGATAGGTCCATTCAGCTTTGTGGAGGCCAACAATTCGACCCGTTCAAATGGCTGTAGCTGTGAGACAGGAGCACGTGCATGTTGTCGTGGCATTGCTACACCCTAGTGTCGTTTGACACCACCATTCAACTGTTAGGGTACCACAATGACTGCCTGCACCGTGAACACTGAAGGCAAGGAGACACTGCTGTGCAGTGCCATCTATTTGTCCACCGACCATGATACATCAATCACCAGTTCTGTAACCTCTCAATATCCACATAGTATGCCCATGTGTTGATAAACACAGTCCTTACTGGTGATGAATTTTTTTTTCCGCCAGTGTATATGCATTGTATGTCATGTTAAGAGTTGCTCTGGAACATCCCCACTTCATTCCTGTTAGACGTTTTAACAGTGAAAGGCGCCTTTCTGCTCTTTGTATTACATTTTCTATTTGTTTGGTCCATGTAAGTTTGGTATCAAATGTAACTCCCAAATATATGCAAGTAGTTCTCGAGCTTTGAGCCAGGTGTAGTGATGAAGAGCCATCGATGTTTTGGGAGTGTACATCTCTCCCATCATCAGGATGATGAATGACTAGCAAGAGTGAAGGGACCAGTATATGTACTGTCCGCTAGTACGTACCGAGTAGAAAACACCCAGTCTAATGTGGGGGTGGTTCAATGCTCCATTGAAATCTCTGTTTTCTGAGACGGTCAATTTCCAAATTTAACTCCCAAATAGTTTGCTTCCTTTGTTTCTGGAGATTATTGACCCTCAAAGTTTAGTTTTATTTTTAGTGGTTTTTTTCTTTACTGAAAAGATTTGGTAGTTTGATTTTGTTGTATTTAAGTCATTAAATTTTCTTTGGTCCACTTTTGTAGGTTAATTAAGGATTGTTGCATGGTTTTTTCTAGTTCAGTACCTTTGAAGTCCACATTATTAAGTCATCGGCAAATAGTGCACACTTCACGCCTGATTCTTGTATTTGTTGTGGCAGGTTGTTTATAAATATATTAAAAAGTCCAGTGCTGAACACTGTGCCTTGTGGTAAGCCATGGTGTATTTGTTTATATTTAGATATATTCCTTCCATATCTGGAAGCAATAAAGTGTTGCAAAACTGATAAAAATACACAAGTGGTCCTCATTTATATTGCTGGCTATGTAGCAGTAAGTGCTCTCAAGAAAGTGTCTGTGAGCGTTGTAGGTTTATACTGGTTAAAAACTTCTGAAATCTGACAGTTCTTTTCCATAATCAATAGGGGAGTTTTAAAGTGGTTGTTAATGTATAAATGTTTCTAAACTTGGAGTGCTCAATACCGATCTGTTCACAAGATGTTAATATCAGTTATTGCTGCAGATATTCCATGCAACTTTGAAACCACTCTGGTAACAATAATTGAGATGGATTGTGGTATAATGGCAAATATTCTTTTGAATAATTATTGAAAGTTAAAAGATGAAGTAACAGAAGGAATTGAAGTTAGAGAAAAGAAATGAAAACTTCAAAGTTAGTGTAAGGATGCTAATAATAATGAAGGAAAATAAAGTGACATTGACTAAAGCTCATAAATTAACATATCATTGTCATCTGACAATATTATTATATATATAATAAAATAAAATATATAAATAATATATATTTAATATAATAAATAGAATAGGGCCCAAGACAGAACCCTCTGGAAATGATATACTAACAAGCAATAATTGTAATTTGAGTACAATCAATTATGCTGATGATACTACTATTCTATGTTGAAATGACACATTAAATACTTTGGCAAATACCATTAGGTTGTCTCGTAAGTAATGTAATTTATTGGGTTTCATTGGTTTGGCAATGCTATGGCTAGTGTTGCATACATTGCAAGCATGTATCAGCCTTCAGTTGTTAATAAACAATCACAAAATGGAGATAACAATGTTTGAACTTAAAGAACTTATAAAGCACTACTGCAGCTCAAAGAATATGTGACATGGAAGGAGAAAGTGTGTTAGTGAGTTCCAACATTTCAACAATGGAGACGAAAACACTACAGATTTAACATGTTCTGGAAGACCTAAAGTATGGAATATTGGCGATAGATGCCAAGTTTTGTGAGAAAATCCACAAAAGAGTACCTGTAGGCTTTCAGTAGAACTTGGTGCATCAAAAGATACCATACATTGCCAGAGTAAGACACTTGGAAAATCATAGAGAATCTGTAGATCTGTACCTCATGAACTGACACCTCAACAGGCTCAACGTCAGCTTATCTGTAATCCCATGGATGATAGATTTGTCAGGAGAATTGTCACTTGTGATGAATAATGGGTAAATTACCAAAACCCTGATGCTTCGAAACTGTGGCTTGATCCCTGCCAACCTGCCAAAGTCATCATTAAAGAAAATCAGTTTGGTGCCAAAATAATGTGTCTGGTGGAATTTTTTACTGCTTATTAGGGTTGAAATTAGTAAACTAACCTGGTCTGAACACATTAAGTGTCTGTAATAAAATAAGTAAATATATGTACTTCTTTAGAATAACGAAAAAATATGTGAATGAACATGCAATGAAAATTATGTACTATAGTCTTATTTATCCACATCTCAGTTATTGTTTAGAAGTTTTGGGAGGAGTTGCACAGGTACATATTAATAGAATTTTAAGTTTACAGAAGTGTATAAGAATTATGTTCAATATTTGTAAACTAGAAACTTGCAGAAATGTGTTTATTGAGGAAAACATTCTAATTATTGAATCATTGTGTGTATAAAACCATTCTCTTAACTGTAAATAGCACAAATGTTTACTCGACGCATGTGCACTTTGGCTGCTTTCTTTGACGAACCTGCAATAATCATTTTACAACACAGACCCTCCTTCCCTTGCAGTGTTGCAAGGTCTTAACATCAACATCTGTTTCCAGAACGACTCTCTCTCTCTCTAAACATACGAAGTGAACCACATTCCACAAAAGAGTGTAGGCTTTTACAAGAATCAAAACAAAGCACTTAGAAAATATTATATTAATGAAACAGAAAAACTGAATTTGGAACTTTGGCAACTGAGGCTCCATGTGGAGTAAACATGTCTGCCAGTTCCTTAAAATCAGGGTTGCTATTGGTCTTAAAGGACAAGGGGAGGAATTTCTCTTTTCTGTGGTGCAGAGATGGATTTATGGCAGTCATTGTTGTGGGTAGCACAAATTTCCGTTGTGACCCAACTGCACATGCGTTGACTAAACAGAGAATAGTGAAATACATACGCATAACACAAGACAAAACATGGACTTTCATAGAATAACAGTGAATAAAAAGAAAACAAATATTGATCCATATATTGTAGGCAGTATACTGTACAATAAACTACCGGTTGAAATTAAGTCCTCTACAAAAAATTCTTTCAAAAATAAACTAAAGCAGTATATTATTCATAAATGTTTGTATAAAGTGGATGAACTATAATTTGAATTGTTACAAACTATGTATATATTGTGATACCAATACTACTAGTGCTGTTATGATTATTATTGTTGTTGTTATTGTTATTATTGTTATTATTATTGTTGTTATTATTATTGTTATTGTTATTATTATTATTGTTATTATTGTTATTATTATTATTATTATTATTATTATTATTATTATTATTATTATTATTATTATTATTATTATTATTATTATTATTATTATTACTGCTGTGAAACTTTTGTATAAAATAATTTTAGATGTGTGTGAATTTTGTAAATGTTGTAAATAGCCCGACAATGTCAGACACACTGTATGAGCCTATTGACAATAATAAACTACTGCTATTGCTACTACCATTATTACCAACTATTCTTACGAACTCTTATTACTTTACTAGATGCAATAATATTAACCGGGCTTGTGGGCCGTGGTCTATTGGGTTCCACGGCCCACAAGCCCGGTTAATATTATTGCATCTAGTATTGACACCGGCCGTGAAAGCCTTAGAATCTTATTACTTTATCTTCATGTTATTAGAGATAAAGTTTTGTACAAATTAATCTTATTTTATTATTTTCTTGTAGGTGCAAGGAGAATATTAGAATACAGTAGGCTTTGAGCGATAGTCAAATCTTTTAAAGCTTTGATATTCCATTCTCTTTGCACGGCTAAGATATAAAAAACTGAATAACGATCTTCCATTTGTGAAAAGTGTAAGTATTGTAAAACTCTCACAAATAACAAGGAATATATCTGAAATGGTTCACTCTACAAACAAATTTATGCGGATATAAACTGTCTTTTAGCAAGATCTACATTTTGTAGATCTTGGTAAAACTCACAATTTATGTCTAAATAAACGTTTTGTAGAGTGAACCATTTCGGAGATATTCCTTGTTATTTGTGTCAGTTACAGAAAACTTAAAACTTTTGTCAAATGTAACATTGTTGTTCATTTTTTCATATGTTAACCATACAAAGAGAACGGGATCTCAAAGCTTTAAAATATTTGAGTATAGCACAGAGCCTGCTGTATTCCCATATTCCCCTTGTATCTACAAGGAAATAAGCAATAAGATAATTTCTGCAAATGTTTATCTTAACTAACATGAAGAAGATATAGGAATAAGAGTTTGTAAGAATGGTTAGTACAAGAGTAGAGAAAGTCATGCGAGTGCAACACATCGGATTTTTTGGTTTCAGGATGCCTCAAAATATATTTCTGGTGAAATCTTAACATCAAATTTTTGGGTGGAATACAATACTTCCCCTACTTACTATATGCAGTAGAGAAAGTAAAAATATTTTATTTAGCAGAATGCTGTATACTTCACTTTTAAAACCTTATTAATAGTATAACTTATAAAATTGTGTACTAGCAGAATTTTGCACAAATGTAAATCTGATTTGTGCATTTTTGTGATATTGTTTTATTTGCTAGCTCAAACCCTGAGCCAAAGGGTGTATTTTATAAGAAGAGGAGTGAAGTCTGCTGCAGCTGCAAAATAACAACAGAATGTAGCCTTAGAATCTTTAAGTGTAGCCGAACTCCAATAGTACTTGTGGTACCTATATAATACCTGTATTTCCAACATCAGTGGGAAGCGAACAAGAATGATAACTCAAAATTATGCCAATCCAGCAATTTTCTGCATTTAGGTTGGCAGTTTCCATTGTGCATGACCTGTTCGTTTAAGATCAGCAGATTAACAGAAGAGTTGTTGACCTTACGACATCACTTTTGGTAATAAAGAAAACTTCCTAAAAAGTGTGAGCGAATGGATTTCAGGCTCTTGCAAGATATCAAATCCATATAACACTCCTAAGATAAGCAAATGTTTCTGTTAAACTTGCATCACAGTTTTCATTGTTGTGGGAACTAATAAAAAATCTGATGCATTGCACTCACACGACTTTCTCTACTCTTGTACAAACTCCTATTCCTATATCTTCATGTTAGTCCACATAAACATTTGCAGAAATTCTTATTGCTTATTTCCTTGTAGATACAAGGGGAATATTAGAATACAGTAGGATTTGAGTGACAGTCAAATCTTTTAAAGTTTTGAAATTCTGTCCTGTTTGCATGGCCAAGAGATGAAAGTGAATAATGATGTTCCATTTGAGGAAAGCTTTAGTATTGCAAAACTTGCAAAATAACAAGGGATATGTCTGAAATGGTTCACTCTACAAAAAAAAAGCATTTAGACATAACTTGTATATTTTAAGAAGCTCTACATTGTTTGTATAGTAAGGTTTGGTCTATCTCTAGCGGTTTACCAGTTCTGCTAAAGTCATCAAGAATAAAGAGCACTACATTGGCTATAGCCAGAAAATTCAAAATATGCATTTCATTTCTCATAAAAATATCTCATATTACATTTTAATCAAAATCGTTAAGAGCCATTTTTGAGAAAATTGAAATTTTTCAAAACTACTGAATAATTGCCATCCCTGAGCTGGAAATGCAACCTGGAAACTCTTGCCTAGCGTGCAGGTGCTTATCTGACTGGGCTACGAGGCCAGCTAAGCCAAAACTTCTACTGAGATAAACTGCTTATTTAGGAGATATGCTAATGAATTGTACAACTTGTATTTAAGTTAAGCATCCTCCTAAGAAGAGACACAAAGATTTTCAAAAAAATCGGACACTTCTTAAAAATGGCTCTTAAAGACTTTGATTTAAATATCATGTAATTAATGTATCTGCATGAGCAATAAAATGTGCATCTTGACTTTTCTGAGAATAGACTATAAAGTCATCTTCATTTTAAATGAACATTTTATAACTTGTAAATGGTAAGAGACAGACAAAAAGTTGCTGTACAAAACATGTAGAGCTCATTAAATCATACCATTCATGTCACAAGTTTTTGTAGTGTCACCTATTTTGGAGATATATTCTATATTATAAGCTTGAATTGTGAAATATGTTATACTTTTTCAACTACAAAATTGCTATACATTTGATTTTCTTTGTCTTTCCTTCTTACTTGTCTCTTTCTTTCTATCTCTCTTTTTCTTTCTCTTTCTTTCTTTCCATCTTTCCTTCTCTCTCTTCTTTTTATGTTTCTCTCTTTGCTATTCAAAGAGGAGAAGGAAGGACCCCAAAGCCGTCAGAAGTAAGACACATATCAGTCTCAAATTTAATAAAGTTTGAAGTCAACTAATCTAGTCAACTAAGTAATCTAGAATGTCTGAGTCTCTGACATAAATTAAAATTGTTTATCTATGTCAATTATTCTGGTTTTACCCAAGCTTATTTTAGACTACATAAACGTATGTATTTGTAAAAATCCCTGTGTGAAATTTAAAAGCTGCCCCAAATTGCATTTTAGTCAATGCAATTAGCCCTCGCAACCTGAATTGTTGAACAGATAATTACATTTGTCTTTACCATACTGACCTATAACTACTAGTAATGGTTTTACATACACCCATTTTATAAATGTTGAGCTATTAATTTGTAATAATTTTTTTTTTTTTTATAAAATATTGGATAAAAATTTAAAAACTATTAAAAATGTAACTTAGTTTTCATAATAATATTCTCTCAAAATAATACACTATTAGTGGTGCAACTATGGGAATGTGCAACAATAAAGCAAACATAAAAAGTTCTTTTAATATTATGGGGAGAAAGTAACATGAGTGAAGTGATACATAAACAGTGAAATTGTTCCATCACTCAGTATAGGTATTAAACATGAAATCTGTTACACATTACATACATTACTTGCTATATATGTTATAAATGCAAAAGCACTACATTTACACTCACCATACATTAAATCTAAGAATTTGTTATAAATTAAATCTCCCTGCATACATGCCAAAGTCCATGCAACTTAACAGGAATGTGACAATAGCATACATTATTTTTACCTTTAATTCTAAGAACAATCACATTCTTCTATGTTGTCAGAAGTGCAACATATGCCTGGAAGTATAGCATGTTTACAACACTTGAGTCTCACTGCCTGCAGTGGTTGTGCCATTATTAATAAGAGATGATTTTTGTCTGGTTATTGTTAAATTATGAGTGTTACTGTCTGACACCAGAGGGGAATTGCTGTAAGGAATTGAACACATTAGAGTTACTGTGAGGGTCCACAGATAACTGTTGCATGTTAGGATGTGAATGAGCACTATTGCTGTGGATTACTGTTATGTCCTGCATGGGTAGTATTTTGCCGCACTGCACGTCCAGATATTATCATACTTCTGAAGTTGGACAAACTGCGTCACCACTGTCAGCGTTTTTCTGCTGAGACCTGGCTTCACTTAAAGCACCGCCACTAGCTGCAAAAGAGAAAATACTTATATAATCATTTATCTCACCCTGCATTAAAAGAAACTTGAGGCATATATCTCTGTTGACAGCAACACAAGGTGAGTGAGGTGGTGGTGTTGGTGGTGGTAGGGTAGCAGTAGTTAGTCGGTTGTGCAATGGTGTGTTCTACTAACATTAATGCCTTCAAAACCACTATAAACACCTAGATATATAGGTGAAAAACAATTTTCTGAATCTACGTATTTTAATTATTCCAGGTATCTCTTGTGCCAAATAAAATAAGTAGATTCAGACAATTGTTAATGTTAGTAGAACGTGCCATCCTAGCACAATGGACTACACTACTGCTACCCTACCCTAGCTGCCACCACCCCAATATAAATCTAATGTATCTAATTTTACTGTTCTATTTTATATTCAATATAAATAAATCTCTAGTCAATAATAAGACAATAATTTCATAAACTTTGAACAGTCAATTAATCTAGTCAACCTAGTAAACCCCATGAGGACTAGCCAAGCCAGCGTCCATTGAGGACTAGCCAAGCCAGCGTCCATTGAGGACTAGCCAAGCCAGCGTCCATTGAGGACTAGCCAAGCCAGCGTCCATTGAGGACTAGCCAAGCCAGCGTCCATTGAGGACTAGCCAAGCCAGCGTCCATTGAGGACTAGCCAAGCCAGCGTCCATTGAGGACTAGCCAAGCCAGCGTCCATTGAGGACTAGCCAAGCCAGCGTCCATTGAGGACTAGCCAAGCCAGCGTCCATTGAGGACTAGCCAAGCCAGCGTCCATTGAGGACTAGCCAAGCCAGCGTCCATTGAGGACTAGCCAAGCCAGCGTCCATTGAGGACTAGCCAAGCCAGCGTCCATTGAGGACTAGCCAAGCCAGCGTCCATTGAGGACTAGCCAAGCCAGCGTCCATTGAGGACTAGCCAAGCCAGCGTCCATTGAGGACTAGCCAAGCCAGCGTCCATTGAGGACTAGCCAAGCCAGCGTCCATTGAGGACTAGCCAAGCCAGCGTCCATTGAGGACTAGCCAAGCCAGCGTCCATTGAGGACTAGCCAAGCCAGCGTCCATTGAGGACTAGCCAAGCCAGCGTCCATTGAGGACTAGCCAAGCCAGCGTCCATTGAGGACTAGCCAAGCCAGCGTCCATTGAGGACTAGCCAAGCCAGCGTCCATTGAGGACTAGCCAAGCCAGCGTCCATTGAGGACTAGCCAAGCCAGCGTCCATTGAGGACTAGCCAAGCCAGCGTCCATTGAGGACTAGCCAAGCCAGCGTCCATTGAGGACTAGCCAAGCCAGCGTCCATTGAGGACTAGCCAAGCCAGCGTCCATTGAGGACTAGCCAAGCCAGCGTCCATTGAGGACTAGCCAAGCCAGCGTCCATTGAGGACTAGCCAAGCCAGCGTCCATTGAGGACTAGCCAAGCCAGCGTCCATTGAGGACTAGCCAAGCCAGCGTCCATTGAGGACTAGCCAAGCCAGCGTCCATTGAGGACTAGCCAAGCCAGCGTCCATTGAGGACTAGCCAAGCCAGCGTCCATTGAGGACTAGCCAAGCCAGCGTCCATTGAGGACTAGCCAAGCCAGCGTCCATTGAGGACTAGCCAAGCCAGCGTCCATTGAGGACTAGCCAAGCCAGCGTCCATTGAGGACTAGCCAAGCCAGCGTCCATTGAGGACTAGCCAAGCCAGCGTCCATTGAGGACTAGCCAAGCCAGCGTCCATTGAGGACTAGCCAAGCCAGCGTCCATTGAGGACTAGCCAAGCCAGCGTCCATTGAGGACTAGCCAAGCCAGCGTCCATTGAGGACTAGCCAAGCCAGCGTCCATTGAGGACTAGCCAAGCCAGCGTCCATTGAGGACTAGCCAAGCCAGCGTCCATTGAGGACTAGCCAAGCCAGCGTCCATTGAGGACTAGCCAAGCCAGCGTCCATTGAGGACTAGCCAAGCCAGCGTCCATTGAGGACTAGCCAAGCCAGCGTCCATTGAGGACTAGCCAAGCCAGCGTCCATTGAGGACTAGCCAAGCCAGCGTCCATTGAGGACTAGCCAAGCCAGCGTCCATTGAGGACTAGCCAAGCCAGCGTCCATTGAGGACTAGCCAAGCCAGCGTCCATTGAGGACTAGCCAAGCCAGCGTCCATTGAGGACTAGCCAAGCCAGCGTCCATTGAGGACTAGCCAAGCCAGCGTCCATTGAGGACTAGCCAAGCCAGCGTCCATTGAGGACTAGCCAAGCCAGCGTCCATTGAGGACTAGCCAAGCCAGCGTCCATTGAGGACTAGCCAAGCCAGCGTCCATTGAGGACTAGCCAAGCCAGCGTCCATTGAGGACTAGCCAAGCCAGCGTCCATTGAGGACTAGCCAAGCCAGCGTCCATTGAGGACTAGCCAAGCCAGCGTCCATTGAGGACTAGCCAAGCCAGCGTCCATTGAGGACTAGCCAAGCCAGCGTCCATTGAGGACTAGCCCAAGCCAGCGTCCATTGAGGACTAGCCAAGCCAGCGTCCATTGAGGACTAGCCAAGCCAGCGTCCATTGAGGACTAGCCAAGCCAGCGTCCATTGAGGACTAGCCAAGCCAGCGTCCATTGAGGACTAGCCAAGCCAGCGTCCATTGAGGACTAGCCAAGCCAGCGTCCATTGAGGACTAGCCAAGCCAGCGTCCATTGAGGACTAGCCAAGCCAGCGTCCATTGAGACCTAGCCAAGCCAGCGTCCATTGAGGACTAGCCAAGCCAGCGTCCATTGAGGGACTAGCCAAGCCAGCGTCCATTGAGGACTAGCCCAAGCCAGCGTCCATTGAGGACTAGCCAAGCCAGCGTCCATTGAGGACTAGCCAAGCCAGCGTCCATTGAGGACTAGCCAAGCCAGCGTCCATTGAGGACTAGCCAAGCCAGCGTCCATTGAGGACTAGCCAAGCCAGCGTCCATTGAGGACTTAGCCAAGCCAGCGTCCATTGAGGACTAGCCAAGCCAGCGTCCATTGAGGACTAGCCAAGCCAGCGTCCATTGAGGACTAGCCAAGCCAGCGTCCATTGAGGACTAGCCAAGCCAGCGTCCATTGAGGACTAGCCAAGCCAGCGTCCATTGAGGACTAGCCAAGCCAGCGTCCATTGAGGACTAGCCAAGCCAGCGTCCATTGAGGACTAGCCAAGCCAGCGTCCATTGAGGACTAGCCAAGCCAGCGTCCATTGAGGACTAGCCAAGCCAGCGTCCATTGAGGACTAGCCAAGCCAGCGTCCATTGAGGACTAGCCAAGCCAGCGTCCATTGAGGACTAGCCAAGCCAGCGTCCATTGAGGACTAGCCAAGCCAGCGTCCATTGAGGACTAGCCAAGCCAGCGTCCATTGAGGACTAGCCAAGCCAGCGTCCATTGAGGACTAGCCAAGCCAGCGTCCATTGAGGACTAGCCAAGCCAGCGTCCATTGAGGACTAGCCAAGCCAGCGTCCATTGAGGACTAGCCAAGCCAGCGTCCATTGAGGACTAGCCAAGCCAGCGTCCATTGAGGACTAGCCAAGCCAGCGTCCATTGAGGACTAGCCAAGCCAGCGTCCATTGAGGACTAGCCAAGCCAGCGTCCATTGAGGACTAGCCAAGCCAGCGTCCATTGAGGACTAGCCAAGCCAGCGTCCATTGAGGACTAGCCAAGCCCAGCGTCCATTGAGGACTAGCCAAGCCAGCGTCCATTGAGGACTAGCCAAGCCAGCGTCCATTGAGGACTAGCCAAGCCAGCGTCCATTGAGGACTAGCCAAGCCAGCGTCCATTGAGGACTAGCCAAGCCAGCGTCCATTGAGGACTAGCCAAGCCAGCGTCCATTGAGGACTAGCCAAGCCAGCGTCCATTGAGGACTAGCCAAGCCAGCGTCCATTGAGGACTAGCCAAAGCCAGCGTCCATTGAGGACTAGCCAAGCCAGCGTCCCATTGAGGACTAGCCAAGCCAGCGTCCATTGAGGGACTAGCCAAGCCAGCGTCCATTGAGGACTAGCCAAGCCAGCGTCCATTGAGGACTAGCCAAGCAGCGTCCATTGAGGACTAGCCAAGCCAGCGTCCCATTGAGGACTAGCCAAGCCAGCGTCCATTGAGGACTAGCCAAGGCCAGCGTCCATTGAGGACTAGCCAAGCCAGCGTCCATTGAGGACTAGCCAAGCCAGCGTCCATTGAGGACTAGCCAAGCCAGCGTCCATTGAGGACTAGCCAAGCCAGCGTCCATTGAGGACTAGCCAAGCCAGCGTCCATTGAGGGACTAGCCAAGCCAGCGTCCATTGAGGACTATCTTCTTCTTCTTCTTCTTCTTCTTCTTCTTCTTCTTCTTCTTCTTCTTCTTCTTCTTCTTCTTCTTCTTCTTCTTCTTCTCTTCTCTTCTTCTTCTTCTTCTTCTTCTTCTTCTTCTTCTCTTCTTCTTCTTCTTCTTCTCTTCTTCTTCTTCTTCTTCTTCTTCTTCTTCTTCTTCTTCTTCTCTTCTTCTTCTTCTTCTTCTTCTTCTTCTTCTTCTTCTTCTTCTTCTTCTGCTTCTTCTTCTTCTTCTTCTTCTTCTTCTCTTCTTCTCTTCTTCTTCTTCTTCTTCTTCCTTCTTCTTCTTCTTCTTCTTCTTCTTCCTTCTTCTTCTTCTTTCTTCTTCTTCTTCTTCTTCTTCTCTTCTTTTTCTTCTTCTTCTCTTTCTTCTTCTTCTTCTTCTTCTTCTTCTTCTTCTTCTTCTTCTTCTTCTTCTTCTTCTTCTTCTTCTTCGGCATGCATTCCAACCCCGGTCTTCCGGCTGCTACCACCCTATCCTCTGGCCCATGGCGTCGCCGACGATCAACCACACCTCACCGACCGGAACACTTTTATATGCCTAAGGTATAGACATATAATCCATTTCCCTGAGGGTGGGATCGAACCCGGACCCTCCGGGCTCACAGCCCCACACTCTATCGCTCGGCCACGACGTCGCTGACAATCAACCTCACAAAGCATCCATATCAATCACTTCTGACCAACCACATAGTTTTTTATACCTAAAATACAGACATATAATCCATTTCCCTGAGGGTGGGATCGAACCCGGACCCTCCGGCTCACAGCCCCACACTCTATCCGCTCGGCCACGACGTCGCTGACAATCAACCTCACAAAGCTTCCATATCAATCACTTCTGACCAACCACATAGTTTTTTTATACCTAAAATAGAGACATATAATCCTTTTCCCTGAGGCTAGGATCGAACCCGGTCCCTCCGGTTCACAGCCCCACACTCTATCCCCTTGGCCACGACGTCGCTGGCAATAACCTTTACAAATCGTCTATAACACTCACATCTGACACATCATGTAGCGTTGCGTATGTCTAAAATATGAACATAAAATCGCTTTCTCTGCGCCTGGGATCGAACCCGGACCGCCTGCTTGGTAAGCGAACACCCTATCCTCTTGACCACAACGACGCTGGCAATGAACCACACAAATTTTCTATAAGGCTCATATCTGAGAAATCATGTAGCGTTGCGTATGTTTAAATTATCAACATAAAATCGCTTTGCCCACGGCTAGGATCGAACCCGGTCCCCCTACTTGGCAAGAAAACGCTATGCGCTCAACCATTGTGTTCAAACCTGAAGGTTAGTTCTGGAATGAGCGATTAAATCAACTGAAAACGCAATAATTAAACTAATATTTATTATCCAGTGTACAAAATTCTAAAATTGTATTTCCAATAAATGCTCAGTATAACATTTTTTTGAACATTACGAAAATGCAGCCCAAAAATGTAGTTCATATTTATATATTTTCTTTTTTTTTTGGGCACAAATATTCGCATATTTGTAACATTTTTAGGTCATAAACATCAGAGACCTGACTTATCGTGTCGTTCATTTATTTCCAGCACTGTAGCAGAAATCGCCAACCGCAGCAGTTGCCATCCTGATCGACTTGCGTTGCATGAACCGCTGCAACATAGGAATCAGTTTGATGCAAGGTAAGCCGCGTGTTTTTGCCTTACAAGACCAGCTATAACCACTCAGTCAGATTTATGAGAACTTACCAATATATACCTTACTTATAGCGCTTGAAATAGTTCTGCTTCCAAGTCTAATTTCACAATACTTGTAAAGTAATGTGGGATGCGGTTATGGTTACGAATCGTCCGGTTTTCAGACCTTTTACTTTATGTACTCCATACCTGTTATGAATACAGCATTGCTCCTGAAAATTCATCGTCGACATTTTACTGCAATATTACATGTTTAGGTAAAGATGAGAGGAAGGGGGACGGAGAGTATTCTTCAAAATAACTAAGCTTCTTCTTTCTCTGGCAAACAGCTCTTGCAGTCTAGCTAATGCCTCCTTAATGATGGACCATTCTTCTCTGTTTTCGGCTCTTTATCTCCATCCTCTAATTCCCAAACTATCCAAGTCGTCCTCTACACAATCCAGCCATCTTAATCTTGGTCTGCCCGTCTCTTCTCCCTTCAAGTTTGCCTTCAAAAATCCTTTTTTTAACAAAGCTACCTTCATCCATCCGCACAACATGTCCAGTCCATTCAATCCTTTTGCCTGTAACAATTGTGGCTATGCTAGGTTTTTACATACAAACTTTAGTTGCATATCTCAACGTATCTTCCACTCCACCTGATCCTTCTTCACTCCATATATTTTCCTTTCCCATCTTGCCAACTGAGCCATTATGCCTTCACACATCACAACAGCTTTTGTTAATGTGTTAACCACAACGCAAAATCAAGAGTGCGGGGGGCGGGGGCCTCTTAAAGGTGCAGGGGGCGGGGGCCTCTTAAAGGTGTGGGGTAAAACCAATCTCTCCAGCGTAGAAAATTTCAAAATGAAATCTAGGAGGTTACGGGCTAACCACACCCCAACTCTGAATTTAAAATGATTCAGAAACCAAAATGTGGACAGGCACACTCATAACTGGAAGCTGCTGAATTTTAATACTAAATTTCCTACAACATTGTTTTTTAATTATGCTTACAGACAGATAGACTAAGTATGTGTTAAAAAGAACAATGTGGTTGATTTTTGAAACTCGTGACTAGTTTAGGTGCAAGTGCAAATTTCTAAGTGTGGCATCCAGGGTTTTGTTCAGATAGTAACAATTTGTATACAAGGTCTTGAATGTATGAGTATAGGCAACTTTTCCTATAGCAAGAGTCAACAAATGTGTGCCCTGGTGCACCTGGTTAGCTTTGGAAATAAAACAAGTACACCTTTTAAACATATTGAGTAGAACGAGTTCTGGAACGGGGTGCACACAGCCTCCTTAGGAACCTGAGGAGCCAAATGAAGAGCTATCCTGATAAAAACGTAGCCCTCCTAAAATGTCAAGTACTCGCCTTACAGTTGGGAGAATCGGATGCTGATCCCAGCCTCCATGGCCTTGGCTGCGGCTGCACGATGCACTCTGCATAGAGCACACGCCCTAGAGATTGTAATCTGTATCTATCTAAAAGTCGCTGTATGTGTATGTTCCTTTAAGGCTTCTAAACCATTGCCACTTCCACCAAACTTGGCACACACAACCTTTGAAAAGGCAAAAATTACTGTCTAACAGAGAATTTGAAATTCTGCTCCATTTCACATAATTATGTAATTTTATCTTATCACTACAAAAGCTCACAAGACCATGTATGTGTTTATCAAAGATAATTATTGTCATGTTGGCAATGTGCAATTATTTTTTCACAGCCTCACAAATTAACAAAGGAACAGCAAGCTCAAGTAGTATTCACTTATCTCTCTGGCATCAATCATGAAGTAATATCACAGTCAAATTTGGTATTTCTTTTCTTTTGACTTTCTCTTTTGTTAGAAGTTTTGATTAAGAGAAACAAGTTCATATTGGTATAAAGTGTAATGGGATCTACCATTAGTTGTGTTGTGCCCAAAATGACAATAGCGGCGGCAGGGCACGTGGCGACTAGTTCTGCCACGCTCTGCAGGGACAGGCCCGCCCTCACTTCCTGTTGTTGGTGAAGATGCATATGAGGTCGGAAGGTCCGCGAGGGGTGATGATACGAGTGGCCCTCATTGCTGATGACCACTCGAGTTGAGCTGCGCAGAGGACATGCCCTAGGAACTCCGCCCTGGTACGCCGGTTACTCCGGGATTGGCACTCCCACTGCCTCTCCCGCGGAGCCCGCCTCCTGCCTTAGCGGCGGTAGCAGCTTGACTGGCAGCACAGAATACCTAGTAGGAACAATAGAAACTACGTATTCAAGATGTTCTCGGGCTTCCAGCCAGGTGAAGTGATGCAGAGCCATCGACGTTTCGAGGGTGTACATCTCTCCCATCATGAGGATGATGAATGACTAGCAATTCCAGCATTCGAGAACAGATCGTGCAGGTTCTCCTGTACGGTATGTTTATTTGCACACCACCTAGCCACTAATGCGACTTTATCTGTGCAGTATTAAAGCAGTTTTATTGTTTTCATGCTTTTGTGTCTTGGGCAACGATTTCTTTGTGTATACCTAATTTAGGATACACGAAGGGGGCAGGAATAGGTGTTGGTGTAAGTATGTGTTAGATGATGGGAGTGGCATTACCATTATCCAAGGGCGTCCTTGGATAGGCGGTAACTTTTCCTTCTACGAATTGCTCTGTGGTCGTATTCACCTAATGTCCGTACCAGCTGATTGTTGTGGGAATTAAGTTTGGAGTGCATGTTTCGGGATCGCTCCCTTACCAAGTCCATGATGTATGACTAACAAGATTTTTTTTTTTCCTTTAAATGGGCTGGCCCCTCACCCGCCAGCCCGGTGGCGATCGACCGGCATGCACGGTCATGCGCTACTATCGCCTCCCCATGCACATGCTGTTAGTAAACTGATCATGCAGGGCTTGTTAGTGATCAGGTTCTGCTAATAGCACCCTGGTTAGTAAGGGTCGGTTGCAGGGCTGGCATGATGCCGTGGGGAGTAGGAGAGGCCTCGAGGGTCTTCAGGAAGCTGGAAAAGTTGCTGAAGAATGTTTGGCTAGGTGGGTTGGAGTGGCGTGGTGTGGGAGAAGAGTGTAGGGATTGCGGGTTTGTTAGTAATCTTAGCTAAACACTAGTTAAATTAAAGTGTATGCAATATCTAATCTAAGTCTAGCAGTGTTTACCAAATCATGTCCGTGTACTTAGTCGAGTCGTCAACAGATGTGGTGTATGTTCTCCAACCGTGTCCGTAGTCGTAGCATGGTCAAATTCCTTATGGTTGATGGTTGGGGGCCCCTCATCCCCCCAGGCCGCCCTGACTAGCAGGGACTTGGAGGGCTATCTAGAGGCAGAGAACAGATGGATTAGTAGGGATAGGGATAATGCAATTTGAAAGTTCGAGGGGAAGGGTTGTAAGGCTGAGAAGGCGTCGTGTGGGCTAGTCTGGTACCAGAAAGTCGAGGTAGTCTTGGATGTCCTCAGGTGTGATTGTCTCAGTGAGGTTTCTATCGAAAAGTAAAAGTGGTCGTTTGTGTTTGTATATTGTATCTGAAGTTCGCTCTGTGGTCTTCTTCAAAGCAGTGCTCCGCCAGCCCTGACTTGTCAGGCTGCTCGTTCGTGCTCCTTGACTCTGGTGGAAATGGTCCTGCCGGTTTGCCCTATGTACGGTGTCCCGCATTCACAGGGGATACGGTATACCCCTGGTACATTAAGGTCCAGTTTGTCCTTCACCGGCCTCACTAGGTGTTTAATCTTCAAAGGCGACTTGTGGATGGTTCTGATGTTGTGTTTTGCCAGAATTCTACTGATTCTGCCGGATAGATTGCCAGTATATGGGATGCAGGCAGTGGCGCTCGGCTGGTCTGGTGTTAGCTGACATTGTGGTTTTCCTCTCTTGGCCTTGGAGATTGGAAACCACGTGTTATAAATGCGTCAACAAAAAGCGCTCCAAGTGGGCAAGTTGGAACTAAAGTATGAGAAATGACGCTCCGGAACCACACGCTACCGGTAGCTCTTACGGCTGCATTTTTCATACCTGCTCACCTGATCACATGCCCTAACCCCACATTGCTACACTGGGGCGTCAGTTTAACACGCGAGCTTCCATAGCTGTGATTGCAGCTTTTAAGATAGCTGCACATTAAAGCTCACGCAAATTAACCTTTGCTGCGGCAATCTTAAAAACTGCAGTCACAGCTATGGAAACTCGCGTGTTAAACTTAGGGCGTCATTGGAAGCAATATAACATTAGGACATATGATCAACTACGACTGACAAGTAAGCAGGTATAAAAACAGTTTGTTATTCCTTTTTATTAAAATTGTCCAATAGTCTGTACATCAATAACTTTTATGAAATATTAATGAGTTCTGTAATGGTTGCAGCTTCAAATGACTTTCTTTTTTCAATTCTGACACTGCCACTAACTACTATGCATGGCATAAAGTAACATTTTCTACTTTAATGAGCTGCCTCAAAGTTTTTGTGTGAACTTGCAACCAAACATTGTCATATTTGACAGGGAAATGGGAACAATTGCACATAAATAAGGAAATTGAAGCTATTAACGCAAAGCTCTAATTTTTAAAATATGGTATAGATATGTGGATGGCATTTTTGCTGTTGTCCCTAAAAACATAAATGATGCTTTATAACTTAAATTTACAAGATAAAGCTATACAATTCACTTTGGAAACTGAAAATAATGGATTCCTTTCATTTCTGGACTTAAAAATTAAAAGACATAGCAATAAATTGAAATTTGGTATTTACAAAAAATCTACTCACACTGATAATTACATAAAATATAAAACTTTTAATCCTTCTGCACATAAATTTGCCGTTTTCAATAGTTTAATTTATAGGTTAAAAATATACCCCTTAATAAAGATGAATTTGACTTAGAATATAAACACATTAACACTGCAATAATTAATGGTTTTAATACAATTTTATATATAAAAAGATAGAAAAATTTAAGTATCAAAAAGCTGTTAAAGAAGTTTCAGCCCTTTAAAAATACAATTATCTTTTATTTTTTTAACATTTTACTTACCATCCATGGGCCAATAAAAATTTACAAAGATTTACTTCATTTTTCTAAAAAAGATAAAATACCAAATTATAAAAAATCTGGCATTTATCAATTTAGCTGTTTAGATTGTGATAAGGTTTATATTGGTAAAACTAAACGTCATTTAGAAACCAGAATAAAAGAGCATATTAGAAATATTAAATATAAACAAACTGATAAATCAGCTGTGGCAGATCATTTTTGGTCATTTAATCATGAAATCAATCCAGAAGTTAAATTATTAAAACAATTAAGTGGTCCTGTAGATTTAATGGTTTGGGAAAACATTTTTATTTTAAAAAACAGGAACCGTGTTATGAACTTCGAATTACCATCTATAGATTGTATTTATAAATTTTTGTTTTCAGAGATTCGTAAATAAAAATTGAATATCAGTATTTGTTTTTTTGTTTTCAGAAACAAATTAAAGATTGTAGCTTTGGTAACAAATTTGTTTGTATAGCTTTGAGAATGAGTTGGAGACAACTTGAAACTCTGGGTCAGTTTGTGCCAAACGAACATGCAACATTACTAAGATAAATGAAGTTTTTAGTTTCTAATTTGTTCTTACTTTAGAGCAATTACACATGTTTGACGTTTATTCCTTCCAGCATTGCTATAGCATAACAATTTCACATATTTGCATACCAAGCACAATTAACCTCAAAGAGGCTTCTGCATACATTATATACAACAATGTATCGCTCCATATGCGAACACCTGTTTTGTCATATACTAGATCATTATTAGCCTGACAACAGATGTCCTCTAATAGTTTCACGTCATCACTTTCACACCATTTCACTGTATATTCAGCACCAGCACTGGACACCAAAAAGGAACAGCTTGCGAAGTTATACAGCCACAATCACAGGAATACCTTAACTCCAACCTCCCATCATGCATATCCTACAAATAAACAATGCAATGAATAGCAACATTTATGTATAACTTATAGCTCACCTACTAAGGTTAATTATAAACAATTTCAGCAGTTGTAAATATGATTATCTAGCAAGAAATACATTTTCTGCCAAAAGTTGCAGGTTTGCAATCTTAACACTCTCGTGACAACTTTAGCCAACACATTATTATAATATCAATATGCTCTATTAAACACACAATTTGGGTAACCGTTTGGCAAATACCACTTGAGAGTTAGACATCAAGAGTGTGATTATCTTGTTTTATACACATTCATTAACAACCACACAGTAATGGAAATCAGAACACATTATCGATCAGCATATTGTTAGCAAAGTGGAGGTTCGTATTGTGCATTAGAATTCATTTGTTTCTAATGGACCACTAATATATTTCCTAGGTTGCATCCCTATTACTTTGCACAACAATCATGTCTATTTTTTTAAAAATACACATTTCTTATAATATCCTGCTCTTTTCATTACTATTCCACATCTTCTAAGGGAAGGTCAATTATGTATTTAACAACTCGTGAAACAAATTGATGCAATTAACTGCCACATGTGCACGAAAAGCTATGACAAGCGTTTTGGCAAATGCACTATCTTCTGCCAATATCACCGGTATACAGTAAGAAGCTCTTAAAACTTATTGAAAATAAATAATGTACCTTCAGATTCTAACTTTAGTTTCCAATGGAGATTTACACCGCAATGCTGCAAGGAATATATCGTAGTCATATCCCACTTTCTGCGTGGCTGAAAATTAAATACAAATGAATACAATTATCAATTAAATACAATATGTTAGCACTTGCACTAACAATAACCTCTTAAAAGCATCTTACATCTAATTGCTACGTATTTCACCAACATTAATATAAAATACCAATATTATACACACATTAACTATAAATAATGCAAACATATGATTACCTCTCTGTCGAACATCATCTTGCGACGAAAAACTTATTTTACCAACACCCCACATGGCTCACGTTTCCAAAACTTTTTTTTTTTTACGTGGAGGGGAAAAACCCGTTACAGGCGGAGGCCGACATGCTGAGGCCAACAGTGTGAGGGTCCCTGCACCTTGAAGGGGGAGGGTTACTCACTAAAAAACCCCTCCACGTGTTAGTTCGTACAGTGCTAATGTTATCGTGCATTAGTCGGGTCCCGCATAGCACCCCGGTTAGTACTTGAAAGCTTTTAGCTGGCATGAAGTACATGCGAGCGAGTCAGATGTTGCTTTTTGGCAATGCCCATGAAATCTGGACAGGACCAAAAGGATTACATGCGTTGTTAACTTGCTGTTAATGAGACGTAATTTGTGCTTACTTATGATTAAAGTTACACAGGCATAGGCCTGTTAGTCGTTATGGTACGTGGTAATGTTAGTGTTAGCGTAACATGGTGTTACTCGTGCAATGCTTACATCTAGGGTTGCACAGGTGTAGACCTGCAAGTAATAATAATAATAATAATAATAATAATAATAATAATAATAATAATAATAATAATAATAATAATAATAATAATAATAATAATAATAATAATGTATTTATTGTCAATAGACTACAAGTAGTTTCTGACATTGACAGTTCAATTACATATGTACACATTCATTACAATTATTCAGATTACATATCTACAATTTGCATTTACAATTAATATCTTATCACTATATTTACAATTCATCCATAGTATAGAAGGCCTTGTTTATTAAGTAATTTCTGAGCTCCTTCTTAAAACCAGTATTGGATTTAGCTTGTTTAATATAATTTGGTAACTTATTGTACAGTATTATTCCCATTACATTTGGATCTTTAATGCTACAATTCATTCTAAAACCCTGTCTGAAAAAAATCACTATTGTTTCGAGTGTTATAGTGATGTATGTCACTGTTCCTTAGATTATCCTTCTTCCACACATAAATAACTACCCTATATACATATAATGAGAATACTGTAAAGATTTGCTTTTCCCTAAAGTATTGCTTACATGAGTCAGTATAGTTTTATATATTATTCTAATTGCCTTCTTTTGCAGTTTCAATATTCTCTCCATATATATTTTTGCACTGCAACCCCAAATCTCAATTCCATACACCAAATGAGGGTATAAGACACCATAGTAGATCATTTTTAATTCTTTCTCTTCAAGAAGACTGGAAAAGTGCCTAAGTAAATACAACGATTTACTGATTTTACCATTGATATATTGAATGTGTTCCGACCATGTGAGCTTTTGATCTATTATAAGACCTAGGAAGGGCTGTTTACTTTCACAATGTATGTTGTAATCTGATAATTGTATCATGTTTGATTCATTATTTGAATTACCTAGATTATACTGAATTAGCTTTGTTTTAGACATGTTACATTTTAAATTGTTTTCCTTAAAGTATTTAAACAGTGTTTCAATAGTGTGTGTCATTGTATTATTTAAGTCTTCAATGGAAGTGCCCCAACATACAGTTGTTGTATCATCTGCATATGAGATTGCTTTACTGTTCCCATTGTTGGGTATATCATTCACATACAGTATAAATAAGAGAGGGCCCATCACAGAACCCTGCGGAACCCCATACTTTACTGTTTTTGAAACTGGATGTATTTTTTATTGTTAAATTCCCTTGTTTATGGTGTATTTGTGTTGCTTGTTTCCTGCCAATAAGGTATGAACTAATTAAATCTTTTGCTAGACCCCTAATTCCATATGCTTCTAACTTATTTAGTAGAATATTGTGATTAACATAATCAAACGCTTTTGTAAGGTCAAAGAATAATGTTGCAGTTTTTTCCTTGTTTTCTAAGTGCTTTACTATATTATTTGTGCATTCCATAATGGCTGAAATCGTTGAGAAATGTTTCCTAAAACCATGTTGTAAGTTTATAATAGTTTTATTTTTTTCCAGGAAGCTTATAAGTCTCTGCAATATAACCCTTTCAAAAATTTTGGCTAGTTCTGAAGTTAATGTAATCGGCCTGTAATTGTTTATATCCTTTGTATCACCACGCTTATATATAGGTCTAACAATGGATAATTTTAGGCAATCTGGAAATTGCCCTCTCGATATAGAATAGTTTATGAGATGCTCAAGAGGATCAGCAAGTACATGTTTGCATTGCTTAAGGATTAGTGTACTTATTTCGTCCCACCCACCAATAGCTTTGTTTGGTAGTTTACTTATTATACTTATTATTTCAGCTCTTGTCACAGGATTAATAAAAAAGGATGGGTAGGTTTCCCTTACATAGACTTTATATGAGTTTGTTTGATTACTTGATTGGGCTGCGACATCCAGAAAAAATTGGTTTACATAGTCACAGAGCTTACCAGGGTCATTCAATACTGCTCCATTTACATCCAGTTCAAGATTTATTGATCTGGGTTTGCTTTTCCTAGCCTCATTAACTATACCCCAAGTTGTTTTACAAATGTTCCCCGAATTGTTTATTTTTTCTTTATACATATTAGCTTTAAGGTTATTGAAAGTTTTCAAATATTGTTTTTTAACCTGTTTATATTTATTTTTGTAGTACTCATATCCTGTTTCTTTATGTAACTCATAAAAATGCTTCATATCATCTTTCAACTTTATTGTTTCTAAATTAAGTTTTATCCTTCCAAATTTGTTTCTATGTAGAACTTTTGTTTTAATAGGACAGCATGCATTGAGATGCATTCTAAAAATTTGGTAGAATTTATCCCATTTCCCGTTCACGCTGTTGGCCAAATAAACGGCATCCCATTTTTCCATCCCTAGTTCCCCAATTACTTGCGTGATGCAGCTTGTGTTTAAGTCACGAAAGGTTTTCATCTCCTTTTTCACTTCTTTTCCATTTATACCTATAAAATCTACGCATTGGGCAAAGTGATCTGAGATGAGGGTATTAAGTCGTTATGAAATGAGCTAATGTTAGTGTTAGGGTACAAAAGATATGTTTTTCGTGCAGTAGATGCAAGGCACTAGAAAACAACAATATTACAAATGAATTCTGAGAGGGTTACTTAATTTATTATAGTTTCACGGGCGATCAGCCGTGTGAGGTTTGAAAATATTGAGCTTTCGGCCATTCTAAACTCCATGGCCTTCGTCAGAATGAAATGACCGTTATTTTTCCCGCTCCCTATATATATATAAGGGTTACTTAAGCTGCAAACGTTCTAGGAATATAACTTTACCTTTTTAGTTAGTCACCTAACCCCCCCCCCCCCAAATACCCGACTGTTACTCTTCTTTTCCTGTCCCATCAAATATAAGTTACAGATAATGTGCAAAATTGAGAAAGCCAGAAAATATACAGAAGACATTGTTAGGCTTATGTCTAGTGTTGCACAGGTATGTACCTGCAAGTCGTTAGAATCAGCTAATGGTCAGTGACTTTTACACATGCTTACTATGAATGCTATCGTGCTAGATTTCTACTTTGTCTGCCCGAGACGTTTGTTTTCGTTACAAAACTAGGATCAGCCAATCAGATTTTCGTACGGGTCTGGCAGTGCTACCAGCGCCACTCCTTGGTGGAGCAGATAACTAGTGCACTCGTGTTTCCAATTCCCCAATCCAAGTGTGACCGGTGTTACTAGCAGGCTCTCTTGCTGTGGTGAGGCAGGTTGTCCAGTGGCGCTCGGCGCGAGACCGGCCGGAACTACAGCTGCTGTACTGCTGCGCTGGTATCCTCACATTCTGGAGCTGATGTGGCTCCATTATCTGGTAAGGTTGCCGATTTACGGCAAGTCTTCTTTCCCATCTTCCCGTACACCAAACACACTGAAAACAAAAATACACTCAAAACAAAACACAGGAAAAGGGAAAGCACACAAACACACAAAAAGAGAAGACTCACGAAAAGAGAAGACCCACGAAAAAGCAAAGAACACAAAACGGAAACAAACAAAAAGGAAACACACAAAAAGGAAAACAGGAAAAGGGAAAACACAAACACAGAAAAACGGAAAACACACAGAAAAGAAAATATGCAAAACAGGAAAAAGGTAAACACACAGAAAGGGTCAACACACAGAAAGGGTCAACACACAGAAAGGGTCAACACACAGAAAGGGTCAACACACAGAAAGGGTCAACACACAGAAAGGGTCAACACACAGAAAGGGTCAACACACAGAAAGGGTCAACACACAGAAAGGGTCAACACACAGAAAGGGTCAACACACAAAAAGGGTCAACACACAGAAAGGGTCAACACACAGAAAGGGTCAACACACAAAAAGGGTCAACACACAGAAAGGGTCAACACACAAAAAGGGTCAACACACAGAAAGGGTCAACACACAGAAAGGGTCAACACACAGAAAGGGTCAACACACAGAAAGGGTCAACACACAGAAAGGGTCAACACACAGAAAGGGTCAACACACAGAAAGGGTCAACACACAGAAAGGGTCAACACACAAAAAGGGTAAGCACACAAAAACGGAAAAATCAAACACAACAAAAGGGAAAACAGAAAAAGGGAAATAAACACACAAAAATCGAAAACACAGAAAAGGGGAAAACACAGAAAAGGGGAAAACACAGAAAAGGGGAACACACAGAAAAGGGGAACACACAGAAAAGGGGAACACACAGAAAAGGGGAAAACACAGAAAAGGGGAAAACACAGAAAAGGGGAACACACAGAAAAGGGGAAAACACAGAAAAGGGGAAAACACAGAAAAGGGGAACACACAGAAAAGGGGAACACACAGAAAAGGGGAACACACAGAAAAGGGGAACACACAGAAAAGGGGAACACACAGAAAAGGGGAACACACAGAAAAGGGGAAAACACAGAAAAGGGGAAAACACAGAAAAGGGGAAAACACAGAAAAGGGGAAAACACAGAAAAGGGGAAAACACAGAAAAGGGGAAAACACAAATCCAGAAAAATGGGAAAACAAACACAGAAAAATGGGAAAACAGAAAATGGGAAAACACCGAAAAGGGAAAACACAAACACATAAAAAGTGGAACACAAAGGGAAAATACAGAAAAAGCAAAAATACAGAAAAAGCAAAAACACAAACACAGAAAAAGCAAAAACACACAAACACAGAAAAAGCAAAAACACACAAACACAGAAAAAGCAAAAACACACAAACACAGAAAACGCAAAAACACACAAACACAGAAAAAGCAAAAACACTCAGAAAAAGCAAAAACACACAAACACAGAAAAAGCAAAAACACTCAAACACAGAAAAAGCAAAAACACACAAACACAGATAATGCAAAAACACACAAACACAGAATAAGGGAAAACACACAAACACAGAATAAGGGAAAACACAGAAAAATGGGAAAACACAGAAAAAGGGGAAAAAACAGAAAAAGGGGAAAACACAGAAAAAGGGAAAACAAACACACAAAAAGTGGAACACAAACAATGGGACAGCACACAAAGAGAAAACGCACAAACACAGAAAAGGGGACCACACACTAACACAAAGGGAAAACAAAGAAAATGGAAAAACACACAAACACAGAAAATGGGAAAACAAACCGTTAAACACACAAACACAGAAAAATGTTAAAACAAACGCAAAATGGGAAGACACAAACACACACAAAGGGAAAACACAGACAGAGAAAGGGAAAATACAAACGCACAAAAATGGAAAACACACAAAGGGAAAACACACAAAGGGAAAACACACAAAGGGAAAACACACAAAGGGAAAACTCACAAACACAGAAAAGAGGAAAAAGATACACAAAATGGAAAATACACGCAAACAGGGACACACACAAACACAGAAAAATGGTAAAACACAGAAAAATGGTAAAACACAGAAAAATGGTAAAACACAGAAAAATGGTAAAACACAGAAAAATGGTAACACACAGAAAAATGGTAACACACAAACAAAAAATTGGAAAACAAAGAAAAATAGGAAAAGACTCAGGCACAGAAAATGGGAAAACACAGGCACACAAAAAGTGAAACACACACAAAAAGTGAAACACACACAAAAAGTGAAACACACACAAAAAGTGAAACACACACAAAAAGTGAAACACACACAAAAAGTGAAACACACACAAAAAGTGAAACACACAAACACAGAAAAATGGTAAAAGACAAGCACAGAAAAGGGGAAACACACAAACAGAGAAAAGGGGAAAACGCACATACACAGAAAAATGGGAAAACGCACATACACAGAAAAATGGGAAAACGCACATACACAGAAAATGGGAAAACTCAAACACAGAAAATGGGAAAACTCAAACACAGAAAATGGGAAAACTCAAACACAGAAAATGGGAAAACTCAAACACACAAAAAGGGAAACACACAAACACAGAAAAGCGTAAAATCTACAAACAGAAAAGGGGAAAAGACACAACATGGAAAAGACACAACATGGAAAAGACAACATGGAAAAGACACAACATGGAAAAGACACAACATGGAAAAGACACAACATGGAAAAGACACAACATGGAAAAGACACAACATGGAAAAGACACAACATGAAAAAGACACAACATGGAAAAAACAGAAAAATGGGAAAACACAAACACACAAAAATGGGAAAACACACAAAAATGGGAAAACACACAAAAAGGGTAAACACAGAAACACAAAAAGTGAACACAGACAAAAAGGGAAAAACACAAACACAGAAAAAGAGAAAACACAGGAAAATGGTAAAAACACGAACACAGAAAAATTGGAAACCACAAGGAAAAATGGGAAAAGACACAGGGCACAGAAAATGGGAAAACAACCAGAAAAATGGGAAAACACACAAACACAAAAAGGGGAAAACACAAACACAGAAAGGGAGAATACACAAACACAAAGAGGGAAGACACAAACACAGAAAGAGGGAACAACACAGTAAAGGGGAAAACACACAGAAAAATGGGAAAACACAAACAGGGAAACTCACAAACACAGAAAGGGAAAATACACAAACACACAAAGAGGGAAGACACAAACACAGAAAGAGGGAACAACACAACGGGAAAACACAGCAAAGGGGAAAACAGAAAATGGGAAAACACACAAAGACACAAAAAGTGAAACACACAAAACACAAAAAGGAAGAACACCCAAAAAGGGAATACACAAACAAAGAAGAATGGGAAAAGGGAAACACACAGCATGGGAAAACACACAAATACACAACATGGGAAAATACACAACATGGGAAAATACACAAATACACAACTTGGGAAAAAACACATACACAACTTGGGAAAACACACAAATACACAACTTGGGAAAACACACAAATACACAACTTGGGAAAACACACAAATACACAACATGGGAAAACACACAAATACACAACATGGGAAAACACACAAATACACAACTTGGGAAAACACACAAATACACAATTTGGGAAAACACACAAATACACAATTTGGGAAAACACACAAATACACAACTTGGGAAAACACACAAATACACAACTTGGGAAAACACACAAATACACAACTTGGGAAAACACACAAATACACAACTTGGGAAAACACAAATACACAACTTGGGAAAACACACAAATACACAACTTGGGAAAACACACAAATACACAACTTGGGAAAACACACAAATACACAACTTGGGAAAACACACAAATACACAACTTGGGAACACACACAAATACACAACATGGGAAAACACAAATACACAACTTGGGAAAACACACAAATACACAACTTGGGAAAACACACAAATTCACAACTTGGGTAAACACACAAAATGGGAAAACACACAAATAAAGAAATATGGAAAACAAACACAAAGACGGAAAACACAAACGCAGAAAAAGGGAAAACACAAACATACAAAAAGAGAAGCCACATAAACATAGAAAAGGAGAAGAAACACAAACGGAAAACACAGAAAAGAGGAAAACAGAAAAAAGGGAAAACACACAAACACAGAAAATGGGAAAACATACCTACACAGAAAAATGGTAAAACAGACAAACAAGAAAGTGAAAACACAAACAATAAAAAGGGAAAAAAACACAAAAAGGGAGAATACACCAACACAGAAAAGGGGAAAATTTACAAACACAGAATAGGGGGGAAAAGAAACACAAAAAGGAAAAAAACACACAAAAATAGGAAAACACACAAACACAGAAAAGGGGAAAACGCACAAACACAGAAAAGGGGAAAACACTCAAACAGGGAAACACAAAAACACAGAAAAAAGGTAAAACACAGAAAAAGGGCAAACATAAAAAGGGTGGACACACAAAGGGGGAAAACTCACAAACAGACGAAAGGGGAAACACAAAAAAGGGAAAAACTAACAAAAACACACAAAAGGGGCAAACATAGAAACAGAAAAAACACAGAAAAGGGTAAGGACACCAACACAGAAAACGGGAAAACACAGAAACACAAAAAAGGGTAAAACACCAAACACAAAAAGGGAAGACAAAAACACAGAAAAATGGGAAGCCACACAAACACAAAAAGGGGAAACCACACAAACAGGGAACACAAACACAGAATATGGGAGAAAACAAAAAATGGGAAAACACCTAAACACACAAAAAGGGAAACACAACACACAAAAAACGAGAACACCCAAAAAGGAAAAACACACTAGTACTGAAAAGGAGAAAAGACATACACAGAAGGAAAAAAACCCTTGAAAAATGGTAAAACACAAGCACAGAAGAATTGGAAAACACACAAAGAAAAATGGAGAAGACAAGCACAGAAAATGGGAAAAGACACAAGCACAGAAAATGGGAAAACACACAAACTTAGAAAAATGGGAAAACACACAAACACAGAAAAATGGGAAAACACACAAATACAGAAAAATGGGAAAACACACAAATACAGAAAAATGGGAAAACACAAATACAGAAAAATGGGAAAACACACAAACACAGAAAATGGGAACACGCAAAAACAGAAAAGGGGAATACACACAAACAGGGAAACACAAAACAACAAAAATGGTAAAAAAAAGAAATACACAAAAAGGGTAAACACACAAACACAAAAAGTGAAAACACACAAAAAGGGAAAACACAAAAACAGGAAAAACAGACACTAAAAGGGAAAACACACAAACACAGAAAAATGGGAAAACACAAACATAGAAAAATGCGAAAAAACAAACACAGAAAATTAAAAAGACAAACACACAAAAAGGGAAACACACAAAAACGGAAAACACACATACATGAAAAATACAGAAACACAAAAAGGGAAAACACACACACAGATGAGGGGAAAACACACAAACACAGATGAGGGGAAAACAGACAAGGGGAAAACACAAAAAGGGAAAACACACATACAGAAAATTGGGAAAATACACAAACAGTAAACGGGAAAACAGAAAAAGGGAAAACGCACAAACACACAAAGGGAAAACGCACAAACACACAAAGGGAAAACGCACAAACACACAAAGGGAAAACACAGACAGATAAAGGGAAAACACAGACAGATAAAGGGAAAACACAGACACACAAAAAGGGAAAACACAAACACACAAAAACGGAAAACAAACAGAAAAAGCGAAAACAAACACAAAAAGGAAAAAACAAACGCAGAAAAAGGGAACACACAAACACAGAAAAGGGTAAAACACACAAACACAGAAAAAGGGGAAAACACACAAACACAGAAAAATGGGAAAACACATACACAGAAAAATGGGAAAACACAAACACAAAAAGGGAAACACAAAAAGGAAAACACTAACACAGAGAAAGGGAACACACAGAAAAGGGGAAAACACAAACACAGAAAAGGCGAAACCACACAAACACAGAAAAATGGTAAAACACAGAAACACAAAAAGTGAACACACACAAAAAGGGAACACACAAAAAGGGAAACACAGAAAAAGAAAACAAAAAAACACAGAAAAATGGTAAAAAACACAAAGAAAAATTGGAAAACACAAAGAAAAATGGGAAAGGACGCAAGCACACAAAATGGAAAACACAAACACAGAAAAATGGGAAAACACAGAAAAACGGAAAACTTAAACAACACAAAAAGGGAAAACACAAAAGCGGAAGACACACAAAAGAGGAAACCAAACACAAAGTGGGAAAACACATAAACACAGAAAAAGGGAAAACACACTAACACAGAAAATGGGAAAACACACTAACAGCAAGAACACCCAAAAAGGAAATACACAAGGAAAGAAAAAATGGGAAAAGGGAACAACAAACACACAGCATGGGAAAACGCGCAAACACACAGCATGGGAAAACGCGCAAACACACAGCATGGGAAAACGCGCAAACACACAGCATGGGAAAACGCGCAAACACACCACATGGAAAAACACGCAAACACACCACATGGGAAAACACGCAAATACACCACATGGGAAAACACGCAAATACACCACATGGGAAAACACGCAAATACACCACATAGGAAAACACGCAAATACACCACATGGGAAAAGACGCAAATACACCACATGGGAAAATACGCAAATATACAACTTGAGAAAAGACGCAAATATACAACTTGAGAAAAGACAAATATACAACTTGAGAAAAGACACAAATACACAACTTGGGAAAACACACATACACAACTTGGGAACACACACAAATACACAACTTGGGAACACACACAAATACACAACATGGGAAAACAAGTACACAACATGGGAAAACAAATACACAACATGGGAAAACACACAAATAAAGAAAATTGGAAAACAAACACAAAGACGGAAAACACACAAACGCAGAAAAAGGGAAAACACAAACACACAAAAAGGGAAGCCACACAAACATAGAAAAAGAGAAGAAACACAAACGGAAAACACAGAAAAGGGGAAAACAAACAGAAATAAGGGAAAACACAGAAAATGGGAAAACAAACAGAAATAAGGGAAAACACAGAAAATGGGAAACACACAAGCACAGAAAAGGGGAAAACACACAAACCCAGAAAAATGGGAAAACACACAAACCCAGAAAAATGGGAAAACACACAAACACAGAAAAATGGGAAAACACACAAACACAGAAAAATGAAAAAACACACAAACACAGAAAAATGGGAAAACACAAACACAGAAAAGGGGAACTCGCAAAAACAGAAGGGGAATACACACAAACAGGGAAACACAAAAATACAGAAAATTGGTAAAAAAACAAATACACAAAAAGGGTAATCACACAAACACAAAAAGGGACAACACACAAAAACGGAAAACACACAAAAAGGGACAACACACTAAACTGGAAAAACACACACTAAAAGGGAAAACAGAAAAATGGGAAAACAAACATGGAAAAATGCGAAAAAACAAACACAGAAGATTTAAAAGAGAAACACAAAATGGGAAACACAGAAAAAGGGAAAACACACAAACACAGATGAGGGGAAAACACACAAATAAAGAAAAGGGGAAAACGCACAAACACAGACAAATGGTAAAACACACAAACTGGGAAACAAGCAAATACAGAAAAATGGTAAAACAAGTAAACACAAACAGGGAAAACAAGTAAACACAAAATGGGAAGACACAAACACAAAATGGGAAGACACAAACACAAAATGGGAAGACACAAACACAAAATGGGAAGACACAAACACAAAATGGGAAGAAAAACGCAAAATGGGAAGACACAAACGCAAAATGGGAAGACACAAACACAAAATGGGAAGACACAAACACAAAATGGGAAGACACAAACACAAAATGGGAAGACACAAACACAAAATGGGAAGACACAAACACAAAATGGGAAGACACAAACACAAAATGGGAAGACCAAACACAAAAAGGGAAGAACAAACACAAAAAGGGAAGAACAAACACAAAAAGGGAAGACACAAACACAAAAAGGGAAAACACAAACACAAAAAGGGAAAACAAACACACAAATGGAAAACAAAGACAGATAAAGCGAAAACACACAGAGGGAAAACACAAACAGGAAGAAACACACCAAAATGAAAATAAAACACAGAAGCGAAAACACACAAACACAGAAAAATGGGAAAAGACACAAGCACAGAAAATGGGAAAACACAGAAACACAAAAGGGGAAAACACAAAGCCAGAAAAGGGGAAAACAAAAAGGGAAACTCAAAAACACACAAAAATGCTAAACACAGAAACACACAAAAAGTGAACACACACAAAAAAGGAAACACAAATACAGAAAAATGGTTAAAAAACACAAACAGAAAGATTGGAAAACAAACAAAGAAAAATGGGATAAGACAGAAACAAAGAAAAATGGGAAAATACAAGCACACAAAATGGGAAAACACAAACAAAGAAAAGGGCAAACACACAAACACAGCAGGGGAAAACAGAAACACAGAAAAATGGGAAAACACACAAACAAAGAAAAATGGTAAAAACACAAACACAGAAAAATGGTAAAAACACAAACACAGAAAAATGGTAAAAACACAAACACAGAAAAATGGTAAAAGACAAACACAGAAAATGGGAAAAGACACAAACACAGAAAATGGGAAAAGACACAAAAAGTGAAACACAAACAGCAAGAACACCCAAAAAGGAAATACACAAGGAAAGAAAAATGGGAAAACACACAGCATGGGAAAACACGCAAACACACAGCATGGGAAAACACGCAAACACACAGCATGGGAAAACACGCAAACACACAGCATGGGAAAACACGCAAACACACAGCATGGGAAAACACGCAAACACACAGCATGGGAAAACACGCAAACAGACGACATGGGAAAACACGCAAACACACCACATGGGAAAACACGCAAACACACCACATGGGAAAACACGCAAACACACCACATGGCAAAACACGCAAACACACCACATGGCAAAACACGCAAATACACCACATGGCAAAACACGCAAATACACCACATGGCAAAACACGCAAATACACCACATGGCAAAACACGCAAATACACCACATGGGAAAACACGCAAATACACCACATGGGAAAACACGCAAATACACCACATGGGAAAACACGCAACTACACCACATGGGAAAACACGCAACTACACCACTTGGGAAAACACGCAACTACACCACTTGGGAAAACACGCAACTACACAACTTGGGAAAACACGCAACTACACAACTTGGGAAAACACGCAACTACACAACTTGGGAAAACACGCAACTACACAACTTGGGAAAACACACAAATACACAACTTGGGAAAACACACAAATACACAACTTGGGAAAACACACAAATACACAACTTGGGAAAACACACAAATACACAACATGGGAAAACACACAAATACACAACATGGGAAAACACACAAATACACAACATGGGAAAACACACAAATACACAGCATGGGAAAACACACAAATACACAGCATGGGAAAACACACAAATACACAGCATGGGAAAACACACAAATAAAGAAAATTGGAAAACAAACACAAAGACGGAAAACACAAACGCAGAAAAAGGGAAAACACAAACACACAAAAAGGGAAGCCACACAAACATAGAAAAAGACAAGAAACACAAACGGAAAACACAGAAAAGGGGAAAACAAACAGAAAAAAGGGAAACACAGAAAATGGGAAAAGACACAATCACAGAAAAGGGGAAAACACACAAACACAGAAAAATGCTAAAAGACACAAACACAGAAAATTGGAGACGACAAACACAAAATGGGAAAAGACAAACACAGAAAATGGGAAAAGACAAACACAGAAAATGGGAAAACACACAAACACACAGCATGGGAAAACACACAAACACACAGCATGGGAAAACGCACAAACACACAGCATGGGAAAACACACAAACACACAGCATGGGAAAACACGCAAACACACAACATGGGAAAACACGCAAACACACAACATGGGAAAACACGCAAATACACAACATGGGAAAACACGCACATACACAACATGGGAAAACACGCACATACACAACATGGGAAAACACGCACATACACAACATGGGAAAACACGCACATACACAACATGGGAAAACACGCACATACACAACATGGGAAAACACGCACATACACAACATGGGAAAACACGCACATACACAACATGGGAAAACACGCAAATACACAACATGGGAAAACACGCAAATACACCACATGGAAAAACACGCAAATACACAACATGGGAAAAGACAAATCACAACATGGGAAAACACACAAATAAAGAAAATTGGAAAACAAACACAAAGACGGAAAACACACAAACACAGAAAAAGGGAAGCCACACAAACATAGAAAAAGAGAAAAAACAAACGCAAAAAAATGGGAAAACACAAACAAAAAGTGAAAACACAAAAACACACAAAATGGGAAAACAGACAAACGCACAAAATGGGAAAATACACAAACACAAAAAGGAATAACAGACACAAAAAGGGAAAATACACACAGAAAAGGGCAAAACACACACAGAAAAGGGGAAAATTTACAAACACAGAAAAGGGGGAAAAAGAAACACAAAAAGACACACAAACAGGGAAACACACAGACACAGAAAAATGGGAAGACTCACAAACACAGAAAATGGGAAAACAAACACACAAAATGGGAAAACAAAAACACAGAAAAAGGGAAAAACACAGAAAAAGGGGAAAACACAGAAAAAGGGAAACACACACAGAAAAATGGGAAACAACACAAACACAAAAAGGGGAGAACACACAAACAGGGACACACAAACAATATGGGAAAACAGAAAATGGGAAAAACAAAAACACACAAAAAGGGAAACACAAAACACACAAAAAGGGAAATACAAAACACACAAAGGGAAACACAAAACACACAAAAAGGGAAACACAAAACAGGAGAACACCCAAAAAGGAAAAACACACTAACACAGAAAAGGAGAAAAGACAAACACAGAAAAGGAGAAAAGACAAACACAAAAGGAGAAAAGAAACAGAAGGAAACAAAACCCTTGAAAAATGGTAAAAGACACAAGCACAGAACAATTGGAAAACACAAACAAAGAAAAATGGGAAAAGACACAAGCACAGAAAAGGGGAAAACACACAAACACAGAGAAATGGGAAAACACACAAACACAGAAAAATGGGAAAACACAAACAGAAAAGGGGAAAACACACGAACAGGGAAACACAAAAACGCAGAAAAATGGTAAAAAAAAACAAATACACAAAAAGGGTAAACACAAAAAGAGAAAACACAAAAGAACGGAAACACAAGATCAGGAAAAAGGAAAGCACAAAAACAGAAAAATGGGAAAACTCACAAACACAGAAAAATTGGAAAACACAAAGAAAAATGGGAAAAGTCACAAGCACAGAAAGGGGGAAAACACACAAACACAGAAAAGGGGAAAACAAACACAAAAATGGGAAACGTGAAACACAGTAAATGACAAACACAAATACACAACATGGGAAAACACAGAAATACACAACATGGGAAAATACACAACATGGGAAAACACAAATAAACAAACTTGGAAAACAAACACAAAGTGGGAAAACACACAAACACAGAAAAAGGGAAAACACAAACACAGAAAAAGGGAAAACGGACACACAAAAAGGGAAGACACACCAACATAGAAAAAGAGAAAAAACAAAGGGAAAACACAGAAAAGGGGAAAACAAATACAGAAAAAAGGGAGAACACACACACAGAGAATGGGAAAACATACATACACAGAAAAATGTGAAAACACACAAAGCAGAAAAAGGAAAAAAACAAACTCAAAAAGGGGAAAACACACAAAAGAGGAAAACAAACACAAAGTGGGAAAACACACAAACACAGAAAAAGGGAAAACACACAAACACAGAAAGTGAAAATACACAAACACACAAAGAGGGAAGACAAACACAGAAAATGGGAAAACACACAAACCGCAAGAACACCCAAAAAGGAAATACACAAAGAAAGAAAAACGGGAAAAGGGAAAAACAACACACAAAATGGGACAACACACAAAATGGGAAAAAACACACACAAAATGGGAAAATCACAAACACACAAAATGGGAAAACACACAAACACACAAAATGGGAAAACACACAAAATGGGAAAACACACAAAATGGGAAAACACACAAACGCACAAAATGGGAAAACACACAAACGCACAAAATGGGAAACACACAAACGCACAAAATGGGAAAACACACAAACGCACAAAATGGGAAAACACACAAACGCACAGCATGGGAAAACACAAACGCACAGCATGGGAAAACACGCAAACGCACAGCATGGGAAAACACGCAAACACACAGCATGGGAAAACACACAAACACACAGCATGGGAAAACACAACATGTGAAAACACGCAAACACACAACTTGGGAAAACACGCAAACACACAACTTGGGAAAACACGCAAACACACAACTTGGGAAAACACGCAAACACACAACTTGGGAAAACACGCAAACACACAACTTGGGAAAACACGCAAACACACAACTTGGGAAAACACACAAATACACAACTTGGGAAAACACACAAATACACAACTTGGGAAAACACACAAATCGAGAAAATTGGAAAACAAAGACAAAGATGGAAAACACACAAAAAGGGAAGCCACACAAACAGAAAAAGAGAAAAACACAAACGGAAAACACAGAAAAGGGGAAAACAAACACAGAAAAGGGCATAACACAGAAAAAGGGAAAACATACAACCACACAGAAAGAGAAAACACAGAATGGGAAAGCACACAAAAAGAGAAAACCCACAAACACACAAAAGGGGAAAACACAAGCACACAAAAAGGAATAACAGATACAAAAAGGGAAAAAACACACAAAGGGAAAATACAAACACAGAAAAGGGGAAAACACAAACACAGAATAAGGGGAAACACAAACACAGAATAAGGGGAAAACACAAACACAGAATAAGGGGAAAACAGAAACACAGAAATATATGAAAACACACAAACACAGAAAAACAGGAAAACAGAGCAAAATCTGAAAACACAGAAAATGGGAAAGCACATTAAAATTCTAAAACAAACACAGAAAAGTTGGAAAACAAACAGAAAATTTGAAAACAAACACAGAAAATTTGAAAACAAACACAGAAAATTTGAAAACAAACACAGAAAATGGGAAAACAAACACAGAAAATGGGAAAACACACAAACAGAAAAATGGGATAACACAGAAAATTTGAAAACAAACACAGAAAAATGGGAACACACAAACACAGAAAAATGGGAAAACACACAAACACAGAAAAATGGTAAAACACACAAACACAGAAAAATGGTAAAACACACAAACACAGAAAAATGGTAAAACACACAAACACAGAAAAATGGTAAAACACAATAACACAGAAAAATGGTAAAACACACACACAGAAAAATGGTAAAACACCCAAAAAGGGTAAACACAGAAACACAAAAAGGGAAACACAAACACAGAAAAAGAGAAAACACAAAAACACAGGAAAATGGTAAAAAACACGAACACAGAAAAATTGGAAAACACAAGGAAAAATGGGAAAAGACACAGGGCACAGAAAATGGGAAAACAACCAGAAAAATGGGAAAACACAAACACAAAAAAGGGGAAAACACAAACACAGAAAGGGAGAATACACAAACACACAAAGAGGGAAAACACAAACACAGAAAGAGGGAACAACGCAACGGGAAAACACAGCAAAGGGGAAAACAACAAACAGGGAAACTCACAAACACAGAAAGAGGGAACAACACAACGGGAAAACACAGCAAAGGGGAAAACAGAAAATGGGAACACACACACACAAAAAGTGAAACACAAAACACAAAAAGGAAGAACACCCAAAAAGGGAATACACAAACAAAGAAGAATGGGAAAAGGGAAACACACAGCATGGGAAAACACACAAATACACAACATGGGAAAACACACAAATACACAACTTGGGAAAACACACAAATACACAACTTGGGAAAACACAAACACAGAAAATGGGAAAACACACAAACGCAGAAAAAGGGAAAACACACAAACGCAGAAAAAGGGAAAACACAAACACACAAAAAGAGAAGCCACATAAACATAGAAAAGAAGAAACACAAACGGAAAACACAGAAAAGAGTAAAACAAACAGAAAAAAGGGAAAACACAAACACAGAAAATGGGAAAACATACCTACACAGAAAAATGGTAAAACAGACAAACAAGAAAGTGAAAACACAAACAATAAAAAGGGATAACACAGAAAGAGGGAAAACATACAACCACACAGAGAAAAGACACAAAAGGGGAAAACAGAGAAACACACAAAATGGGAAAATACACAAACACAAATGAGGAAAACACACAAAAGAGGAGAACACAAGCACACAAAAAGGGAAAAAACACAAAAAGGGAAAATACACCAACACAGAAAAGGGGAAAATTTACAAACACAGAATAGGGGGAAAAGAAACACAAAAAGGAAAAAAACACACAAATATAGGAAAATACACAAACACAGAAAAGGGGAAAACGCACAAAAACAGAAAAGGGGAAAACACTCAAACAGGGAAACACAAAAACACAGAAAAAAGGTAAAACACACAGAAAAAGGGCAAACACAAAAAGGGTAGACACACAAAGGGGGAAAACTCACAAACAGACAAAAGGGGAAACACAAAAAAGGGAAAAACTAACAAAAACACACAAAAGGGGCAAACATAGAAACAGAAAAACACAGAAAAGGGTAAGGACACCAACACAGAAAACGGGAAAACAAAGAAACACAAAAAAGGGTAAAACACCAAACACAAAAAGTGAAGACAAAAACAGAAAAAGGGAAAAACAGACAGAAAAATGGGAAGCCACACAAACACAAAAAGGGGAAACCACACAAACAGGGAACACAAACACAGAATATGGGAGAAAACAACAAAAAATGGGAAAACACCTAAACACACAAAAAGGGAAACAACACACAAAAAACGAGAACACCCAAAAAGGAAAAACACACTACTACTGAAAAGGAGAAAAGACAAACACAGAAGGAAAAAAACCCTTGAAAAATGGTAAAACACATAAGCACAGAAGAATTGGAAAACACACAAAGAAAAATGGAAACGACAAGCACAGAAAATGGGAAAAGACACAAGCACAGAAAATGGGAAAACACACAAACACAGAAAATGGGAACACGCAAAAACAGAAAATGGGAACACGCAAAAACAGGGAAACACAAAAAACAAAAATGGTAAAAAAAAAGAAATACACAAAAAGGGTAAACACACAAACACAAAAAGTGAAAACACACAAAAAGCGACAACACACAAAAAGGGAAAACAGACACTAAAAGGGAAAACACACAAACACAGAAAAATGGGAAAACACAAACATAGAAAAATGCGAAAAAACAAACACAGAAAATTAAAAAGACAAACACACAAAAAGGGATAACACACAAAAACGGAAAACACACATACACAAAAAGGGAAAAAACAAAAACAGACAAGGGGAAAACACAAAAAGGGAAAACACACAAATACAGAAAATTGGGAAAATACACAAACAGAAAACGGGAAAACACAAAAAGGGAAAACGCACAAACACACAAAGGGAAAACACAAACACACAAAAAGGGAAAACACAGACAGATAAAGGGAAAACACAGACACACAAAAAGGGAAAACACAAACACACAAAAACGGAAAACAAACACAGAAAAAGCGAAAACAAGCACAAAAAGGAAAAAATAAACGCAGAAAAAGGGAACACACAAACACAGAAAAGGGTAAAACACAAACACAGAAAAACGGGAAAACACACAAACACAGAAAAATGGGAAAACACAAACATAGAAAAATGCGAAAAAACAAACACAGAAAATTAAAAAGACAAACACACAAAAAGGGATAACACACAAAAACGGAAAACACACATACACAAAAAGGGAAAAAACAAAAACAGACAAGGGGAAAACACAAAAAGGGAAAACACACAAATACAGAAAATTGGGAAAATACACAAACAGAAAACGGGAAAACACAAAAAGGGAAAACGCACAAACACACAAAGGGAAAACACAAACACACAAAAAGGGAAAACACAGACAGATAAAGGGAAAACACAGACAGATAAAGGGAAAACACAGACACACAAAAAGGGAAAACACAAACACACAAAAACGGAAAACAAACACAGAAAAAGCGAAAACAAGCACAAAAAGGAAAAAATAAACGCAGAAAAAGGGAACACACAAACACAGAAAAGGGTAAAACACAAACACAGAAAAACGGGAAAACACACAAACACAGAAAAATTGGAAAACATACCTACACAGAAAAATGGGAAAACACAAACAAAAAGTGAAAACACAAAAACACACAAAATGGGAAAACAGACAAACGCACAAAATGGGAAAATACACAAACACACAAATGAGGAAAACACAAGCACACAAAAAGGAATAACACAGACACAAAAAGGGAAAATACACACAGAAAAGGGCAAAACACACACACAGAAAAGGGGAAAACACACAAACACAGAAAATTGGAAAACACACAAACACAGAAAAATGGGACAACACACAAACACAGAAAAATGGGACAACACACAAACACAGAAAAATGGGACAACACACAAACACAGAAAAATGGGACAACACACAAACACAGAAAAATGGGACAACACACAAACACAGAAAAATGTGAAAACTCACAAACACAGAAAAATTGGAAAACACACAATCACAGAAAATGACAAAACACACAGACAATGAGAAAACACACAAAAACAGAAAATGGGAAAACACACAAACACTGAAAAATGGGAAAACACAGAAACACTGAAAAATGGGAAAACACAAACACTGAAAAATGGGAAAACACACAAACACTGAAAAATGGGAAAACAAAAACAAAGAAAAATGGGAAAACAAAAACACAGAAAAATGGGAAAACACAAAAACACAGAAAAAGGGAAGCACACAAAACACGCAAATAGGGAAACACACAAAAAGGCAAACACAAAAAAGGACAACACCCAAAAAGGAGAAACACACAAAACACCCAAAAAGGAAGAACACACTAACACAGAAAAAGGAAAAGCACAGAAAAGGGGAAAAGACAAACACAGAGAAGGCAAAAACACAGAAAAATCGTAAAACAAACACAGAAAAATTGGAAAACGCACAAAGAAAAATTGGAAAACACACAAACAAAGAAAAATGGGAAAAGACACAAGCACAGAGAATGGGAAAACACACAAACAGAAAAGGGAAAAACACACAAAACGAAAACGGGAAAACAAACAAAAAAGTGAAAACACAAAAACACAGAAAAGGGGATAACACAGAAAAAGGGAAAACATACAACCACACAAAAAGAGAAAACAAAATGGGAAAGCACACAAAAAGAGAAAACACACAAAAGGGGAAAATACACATTCACACAAATGAGGAAAACACAAGCACACAAAAAGGAATAACACAGACACAAAAAGGGAAAATACACGCACAGAAAAGGGCAAAACACAAACACAGAAAAGGGGGAAAAAGAAAGACAAAAAGGAAAAAAACATTCAAAGAGGGAAACACACAAACACAGAAAAATAGGAAAAAACAGCAAAATCTAAAAACACAGAAAATGGGAAGACACACACAGAAAATGGGAAAACACAAACACAGAAAAATGGCAAAACACACAAACACAGAAAAATGGGAAGACACAAACACAGAAAATGGGAAGACACAAACACAGTAAAATGGGAAAACTTACAAACACAGAAAAATGGGAAAACACACAAACACAGAAAACTGGGGAAACACACAAACACAGTAAAATAGGAAAACTCACAAACAAAGAAAAATGGGAAAACACACAAACACAGAAAATCGGAAAACACACAAACACAGAAAATGAGAAAACACACAAACACACAAAAAGGGGAAAGCACACAAACACAGAAAAATGGGAAAGCACACAAACACAGAAAAATGGGAAAACACACAAACACAGAAAAATGGGAAACACACAAACACAGAAAAATGGGAAAACACAAACACAGAAAAAGAGAAAACACAAAAACACAGGAAAATGGTAAAAAACACGAACACAGAAAAATTGGAAAACACAAGGAAAAATGGGAAAAGACACAGGGCACAGAAAATGGGAAAACAACCAGAAAAATGGGAAAACACAAACACAAAAAAGGGGAAAACACAAACACAGAAAGGGAGAATACACAAACACACAAAGAGGGAAAACACAAACACAGAAAGAGGGAACAACGCAACGGGAAAACACAGCAAAGGGGAAAACAACAAACAGGGAAACTCACAAACACAGAAAGAGGGAACAACACAACGGGAAAACACAGCAAAGGGGAAAACAGAAAATGGGAACACACACACACAAAAAGTGAAACACAAAACACAAAAAGGAAGAACACCCAAAAAGGGAATACACAAACAAAGAAGAATGGGAAAAGGGAAACACACAGCATGGGAAAACACACAAATACACAACATGGGAAAACACACAAATACACAACTTGGGAAAACACACAAATACACAACTTGGGAAAACACAAACACAGAAAATGGGAAAACACACAAACGCAGAAAAAGGGAAAACACACAAACGCAGAAAAAGGGAAAACACAAACACACAAAAAGAGAAGCCACATAAACATAGAAAAGAAGAAACACAAACGGAAAACACAGAAAAGAGGAAAACAAACAGAAAAAAGGGAAAACACACAAACACAGAAAATGGGAAAACATACCTACACAGAAAAATGGTAAAACAGACAAACAAGAAAGTGAAAACACAAACAATAAAAAGGGATAACACAGAAAGAGGGAAAACATACAACCACACAGAGAAAAGACACAAAAGGGGAAAACAGAGAAACACACAAAATGGGAAAATACACAAACACAAATGAGGAAAACACACAAAAGAGGAGAACACAAGCACACAAAAAGGGAAAAAACACAAAAAGGGAAAATACACCAACACAGAAAAGGGGAAAATTTACAAACACAGAATAGGGGGAAAAGAAACACAAAAAGGAAAAAAACACACAAATATAGGAAAATACACAAACACAGAAAAGGGGAAAACGCACAAAAACAGAAAAGGGGAAAACACTCAAACAGGGAAACACAAAAACACAGAAAAAAGGTAAAACACACAGAAAAAGGGCAAACACAAAAAGGGTAGACACACAAAGGGGGAAAACTCACAAACAGACAAAAGGGGAAACACAAAAAAGGGAAAAACTAACAAAAACACACAAAAGGGGCAAACATAGAAACAGAAAAACACAGAAAAGGGTAAGGACACCAACACAGAAAACGGGAAAACAAAGAAACACAAAAAAGGGTAAAACACCAAACACAAAAAGTGAAGACAAAAACAGAAAAAGGGAAAAACAGACAGAAAAATGGGAAGCCACACAAACACAAAAAGGGGAAACCACACAAACAGGGAACACAAACACAGAATATGGGAGAAAACAACAAAAAATGGGAAAACACCTAAACACACAAAAAGGGAAACAACACACAAAAAACGAGAACACCCAAAAAGGAAAAACACACTACTACTGAAAAGGAGAAAAGACAAACACAGAAGGAAAAAAACCCTTGAAAAATGGTAAAACACATAAGCACAGAAGAATTGGAAAACACACAAAGAAAAATGGAAACGACAAGCACAGAAAATGGGAAAAGACACAAGCACAGAAAATGGGAAAACACACAAACACAGAAAATGGGAACACGCAAAAACAGAAAATGGGAACACGCAAAAACAGGGAAACACAAAAAACAAAAATGGTAAAAAAAAAGAAATACACAAAAAGGGTAAACACACAAACACAAAAAGTGAAAACACACAAAAAGCGACAACACACAAAAAGGGAAAACAGACACTAAAAGGGAAAACACACAAACACAGAAAAATGGGAAAACACAAACATAGAAAAATGCGAAAAAACAAACACAGAAAATTAAAAAGACAAACACACAAAAAGGGATAACACACAAAAACGGAAAACACACATACACAAAAAGGGAAAAAACAAAAACAGACAAGGGGAAAACACAAAAAGGGAAAACACACAAATACAGAAAATTGGGAAAATACACAAACAGAAAACGGGAAAACACAAAAAGGGAAAACGCACAAACACACAAAGGGAAAACACAAACACACAAAAAGGGAAAACACAGACAGATAAAGGGAAAACACAGACACACAAAAAGGGAAAACACAAACACACAAAAACGGAAAACAAACACAGAAAAAGCGAAAACAAGCACAAAAAGGAAAAAATAAACGCAGAAAAAGGGAACACACAAACACAGAAAAGGGTAAAACACAAACACAGAAAAACGGGAAAACACACAAACACAGAAAAATTGGAAAACATACCTACACAGAAAAATGGGAAAACACAAACAAAAAGTGAAAACACAAAAACACACAAAATGGGAAAACAGACAAACGCACAAAATGGGAAAATACACAAACACACAAATGAGGAAAACACAAGCACACAAAAAGGAATAACACAGACACAAAAAGGGAAAATACACACAGAAAAGGGCAAAACACACACACAGAAAAGGGGAAAACACACAAACACAGAAAATTGGAAAACACACAAACACAGAAAAATGGGACAACACACAAACACAGAAAAATGGGACAACACACAAACACAGAAAAATGGGACAACACACAAACACAGAAAAATGGGACAACACACAAACACAGAAAAATGGGACAACACACAAACACAGAAAAATGGGACAACACACAAACACAGAAAAATGTGAAAACTCACAAACACAGAAAAATTGGAAAACACACAATCACAGAAAATGACAAAACACACAGACAATGAGAAAACACACAAAAACAGAAAATGGGAAAACACACAAACACTGAAAAATGGGAAAACACAGAAACACTGAAAAATGGGAAAACACAAACACTGAAAAATGGGAAAACACACAAACACTGAAAAATGGGAAAACAAAAACAAAGAAAAATGGGAAAACAAAAACACAGAAAAATGGGAAAACACAAAAACACAGAAAAAGGGAAGCACACAAAACACGCAAATAGGGAAACACACAAAAAGGCAAACACAAAAAAGGACAACACCCAAAAAGGAGAAACACACAAAACACCCAAAAAGGAAGAACACACTAACACAGAAAAAGGAAAAGCACAGAAAAGGGGAAAAGACAAACACAGAGAAGGCAAAAACACAGAAAAATCGTAAAACAAACACAGAAAAATTGGAAAACGCACAAAGAAAAATTGGAAAACACACAAACAAAGAAAAATGGGAAAAGACACAAGCACAGAGAATGGGAAAACACACAAACAGAAAAGGGAAAAACACACAAAACGAAAACGGGAAAACAAACAAAAAAGTGAAAACACAAAAACACAGAAAAGGGGATAACACAGAAAAAGGGAAAACATACAACCACACAAAAAGAGAAAACAAAATGGGAAAGCACACAAAAAGAGAAAACACACAAAAGGGGAAAATACACATTCACACAAATGAGGAAAACACAAGCACACAAAAAGGAATAACACAGACACAAAAAAGGAAAATACACGCACAGAAAAGGGCAAAACACAAACACAGAAAAGGGGGAAAAAGAAAGACAAAAAGGAAAAAACATTCAAAGAGGGAAACACACAAACACAGAAAAATAGGAAAAAACAGCAAAATCTAAAAACACAGAAAATGGGAAGACACACACAGAAAATGGGAAAACACAAACACAGAAAAATGGCAAAACACACAAACACAGAAAAATGGGAAGACACAAACACAGAAAATGGGAAGACACAAACACAGTAAAATGGGAAAACTTACAAACACAGAAAAATGGGAAAACACACAAACACAGAAAACTGGGGAAACACACAAACACAGTAAAATAGGAAAACTCACAAACAAAGAAAAATGGGAAAACACACAAACACAGAAAATCGGAAAACACACAAACACAGAAAATGAGAAAACACACAAACACAGAAAAATGGGAAAGCACACAAACACAGAAAAATGGGAAAGCACACAAACACAGAAAAATGGGAAAGCACACAAACACAGAAAAATGGGAAAACACACAAACACAGAAAAATGGGAAACACACAAACATAGAAAAATGGGAAAACACAAACACAGAAAAATGGGAAAACACACATACACAGAAAAAGGGAAAACAAACAAAAGCAGAAAACACACAAAAGAGGAAAACAAACACAAAGTGGGAAAACACACAAACACAGAAAAGGGAATGCACACAAACACAAAAAGGGGAAACAAACACAGAAAAAGGGAACAACGGGAAAACACTGCAAAGGGGAAAACACAGAAAAATGGGAAAAGACACAAACACAAAAAAGGGGAATACACACAAACACAAAATGGGAAAACACCCAACACAAAATTGGAAAACACCCAACACAAAAAGGGATAAACAGAAAAATTGGAACACACACACCAAAAGGGAAACACACAAACACAGAAAAATGGTAAAACACACAAACACAGAAAAATGGGAAAACACACAAACACAGAAAAATTGGAAAACACACACAAACACAGAAAAATGGGAACACAGAAACACAGAAAAATGGGAAACACAGAAAAATGCGAAAACACACAAACACAGAAAAATGCGAAAACACACAAGCACAGAAAAATGGGAAACACACAAGCACAGAAAAATGGGAAAACACACAAGAACAGAAAAATGAAAAAACACATAAACACAGAAAGCACAAAAAAGAAGGGGAAAACACGAACAGGGAAAAACAAAAACACAGAATAATGGTAAAACACAAAAAGGGTAAACACAGAAACACAAAAAGTGAACACACACAAAAAGCGAAGCACACAAACACAGAAAAATGGTAAAAAACAAACAGAAAAATTGGAAAACACAGAAAAAGGGAAAACTCACAAACAAAAAGGGGAAAACACGAAAGCGGAAAACACACGAAAGCCGAAAACAAACACCAACTGGGAAAACACAAACACGGAAATAGGGAAAGCACAAAACACAAAAAGGGGTAAACACAAACACAGAAAGGGAAAACACACAAAGAGGGAAGACACAAACACAGAAAGAGGGAACAACACAACGGCAAAACACAGCAGAGGGGAAAACACAGAAAAATGGGAAAACGCACAAACACAAAAAGGGACAACACACAAAAACGGAAGACACACATACAGGAAAAATACAGACACAAAAATGGGAAAACACAAACATAGAAAAATGCGAAAAAACAAACACAGAAAATTAAAAAGACAAACACACAAAAAGGGATAACACACAAAAACGGAAAACACACATACACAAAAAGGGAAAAAACAAAAACAGACAAGGGGAAAACACAAAAAGGGAAAACGCACAAATACAGAAAATTGGGAAAATACACAAACAGAAAACGGGAAAACACACAAACACACAAAAAGGGAAAACGCACAAACAAAGGGAAAACACAAACACACAAAGGGAAAACAAAAACACACAAAAAGCGTGTCCTGTCAGTAGTGTTGTAAGGTTTGCCGTTAGATTTATCCTTAACTGATGTGTATAGGCTAGTGTAGGCTAGTGTACTGATGTGTATGGGCTAGTGTTCTGATGTGTATAGGCTCGTGTAGGCTAGTGTTCTGATCTGTATAGGCTCGTGTAGGCTAGTGTACTGATGTGTATAGGCTAGTGTACTGATGTGTATAGGCTAGTGTACTGATGTGTATAGGCTCTGTATAGGCTAGTGTACTGATGTGTATAGGCTCTGTATAGGCTAGTGTTCTGATGTGTATGGGCTAGTGTTCTGATGTGTATAGGCTCGTGTAGGCTAGTGTTCTGATCTGTATAGGCTCGTGTAGGCTAGTGTACTGATGTGTATAGGCTGGTATAGGCTAGTGTACTGATGTGTATAGGCTCTGTATAGGCTAGTGTACTGATGTGTATAGGCTGGTATAGGCTAGTGTACTGATGTGTATAGGCTCTGTATAGGCTAGTGTTCTGATGTGTATAGGCTCTGTAACAGGCTAGTGTTCTGATGTGTATAGGCTGGTATAGGCTAGTGTTCTGATGTGTATAGGCTCGTGTAGGCTAGTGTACTGATGTGTATAGGCTCTGTATAGGCTAGTGTTCTGATGTGTATAGGCTCTGTATAGGCTAGTGTTCTGATGTGTATAGGCTGGTATAGGCTAGTGTTCTGATGTGTATAGGCTCTGTATAGGCTAGTGTACTGATGTGTATAGGCTCCGTATAGGCTAGTGTACTGATGTGTATAGGCTCTGTATAGGCTAGTGTTCTGATGTGTATAGGCTCGTGTAGGCTAGTGTTCTGATCTGTATAGGCTCGTGTAGGCTAGTGTTCTGATGTGTATAGGCTGGTATAGGCAAGTGTACTGATGTGTATAGGCTGGTATAGGCTAGTGTACTGATGTGTATAGGCTCTGTATAGGCTAGTGTTCTGATGTGTATAGGCTCTGTATAGGCTAGTGTACTGATGTGTATAGGCTGCTATAGGCTAGTGTACTGATGTGTATAGGCTAGTGTACTGATGTGTATAGGCTCTGTATAGGCTAGTGTAGTGATGTGTATAGGCTCTGTATAGGCTAGTGTACTGATGTGTATAGGCTCTGTATAGGCTAGTGTTCTGATGTGTATAGGCTCTGTATAGGCTAGTGTACTGATGTGTATAGGCTGCTATAGGCTAGTGTACTGATGTGTATAGGCTAGTGTACTGATGTGTATAGGCTCTGTATAGGCTAGTGTAGTGATGTGTATAGGCTCTGTATAGGCTAGTGTACTGATGTGTATAGGCTCTGTATAGGCTAGTGTACTGATGTGTATAGGCTCTGTATAGGCTAGTGTACTGATGTGTATAGCCTCTGTATAGGCTAGTGTACTGATGTGTATAGGCTCGGTATAGGCTAGTGTACTGATGTGTATAGGCTCGTGTAGGCTAGTGTACTGATGTGTATAGGCTCTGTATAGGCTAGTGTACTGATGTGTATAGGCTCGTGTAGGCTAGTGTTCTGATGTGTATAGGCTCTGTATAGGCTAGTGTTCTGATGTGTATAGGCTCTGTGTAGGCTAGTGTACTGATGTGTATAGGCTCTGTATAGGCTGGTGTACTGATGTGTATAGGCTCGTGTAGGCTAGTGTACTGATGTGTATAGGCTCTGTATAGGCTAGTGTACTGATGTGTATAGGCTCTGATTAGGCTAGTGTACTGATGTGTATAGGCTCGTGTAGGCTGGTGTACTGATGTGTATAGGCTCGTGTAGGCTAGTGTACTGATGTGTATAGGCTCTGTATAGGCTAGTGTACTGATGTGTGTAAGCTAGTGTACTGATGTGTATAGGCTCGTATACGCTACTGTACTGATGTGTATAGGCCTTTATAGGCTAGTGTAGTGATGTGTATAGGCTCTGTATAGGCTAGTGTACTGATGTGTATAGGCTCGTATAGGCTGGTGTACTGATGTGTATAGGCTCTGTATAGGCTAGTGTAGTGATCTGTATAGGCTCTGTATAGGCTAGTGTTCTGATGTGTATAGGCTAGTGTACTGATGTGTATAGGCTCTGTATAGGCTAGTGTACTGATGTGTATAGGCTCGTATAGGCTCTGTATACGCTAGTGTACTGATGTGCATAGGCTCTGTATAGGCTAGTGTACTGATGTGTATAGGCTCTGTATAGGCTAGTGTACTTATGTGTATAGGCTCTGTATAGGCTAGTGTACTGATGTGTATAGGCTCTGTATAGGCTAGTGTACTGATGTGTATAGGCTAGTATAGGCTAGTGTACTGATGTGTATAGGCTCGTGTAGGCTAGTGTACTGATGTGTATAGGCTCTGTATAGGCTAGTGTACTGATGTGTGTAGGCTAGTGTACTGATGTGTATAGGCTCGTATAGGCTAGTGTACTGATGTGTATAGGCTCGTATAGGCTAGTGTACTGATGTGTATAGGCCTTTATAGGCTAGTGTACTGATGTGTATAGGCTAGTGTACTGATGTGTATAGGCTCTGTATAGGCTAGTGTAGTGATGTGTATAGGCTCTGTATAGGCTAGTGTACTGATGTGTATAGGCTCGTATAGGCTAGTGTAGTGATGTGTATAGGCTCTGTACAGGCAAGTGTAGTGATGTGTATAGGCTCTGTATAGGCTAGTGTACTGATGTGTATAGGCTTGTATAGGCTAGTGTAGTCATGTGTATAGGCTCTGTATAGCCTAGTGTAGTGATGTGTATAGGCTCTGTATAGGCTAGTGTACTGATGTGTATAGGCTCTGTATAGGCTAGTGATCTGATGTGTATAGGCTCTGTATAGGCTAGTGTAGTGATGTGTATAGGCTCTGTATAGGCTAGTGTACTGATGTGTATAGGCTCGTATAGGCTAGTGTAGTGATGTGTATAGGCTCTGTACAGGCTAGTGTAGTGATGTGTATAGGCTCTGTATAGGCTAGAGTACTGATGTGTATAGGCTTGTATAGGCTAGTGTAGTCATGTGTATAGGCTCTGTATAGGCTAGTGTACTGATGTGTATAGGCTCGTATAGGCTAGTGTACTGATGTGTATAGGCTGGTATAGGCTAGTGTAGTGATGTGTATAGGCTCTGTATAGGCTAGTGTACTGATGTGTATAGGCTCGTATAGGCTAGTGTACTGATGTGTATAGGCTCTGTATAGGCTAGTGTACTGATGTGTATAGGCTCTGTATAGGCTAGTGTACTGATGTGTATAGGCTAGTGTAGTGATGTGTATAGGCTCTGTATAGGCTAGTGTACTGATGTGTATAGGCTCTGTATAGGCTAGTGTACTGATGTGTATAGGCTCGTATAGGCCAGTGTAGTGATGTGTATAGGCTCTGTACAGGCAAGTGTAGTGATGTGTATAGGCTCTGTATAGGCTAGTGTACTGATGTGTATAGGCTTGTATAGGCTAGTGTAGTCATGTGTATAGGCCCTATATAGCCTAGTGTAGTGATGTGTATAGGCTCTGTATAGGCTAGTGTACTGATGTGTATAGGCTCTGTATAGGCTAGTGATCTGATGTGTATAGGCTCTGTATAGGCTAGTGTAGTGATGTGTATAGGCTCTGTATAGGCTAGTGTACTGATGTGTATAGGCTCGTATAGGCTAGTGTAGTGATGTGTATAGGCTCTGTACAGGCTAGTGTAGTGATGTGTATAGGCTCTGTATAGGCTACAGTACTGATGTGTATAGGCTTGTATAGGCTAGTGTAGTCATGTGTATAGGCTCTGTATAGGCTAGTGTAGTGATGTGTATAGGCTCTGTATAGGCTAGTGTACTGATGTGTATAGGCTCGTGTAGGCTAGTGTAGGCTAGTGTACTGATGTGTATAGGCTCTGTATAGGCTAGTGTAGTGATGTGTATAGGCTCGTGTAGGCTAGTGTACTGATGTGTATAGGCTGGTATAGGCTAGTGTACTGATGTGTATAGGCTCGTATAGGCTAGTGTACTGATGTGTATAGGCTGGTATAGGCTAGTGTACTGATGTGTATAGGCTAGTGTAGGCTAGTGTACTGATGTGTATAGGCTCTGTATAGGCTAGTGTACTGATGTGTATAGGCTCGTATAGGCTAGTGTACTGATGTGTATAGGCTGGTATAGGCTAGTGTAGTGATGTGTATAGGCTAGTGTACTGATGTGTATAGGCTCGTATAGGCTAGTGTACTGATGTGTATAGGCTCTGTATAGGCTAGTGCTCTGATGTGTATAGGCTCTGTATAGGCTAGTGTACTGATGTGTATAGGCTCTGTATAGGCTAGTGTAGTGATCTTTATAGGCTCTGTATAGGCTAGTGTTCTGATGTGTATAGGCTAGTATAGGCTAGTGTACTGATGTGTATAGGCTCTGTATAGGCTAGTGTAGTGATCTTTATAGGCTCTGTATAGGCTAGTGTTCTGATGTGTATAGGCTAGTATAGGCTAGTGTACTGATGTGTATAGGCTCTGTATAGGCTAGTGTACTGATGTGTATAGGCTAGTGTAGTGATGTGTATAGGCTCTGTATAGGCTAGTGTACTGATGTGTATAGGCTGGTATAGGCTACTGTACTGATGTGTATAGGCTCTGTATAGGCTAGTGTACTGATGTGTATAGGCTCTGTATAGGCTAGTGTAGTGATCTGTATAGGCTCTGTATAGGCTAGTGTTCTGATGTGTATAGGCTAGTGTACTGATGTGTATAGGCTCTGTATAGGCTAGTGTACTGATGTGTGTAAGCTAGTGTACTGATGTGTATAGGCTCGTATACGCTAGTGTACTGATGTGTATAGGCCTTTATAGGCTAGTGTAGTGATGTGTATAGGCTCTGTATAGGCTAGTGTACTGATGTGTGTAGGCTAGTGTACTGATGTGTATAGGCCTTTATAGGCTAGTGTACTGATGTGTATAGGCTCTGTATAGGCTAGTGTACTGATGTGTATAGGCTCGTATAGGCTAGTGTACTGATGTGTATAGGCTCTGTATAGGCTAGTGTACTGATGTGTATAGGCTAGTGTAGTGATGTGTATAGGCTCTGTGTAGGCTAGTGTACTGATGTGTATAGGCTCTGTATAGGCTAGTGTACTGATGTGTATAGGCTCTGTATAGGCTAGTGTACTGATGTGTATAGGCTCGTATAGGCTAGTGTAGTGATGTGTATAGGCTCTGTACAGGCTAGTGTAGTGATGTGTATAGGCTCTGTATAGGCTAGAGTACTGATGTGTATAGGCTTGTATAGGCTAGTGTAGTCATGTGTATAGGCTCTGTATAGGCTAGTGTAGTGAATTGTATAGGCTCTGTATAGGCTAGTGTACTGATGTGTATAGGCTCGTGTAGGCTAGTGTACTGATGTGTATAGGCTCTGTATAGGCTAGTGTACTGATGTGTATAGGCTAGTGTAGGCTAGTGTACTGATGTGTATAGGCTCTGTATAGGCTAGTGTACTGATGTGTATAGGCTCGTATAGGCTAGTGTACTGATGTGTATAGGCTGGTATAGGCTAGTGTAGTGATGTGTATAGGCTCTGTATAGGCTAGTGTACTGATGTGTATAGGCTCGTATAGGCTAGTGTACTGATGTGTATAGGCTCTGTATAGGCTAGTGCTCTGATGTGTATAGGCTCTGTATAGGCTAGTGTACTGATGTGTATAGGCTCTGTATAGGCTAGTGTAGTGATCTTTATAGGCTCTGTATAGGCTAGTGTTCTGATGTGTATAGGCTAGTATAGGCTAGTGTACTGATGTGTATAGGCTCTGTATAGGCTAGTGTACTGATGTGTAAAGGCTAGTGTAGTGATGTGTATAGGCTCTGTATAGGCTAGTGTACTGATGTGTATAGGCTCTGTATAGGCTAGTGTACTGATGTGTATAGGCTCGTATAGGCCAGTGTAGTGATGTGTATAGGCTCTGTACAGGCAAGTGTAGTGATGTGTATAGGCTCTGTATAGGCTAGTGTACTGATGTGTATAGGCTTGTATAGGCTAGTGTAGTCATGTGTATAGGCCCTATATAGCCTAGTGTAGTGATGTGTATAGGCTCTGTATAGGCTAGTGTACTGATGTGTATAGGCTCTGTATAGGCTAGTGATCTGATGTGTATAGGCTCTGTATAGGCTAGTGTAGTGATGTGTATAGGCTCTGTATAGGCTAGTGTACTGATGTGTATAGGCTCGTATAGGCTAGTGTAGTGATGTGTATAGGCTCTGTACAGGCTAGTGTAGTGATGTGTATAGGCTCTGTATAGGCTACAGTACTGATGTGTATAGGCTTGTATAGGCTAGTGTAGTCATGTGTATAGGCTCTGTATAGGCTAGTGTAGTGATGTGTATAGGCTCTGTATAGGCTAGTGTACTGATGTGTATAGGCTCGTGTAGGCTAGTGTACTGATGTGTATAGGCTCTGTATAGGCTAGTGTACTGATGTGTATAGGCTCGTGTAGGCTAGTGTACTGATGTGTATAGGCTGGTATAGGCTAGTGTACTGATGTGTATAGGCTCGTATAGGCTAGTGTACTGATGTGTATAGGCTGGTATAGGCTAGTGTACTGATGTGTATAGGCTAGTGTAGGCTAGTGTACTGATGTGTATAGGCTCTGTATAGGCTAGTGTACTGATGTGTATAGGCTCGTATAGGCTAGTGTACTGATGTGTATAGGCTGGTATAGGCTAGTGTAGTGATGTGTATAGGCTAGTGTACTGATGTGTATAGGCTCGTATAGGCTAGTGTACTGATGTGTATAGGCTCTGTATAGGCTAGTGCTCTGATGTGTATAGGCTCTGTATAGGCTAGTGTACTGATGTGTATAGGCTCTCTATAGGCTAGTGTAGTGATCTTTATAGGCTCTGTATAGGCTAGTGTTCTGATGTGTATAGGCTAGTATAGGCTAGTGTACTGATGTGTATAGGCTCTGTATAGGCTAGTGTAGTGATCTTTATAGGCTCTGTATAGGCTAGTGTTCTGATGTGTATAGGCTAGTATAGGCTAGTGTACTGATGTGTATAGGCTCTGTATAGGCTAGTGTACTGATGTGTATAGGCTAGTGTAGTGATGTGTATAGGCTCTGTATAGGCTAGTGTACTGATGTGTATAGGCTGGTATAGGCTACTGTACTGATGTGTATAGGCTCTGTATAGGCTAGTGTACTGATGTGTATAGGCTCTGTATAGGCTAGTGTAGTGATCTGTATAGGCTCTGTATAGGCTAGTGTTCTGATGTGTATAGGCTAGTGTACTGATGTGTATAGGCTCGTACAGGCTAGTGTAGTTATGTGTATAGGCTGGTATAGGCTACTGTAGTGATGTGTATAGGCTCTGTATAGGCTAGTGTACTGATGTGTATAGGCTCGTATAGGCTAGTGTACTGATGTGTATAGGCTCTGTATAGGCTAGTGTACCGATGTGTATAGGCTCTGTATAGGCTAGTGTACTGATGTGTATAGGCTCTGTATAGGCTAGTGTAGTGATCTTTATGGGCTCTGTATAGGCTAGTGTTCTGATGTGTATAGGCTAGTATAGGCTAGTGTACTGATGTGTATAGGCTCTGTATAGGCTAGTGTACTGATGTGTATAGGCTAGTGTAGTGATGTGTATAGGCTCTGTATAGGCTAGTGTACTGATGTGTATAGGCTCTGTATAGGCTAGTGTACTGATGTGTATAGGCTCGTATAGGCCAGTGTAGTGATGTGTATAGGCTCTGTACAGGCAAGTGTAGTGATGTGTATAGGCTCTGTATAGGCTAGTGTACTGATGTGTATAGGCTTGTATAGGCTAGTGTAGTCATGTGTATAGGCCCTATATAGCCTAGTGTAGTGATGTGTATAGGCTCTGTATAGGCTAGTGTACTGATGTGTATAGGCTCTGTATAGGCTAGTGATCTGATGTGTATAGGCTCTGTATAGGCTAGTTAAGTGATGTGTATAGCCTCTGTATAGGCTAGTGTACTGATGTGTATAGGCTCGTATAGGCTAGTGTAGTGATGTGTATAGGCTCTGTACAGGCTAGTGTAGTGATGTGTATAGGCTCTGTATAGGCTACAGTACTGATGTGTATAGGCTTGTATAGGCTAGTGTAGTCATGTGTATAGGCTCTGTATAGGCTAGTGTAGTGATGTGTATAGGCTCTGTATAGGCTAGTGTACTGATGTGTATAGGCTCGTGTAGGCTAGTGTACTGATGTGTATAGGCTCTGTATAGGCTAGTGTACTGATGTGTATAGGCTCGTGTAGGCTAGTGTACTGATGTGTATAGGCTGGTATAGGCTAGTGTACTGATGTGTATAGGCTCGTATAGGCTAGTGTACTGATGTGTATAGGCTGGTATAGGCTAGTGTACTGATGTGTATAGGCTAGTGTAGGCTAGTGTACTGATGTGTATAGGCTCTGTATAGGCTAGTGTACTGATGTGTATAGGCTCGTATAGGCTAGTGTACTGATGTGTATAGGCTGGTATAGGCTAGTGTAGTGATGTGTATAGGCTAGTGTACTGATGTGTATAGGCTCGTATAGGCTAGTGTACTGATGTGTATAGGCTCTGTATAGGCTAGTGCTCTGATGTGTATAGGCTCTGTATAGGCTAGTGTACTGATGTGTATAGGCTCTGTATAGGCTAGTGTAGTGATCTTTATAGGCTCTGTATAGGCTAGTGTTCTGATGTGTATAGGCTAGTATAGGCTAGTGTACTGATGTGTATAGGCTCTGTATAGGCTAGTGTAGTGATCTTTATAGGCTCTGTATAGGCTAGTGTTCTGATGTGTATAGGCTAGTATAGGCTAGTGTACTGATGTGTATAGGCTCTGTATAGGCTAGTGTACTGATGTGTGTAGGCTAGTGTAGTGATGTGTATAGGCTCTGTATAGGCTAGTGTACTGATGTGTATAGGCTGGTATAGGCTACTGTACTGATGTGTATAGGCTCTGTATAGGCTAGTGTACTGATGTGTATAGGCTCTGTATAGGCTAGTGTAGTGATCTGTATAGGCTCTGTATAGGCTAGTGTTCTGATGTGTATAGGCTAGTGTACTGATGTGTATAGGCTCGTACAGGCTAGTGTAGTTATGTGTATAGGCTGGTATAGGCTACTGTAGTGATGTGTATAGGCTCTGTATAGGCTAGTGTACTGATGTGTATAGGCTCGTATAGGCTAGTGTACTGATGTGTATAGGCTCTGTATAGGCTAGTGTACCGATGTGTATAGGCTCTGTATAGGCTAGTGTACTGATGTGTATAGGCTCTGTATAGGCTAGTGTAGTGATCTGTATAGGCTCTGTATAGGCTAGTGTTCTGATGTGTATAGGCTAGTATAGGCTAGTGTACTGATATGTATAGGCTCTGTATAGGCTAGTGTACTGATGTGTATAGGCTCGTATAGGCTAGTGTTCTGATGTGTATAGGCTCTGTATAGGCTAGTGTACTGCTGTGTATAGGCTCTGTATAGGCTAGTGTAGTGATCTTTATAGGCTCTGTATAGGCTAGTGTTCTGATGTGTACAGGCTAGTATAGGCTAGTGTACTGATGTGTATAGGCTCTGTATTGGCTAGTGTACTGATGTGTATAGGCTAGTGTAGTGATGTGTATAGGCTCTGTATAGGCTAGTGTACTGATGTGTATAGGCTCGTATAGGCTAGTGTACTGATGTGTATAGGCTCTGTATAGGCTAGTATACTGATGTGTATAGGCTCGTATAGGCTAGTGTACTGATGTGTATAGGCTCTGTTTAGGCTAGTGTAGGCTAGTGTACTGAAGTGTATAGGCTCTGTATAGGCTAATATACTGATGTGTATAGGCTCGTGTAGGCTAGTGTACTGATGTGTATAGGCTCTGTATAGGCTAGTGTACTGATGTGTATAGGCTCTGATTAGGCTAGTGTACTGATGTGTATAGGCTCGTGTAGGCTGGTGTACTGATGTGTATAGGCTCGTGTAGGCTAGTGTACTGATGTGTATAGGCTCTTTATAGGCTAGTGTACTGATGTGTGTAAGCTAGTGTACTGATGTGTATAGGCTCGTATACGCTAGTGTACTGATGTGTATAGGCCTTTATAGGCTAGTGTAGTGATGTGTATAGGCTCTGTATAGGCTAGTGTACTGATGTGTGTAGGCTAGTGTACTGATGTGTATAGGCCTTTATAGGCTAGTGTACTGATGTGTATAGGCTCTGTATAGGCTAGTGTACTGATGTGTATAGGCTCGTATAGGCTAGTGTACTGATGTGTATAGGCTCTGTATAGGCTAGTGTACTGATGTGTATAGGCTAGTGTAGTGATGTGTATAGGCTCTGTGTAGGCTAGTGTACTGATGTGTATAGGCTCTGTATAGGCTAGTGTACTGATGTGTATAGGCTCTGTATAGGCTAGTGTACTGATGTGTATAGGCTCGTATAGGCTCTGTATACGCTAGTGTACGGATGTGCATAGGCTCTGTATAGGCTAGTGTACTGATGTGTATAGGCTAGTGTAGGCTAGTGTACTGATGTGTATAGGCTCTGTATAGGCTAGTGTACTGATGTGTATAGGCTCGTATAGGCTAGTGTACTGATGTGTATAGGCTGGTATAGGCTAGTGTAGTGATGTGTATAGGCTCTGTATAGGCTAGTGTACTGATGTGTATAGGCTCGTATAGGCTAGTGTACTGATGTGTATAGGCTCTGTATAGGCTAGTGCTCTGATGTGTATAGGCTCTGTATAGGCTAGTGTACTGATGTGTATAGGCTCTGTATAGGCTAGTGTAGTGATGTGTATAGGCTCTGTATAGGCTAGTGTACTGATGTGTATAGGCTCGTATAGGCCAGTGTAGTGATGTGTATAGGCTCTGTACAGGCAAGTGTAGTGATGTGTATAGGCTCTGTATAGGCTAGTGTACTGATGTGTATAGGCTTGTATAGGCTAGTGTAGTCATGTGTATAGGCCCTATATAGCCTAGTGTAGTGATGTGTATAGGCTCTGTATAGGCTAGTGTACTGATGTGTATAGGCTCTGTATAGGCTAGTGTACTGATGTGTATAGGCTTGTATAGGCTAGTGTAGTCATGTGTATAGGCCCTATATAGCCTAGTGTAGTGATGTGTATAGGCTCTGTATAGGCTAGTGTACTGATGTGTATAGGCTCTGTATAGGCTAGTGTTCTGATGTGTATAGGCCCTATATAGCCTAGTGTAGTGATGTGTATAGGCTCTGTATAGGCTAGTGTACTGATGTGTATAGGCTCTGTATAGGCTAGTGTAGTGATGTGTATAGGCTCTGTATAGGCTAGTGTACTGATGTGTATAGGCTCGTATAGGCTAGTGTAGTGATGTGTATAGGCTCTGTACAGGCTAGTGTAGTGATGTGTATAGGCTCTGTATAGGCTAGAGTACTGATGTGTATAGGCTTGTATAGGCTAGTGTAGTCATGTGTATAGGCTCTGTATAGGCTAGTGTAGTGATGTGTATAGGCTCTGTATAGGCTAGTGTACTGATGTGTATAGGCTCGTGTAGGCTAGTGTACTGATGTGTATAGGCTCTGTATAGGCTAGTGTACTGATGTGTATATGCTCGTGTAGGCTAGTGTACTGATGTGTATAGGCTGGTATAGGCTAGTGTACTGATGTGTATAGGCTCGTATAGGCTAGTGTACTGATGTGTATAGGCTGGTATAGGCTAGTGTACTGATGTGTATAGGCTAGTGTAGGCTAGTGTACTGATGTGTATAGGCTCTGTATAGGCTAGTGTACTGATGTGTATAGGCTCGTATAGGCTAGTGTACTGATGTGTATAGGCTGGTATAGGCTAGTGTAGTGATGTGTATAGGCTCTGTATAGGCTAGTGTACTGATGTGTATAGGCTCGTATAGGCTAGTGTACTGATGTGTATAGGCTCTGTATAGGCTAGTGCTCTGATGTGTATAGGCTCTGTATAGGCTAGTGTACTGATGTGTATAGGCTCTGTATAGGCTAGTGTAGTGATCTTTATAGGCTCTGTATAGGCTAGTGTTCTGATGTGTATAGGCTAGTATAGGCTAGTGTACTGATGTGTATAGGCTCTGTATAGGCTAGTGTAGTGATCTTTATAGGCTCTTTATAGGCTAGTGTTCTGATGTGTATAGGCTAGTATAGGCTAGTGTACTGATGTGTATAGGCTCTGTATAGGCTAGTGTACTGATGTGTATAGGCTAGTGTAGTGATGTGTATAGGCTCTGTATAGGCTAGTGTACTGATGTGTATAGGCTGGTATAGGCTACTGTACTGATGTGTATAGGCTCTGTATAGGCTAGTGTACTGATGTGTATAGGCTCTGTATAGGCTAGTGTAGTGATCTGTATAGGCTCTGTATAGGCTAGTGTTCTGATGTGTATAGGCTAGTGTACTGATGTGTATAGGCTCTGTATTGGCTAGTGTACTGATGTGTATAGGCTAGTGTAGTGATGTGTATAGGCTCTGTATAGGCTAGTGTACTGATGTGTATAGGCTCGTATAGGCTAGTGTACTGATGTGTATAGGCTCTGTATAGGCTAGTATACTGATGTGTATAGGCTCGTATAGGCTAGTGTACTGATGTGTATAGGCTCTGTTTAGGCTAGTGTAGGCTAGTGTACTGAAGTGTATAGGCTCTGTATAGGCTAATATACTGATGTGTATAGGCTCGTGTAGGCTAGTGTACTGATGTGTATAGGCTCTGTATAGGCTAGTGTACTGATGTGTATAGGCTCTGATTAGGCTAGTGTACTGATGTGTATAGGCTCGTGTAGGCTGGTGTACTGATGTGTATAGGCTCGTGTAGGCTAGTGTACTGATGTGTATAGGCTCTGTATAGGCTAGTGTACTGATGTGTGTAAGCTAGTGTACTGATGTGTATAGGCTCGTATACGCTAGTGTACTGATGTGTATAGGCCTTTATAGGCTAGTGTAGTGATGTGTATAGGCTCTGTATAGGCTAGTGTACTGATGTGTGTAGGCTAGTGTACTGATGTGTATAGGCCTTTATAGGCTAGTGTACTGATGTGTATAGGCTCTGTATAGGCTAGTGTACTGATGTGTATAGGCTCGTATAGGCTAGTGTACTGATGTGTATAGGCTCTGTATAGGCTAGTGTACTGATGTGTATAGGCTAGTGTAGTGATGTGTATAGGCTCTGTGTAGGCTAGTGTACTGATGTGTATAGGCTCTGTATAGGCTAGTGTACTGATGTGTATAGGCTCTGTATAGGCTAGTGTACTGATGTGTATAGGCTCGTATAGGCTCTGTATACGCTAGTGTACGGATGTGCATAGGCTCTGTATAGGCTACTGTAGTGATGTGTATAGGCTCTGTATAGGCTAGTGTACTGATGTGTATAGGCTCGTATAGGCTAGTGTACTGATGTGTATAGGCTGGTATAGGCTAGTGTAGTGATGTGTATAGGCTCTGTATAGGCTAGTGTACTGATGTGTATAGGCTCGTATAGGCTAGTGTACTGATGTGTATAGGCTCTGTATAGGCTAGTGCTCTGATGTGTATAGGCTCTGTATAGGCTAGTGTACTGATGTGTATAGGCTCTGTATAGGCTAGTGTAGTGATCTTTATAGCCTCTGTATAGGCTAGTGTTCTGATGTGTATAGGCTAGTATAGGCTAGTGTACTGATGTGTATAGGCTCTGTATAGGCTAGTGTACTGATGTGTATAGGCTAGTGTAGTGATGTGTATAGGCTCTGTATAGGCTAGTGTACTGATGTGTATAGGCTGGTATAGGCTACTCTACTGATGTGTATAGGCTCTGTATAGGCTAGTGTACTGATGTGTATAGGCTCTGTATAGGCTAGTGTAGTGATCTGTATAGGCTCTGTATAGGCTAGTGTTCTGATGTGTATAGGCTAGTGTACTGATGTGTATAGGCTCGTACAGGCTAGTGTAGTTATGTGTATAGGCTGGTATAGGCTACTGTAGTGATGTGTATAGGCTCTGTATAGGCTAGTGTACTGATGTGTATAGGCTCGTATAGGCTAGTGTACTGATGTGTATAGGCTCTGTATAGGCTAGTGTACCGATGTGTATAGGCTCTGTATAGGCTAGTGTACTGATGTGTATAGGCTCTGTATAGGCTAGTGTAGTGATCTGTATAGGCTCTGTATAGGCTAGTGTTCTGATGTGTATAGGCTAGTATAGGCTAGTGTACTGATGTGTATAGGCTCTGTATAGGCTAGTGTACTGATGTGTATAGGCTCGTATAGGCTAGTGTTCTGATGTGTATAGGCTCTGTATAGGCTAGTGTACTGCTGTGTATAGGCTCTGTATAGGCTAGTGTAGTGATCTTTATAGGCTCTGTATAGGCTAGTGTTCTGATGTGTGCAGGCTAGTATAGGCTAGTGTACTGATGTGTATAGGCTCTGTATTGGCTAGTGTACTGATGTGTATAGGCTAGTGTAGTGATGTGTATAGGCTCTGTATAGGCTAGTGTACTGATGTGTATAGGCTCGTATAGGCTAGTGTACTGATGTGTATAGGCTCTGTATAGGCTAGTATACTGATGTGTATAGGCTCCTATAGGCTAGTGTACTGATGTGTATAGGCTCTGTTTAGGCTACTGTAGGCTAGTGTACTGAAGTGTATAGGCTCTGTATAGGCTAATATACTGATGTGTATAGGCTCTGTATAGGCTAGTGTACTGATGTGTATAGGCTCTGTATAGGCTAGTGTACTGATGTGTATAGGCTCTGATTAGGCTAGTGTACTGATGTGTATAGGCTCGTGTAGGCTGGTGTACTGATGTGTATAGGCTCGTGTAGGCTAGTGTACTGATGTGTATAGGCTCTGTATAGGCTAGTGTACTGATGTGTGTAAGCTAGTGTACTGATGTGTATAGGCTCGTATACGCTAGTGTACTGATGTGTATAGGCCTTTATAGGCTAGTGTAGTGATGTGTATAGGCTCTGTATAGGCTAGTGTACTGATGTGTATAGGCTCGTATAGGCTGGTGTACTGATGTGTATAGGCTCTGTATAGGCTAGTGTAGTGATCTGTATAGGCTCTGTATAGGCTAGTGTTCTGATGTGTATAGGCTAGTATAGGCTAGTGTACTGATGTGTATAGGCTCTGTATAGGCTAGTGTACTGATGTGTATAGGCTAGTGTAGTGATGTGTATAGGCTCTGTATAGGCTAGTGTACTGATGTGTATAGGCTCTGTGTAGGCTAGTGTACTGATGTGTATAGGCTCTGTATAGGCTAGTGTACTGATGTGTATAGGCTCCGTATAGGCTAGTGTACTGATGTGTATAGGCTCTGTATAGGCTAGTGTACTGATGTGTATAGGCTCTGTATAGTCTAGTGTACTGATGTGTATAGGCTCGTATAGGCTAGTGTACTGATGTGTATAGGCTCGTATAGGCTCTGTATACGCTAGTGTACTGATGTGCATAGGCTCTGTATAGGCTAGTGTACTGATGCGTATAGGCTCTCTATAGGCTAGTGTACTGATGTGTATAGGCTCTGTATAGGCTAGTGTACTTATGTGTATAGGCTCTGTATAGGCTAGTGTACTGATGTGTATAGGCTCTGTATAGGCTAGTGTACTGATGTGTATAGGCTAGTATAGGCTAGTGTACTGATGTGTATAGGCTCGTGTAGGCTAGTGTACTGATGTGTATAGGCTCTGTATAGGCTAGTGTACTGATGTGTGTAGGCTAGTGTACTGATGTGTATAGGCTCGTATAGGCTAGTGTACTGATGTGTATAGGCTCGTATAGGCTAGTGTACTGATGTGTATAGGCCTTTATAGGCTAGTGTACTGATGTGTATAGGCTAGTGTACTGATGTGTATAGGCTCTGTATAGGCTAGTGTAGTGATGTGTATAGGCTCTGTATAGGCTAGTGTACTGATGTGTATAGGCTCGTATAGGCTAGTGTAGTGATGTGTATAGGCTCTGTACAGGCAAGTGTAGTGATGTGTATAGGCTTGTATAGGCTAGTGTAGTCATGTGTATAGGCTCTGTATAGCCTAGTGTAGTGATGTGTATAGGCTGGTATAGGCTAGTGTAGTGATGTGTATAGGCTCTGTATAGGCTAGTGTACTGATGTGTATAGGCTCGTATAGGCTAGTGTACTGATGTGTATAGGCTCTGTATAGGCTAGTGCTCTGATGTGTATAGGCTCTGTATAGGCTAGTGTACTGATGTGTATAGGCTCTGTATAGGCTAGTGTAGTGATCTTTATAGGCTCTGTATAGGCTAGTGTTCTGATGTGTATAGGCAAGTATAGGCTAGTGTACTGATGTGTATAGGCTCTGTATAGGCTAGTGTACTGATGTGTATAGGCTAGTGTAGTGATGTGTATAGGCTCTGTATAGGCTAGTGTACTGATGTGTATAGGCTGGTATAGGCTACTGTACTGATGTGTATAGGCTCTGTATAGGCTAGTGTACTGATGTGTATAGGCTCTGTATAGGCTAGTGTTCTGATGTGTATAGGCTAGTGTACTGATGTGTATAGGCTCGTACAGGCTAGTGTAGTTATGTGTATAGGCTGGTATAGGCTACTGTAGTGATGTGTATAGGCTCTGTATAGGCTAGTGTACTGATGTGTATAGGCTCGTATAGGCTAGTGTACTGATGTGTATAGGCTCTGTATAGGCTAGTGTACCGATGTGTATAGGCTCTGTATAGGCTAGTGTACTGATGTGTATAGGCTCTGTATAGGCTAGTGTAGTGATCTGTATAGGCTCTGTATAGGCTAGTGTTCTGATGTGTATAGGCTAGTATAGGCTAGTGTACTGATGTGTATAGGCTCTGTATAGGCTAGTGTACTGATGTGTATAGGCTAGTGTTCTGATGTGTATAGGCTCTGTATAGGCTAGTGTACTGCTGTGTATAGGCTCTGTATAGGCTAGTGTAGTGATCTTTATAGGCTCTGTATAGGCTAGTGTTCTGATGTGTACAGGCTAGTATAGGCTAGTGTACTGATGTGTATAGGCTCTGTATTGGCTAGTGTACTGATGTGTATAGGCTAGTGTAGTGATGTGTATAAGCTCTGTATAGTCTAGTGTACTGATGTGTATAGGCTCGTATAGGCTAGTGTACTGATGTGTATAGGCTCTGTATAGGCTAGTATACTGATGTGTATAGGCTCGTATAGGCTAGTGTACTGATGTGTATAGGCTCTGTTTAGGCTAGTGTAGGCTAGTGTACTGAAGTGTATAGGCTCTGTATAGGCTAATATACTGATGTGTATAGGCTCGTGTAGGCTAGTGTACTGATGTGTATAGGCTCTGTATAGGCTAGTGTACTGATGTGTATAGGCTCTGATTAGGCTAGTGTACTGATGTGTATAGGCTCGTGTAGGCTGGTGTACTGATGTGTATAGGCTCGTGTAGGCTAGTGTACTGATGTGTATAGGCTCTGTATAGGCTAGTGTACTGATGTGTATAGGCTCTGTATAGGCTAGTGTAGTGATCTTTATAGGCTCTGTATAGGCTAGTGTTCTGATGTGTATAGGCTAGTATAGGCTAGTGTACTGATGTGTATAGGCTCTGTATAGGCTAGTGTAGTGATCTTTATAGGCTCTGTATAGGCTAGTGTTCTGATGTGTATAGGCTAGTATAGGCTAGTGTACTGATGTGTATAGGCTCTGTATAGGCTAGTGTACTGATGTGTATAGGCTAGTGTAGTGATGTGTATAGGCTCTGTATAGGCTAGTGTACTGATGTGTATAGGCTGGTATAGGCTACTGTACTGATGTGTATAGGCTCTGTATAGGCTAGTGTACTGATGTGTATAGGCTCTGTATAGGCTAGTGTAGTGATCTGTATAGGCTCTGTATAGGCTAGTGTTCTGATGTGTATAGGCTAGTGTACTGATGTGTATAGGCTCTGTATTGGCTAGTGTACTGATGTGTATAGGCTAGTGTAGTGATGTGTATAGGCTCTGTATAGGCTAGTGTACTGATGTGTATAGGCTCGTATAGGCTAGTGTACTGATGTGTATAGGCTCTGTTTAGGCTAGTGTAGGCTAGTGTACTGAAGTGTATAGGCTCTGTATAGGCTAATATACTGATGTGTATAGGCTCGTGTAGGCTAGTGTACTGATGTGTATAGGCTCTGTATAGGCTAGTGTACTGATGTGTATAGGCTCTGATTAGGCTAGTGTACTGATGTGTATAGGCTCGTGTAGGCTGGTGTACTGATGTGTATAGGCTCGTGTAGGCTAGTGTACTGATGTGTATAGGCTCTGTATAGGCTAGTGTACTGATGTGTGTAAGCTAGTGTACTGATGTGTATAGGCTCGTATACGCTAGTGTACTGATGTGTATAGGCCTTTATAGGCTAGTGTAGTGATGTGTATAGGCTCTGTATAGGCTAGTGTACTGATGTGTGTAGGCTAGTGTACTGATGTGTATAGGCCTTTATAGGCTAGTGTACTGATGTGTATAGGCTCTGTATAGGCTAGTGTACTGATGTGTATAGGCTCGTATAGGCTAGTGTACTGATGTGTATAGGCTCTGTATAGGCTAGTGTACTGATGTGTATAGGCTAGTGTAGTGATGTGTATAGGCTCTGTGTAGGCTAGTGTACTGATGTGTATAGGCTCTGTATAGGCTAGTGTACTGATGTGTATAGGCTCTGTATAGGCTAGTGTACTGATGTGTATAGGCTCGTATAGGCTAGTGTAGTGATGTGTATAGGCTCTGTACAGGCTAGTGTAGTGATGTGTATAGGCTCTGTATAGGCTAGAGTACTGATGTGTATAGGCTTGTATAGGCTAGTGTAGTCATGTGTATAGGCTCTGTATAGGCTAGTGTAGTGAATTGTATAGGCTCTGTATAGGCTAGTGTACTGATGTGTATAGGCTCGTGTAGGCTAGTGTACTGATGTGTATAGGCTCTGTATAGGCTAGTGTACTGATGTGTATAGGCTAGTGTAGTGATGTGTATAGGCTCTGTGTAGGCTAGTGTACTGATGTGTATAGGCTCGTATAGGCCAGTGTAGTGATGTGTATAGGCTCTGTACAGGCAAGTGTAGTGATGTGTATAGGCTCTGTATAGGCTAGTGTACTGATGTGTATAGGCTTGTATAGGCTAGTGTAGTCATGTGTATAGGCCCTATATAGCCTAGTGTAGTGATGTGTATAGGCTCTGTATAGGCTAGTGTACTGATGTGTATAGGCTCTGTATAGGCTAGTGATCTGATGTGTATAGGCTCTGTATAGGCTAGTGTAGTGATGTGTATAGGCTCTGTATAGGCTAGTGTACTGATGTGTATAGGCTCGTATAGGCTAGTGTAGTGATGTGTATAGGCTCTGTACAGGCTAGTGTAGTGATGTGTATAGGCTCTGTATAGGCTACAGTACTGATGTGTATAGGCTTGTATAGGCTAGTGTAGTCATGTGTATAGGCTCTGTATAGGCTAGTGTAGTGATGTGTATAGGCTCTGTATAGGCTAGTGTACTGATGTGTATAGGCTCGTGTAGGCTAGTGTACTGATGTGTATAGGCTCTGTATAGGCTAGTGTACTGATGTGTATAGGCTCGTGTAGGCTAGTGTACTGATGTGTATAGGCTGGTATAGGCTAGTGTACTGATGTGTATAGGCTCGTATAGGCTAGTGTACTGATGTGTATAGGCTGGTATAGGCTAGTGTACTGATGTGTATAGGCTAGTGTAGGCTAGTGTACTGATGTGTATAGGCTCTGTATAGGCTAGTGTACTGATGTGTATAGGCTCGTATAGGCTAGTGTACTGATGTGTATAGGCTGGTATAGGCTAGTGTAGTGATGTGTATAGGCTAGTGTACTGATGTGTATAGGCTCGTATAGGCTAGTGTACTGATGTGTATAGGCTCTGTATAGGCTAGTGCTCTGATGTGTATAGGCTCTGTATAGGCTAGTGTACTGATGTGTATAGGCTCTGTATAGGCTAGTGTAGTGATCTTTATAGGCTCTGTATAGGCTAGTGTTCTGATGTGTATAGGCTAGTATAGGCTAGTGTACTGATGTGTATAGGCTCTGTATAGGCTAGTGTAGTGATCTTTATAGGCTCTGTATAGGCTAGTGTACTGATGTGTATAGGCTAGTGTAGTGATGTGTATAGGCTCTGTGTAGGCTAGTGTACTGATGTGTATAGGCTCTGTATAGGCTAGTGTACTGATGTGTATAGGCTCTGTATAGGCTAGTGTACTGATGTGTATAGGCTCGTATAGGCTAGTGTAGTGATGTGTATAGGCTCTGTACAGGCTAGTGTAGTGATGTGTATAGGCTCTGTATAGGCTAGAGTACTGATGTGTATAGGCTTGTATAGGCTAGTGTAGTCATGTGTATAGGCTCTGTATAGGCTAGTGTAGTGAATTGTATAGGCTCTGTATAGGCTAGTGTACTGATGTGTATAGGCTCGTGTAGGCTAGTGTACTGATGTGTATAGGCTCTGTATAGGCTAGTGTACTGATGTGTATAGGCTAGTGTAGGCTAGTGTACTGATGTGTATAGGCTCTGTATAGGCTAGTGTACTGATGTGTATAGGCTCGTATAGGCTAGTGTACTGATGTGTATAGGCTGGTATAGGCTAGTGTAGTGATGTGTATAGGCTCTGTATAGGCTAGTGTACTGATGTGTATAGGCTCGTATAGGCTAGTGTACTGATGTGTATAGGCTCTGTATAGGCTAGTGCTCTGATGTGTATAGGCTCTGTATAGGCTAGTGTACTGATGTGTATAGGCTCTGTATAGGCTAGTGTAGTGATCTTTATAGGCTCTGTATAGGCTAGTGTTCTGATGTGTATAGGCTAGTATAGGCTAGTGTACTGATGTGTATAGGCTCTGTATAGGCTAGTGTACTGATGTGTATAGGCTAGTGTAGTGATGTGTATAGGCTCTGTATAGGCTAGTGTACTGATGTGTATAGGCTCTGTATAGGCTAGTGTACTGATGTGTATAGGCTCGTATAGGCCAGTGTAGTGATGTGTATAGGCTCTGTACAGGCAAGTGTAGTGATGTGTATAGGCTCTGTATAGGCTAGTGTACTGATGTGTATAGGCTTGTATAGGCTAGTGTAGTCATGTGTATAGGCCCTATATAGCCTAGTGTAGTGATGTGTATAGGCTCTGTATAGGCTAGTGTACTGATGTGTATAGGCTCTGTATAGGCTAGTGATCTGATGTGTATAGGCTCTGTATAGGCTAGTGTAGTGATGTGTATAGGCTCTGTATAGGCTAGTGTACTGATGTGTATAGGCTCGTATAGGCTAGTGTAGTGATGTGTATAGGCTCTGTACAGGCTAGTGTAGTGATGTGTATAGGCTCTGTATAGGCTACAGTACTGATGTGTATAGGCTTGTATAGGCTAGTGTAGTCATGTGTATAGGCTCTGTATAGGCTAGTGTAGTGATGTGTATAGGCTCTGTATAGGCTAGTGTACTGATGTGTATAGGCTCGTGTAGGCTAGTGTACTGATGTGTATAGGCTCTGTATAGGCTAGTGTACTGATGTGTATAGGCTCGTGTAGGCTAGTGTACTGATGTGTATAGGCTGGTATAGGCTAGTGTACTGATGTGTATAGGCTCGTATAGGCTAGTGTACTGATGTGTATAGGCTGGTATAGGCTAGTGTACTGATGTGTATAGGCTAGTGTAGGCTAGTGTACTGATGTGTATAGGCTCTGTATAGGCTAGTGTACTGATGTGTATAGGCTCGTATAGGCTAGTGTACTGATGTGTATAGGCTGGTATAGGCTAGTGTAGTGATGTGTATAGGCTAGTGTACTGATGTGTATAGGCTCGTATAGGCTAGTGTACTGATGTGTATAGGCTCTGTATAGGCTAGTGCTCTGATGTGTATAGGCTCTGTATAGGCTAGTGTACTGATGTGTATAGGCTCTGTATAGGCTAGTGTAGTGATCTTTATAGGCTCTGTATAGGCTAGTGTTCTGATGTGTATAGGCTAGTATAGGCTAGTGTACTGATGTGTATAGGCTCTGTATAGGCTAGTGTAGTGATCTTTATAGGCTCTGTATAGGCTAGTGTTCTGATGTGTATAGGCTAGTATAGGCTAGTGTACTGATGTGTATAGGCTCTGTATAGGCTAGTGTACTGATGTGTATAGGCTAGTGTAGTGATGTGTATAGGCTCTGTATAGGCTAGTGTACTGATGTGTATAGGCTGGTATAGGCTACTGTACTGATGTGTATAGGCTCTGTATAGGCTAGTGTACTGATGTGTATAGGCTCTGTATAGGCTAGTGTAGTGATCTGTATAGGCTCTGTATAGGCTAGTGTTCTGATGTGTATAGGCTAGTGTACTGATGTGTATAGGCTCGTACAGGCTAGTGTAGTTATGTGTATAGGCTGGTATAGGCTACTGTAGTGATGTGTATAGGCTCTGTATAGGCTAGTGTACTGATGTGTATAGGCTCGTATAGGCTAGTGTACTGATGTGTATAGGCTCTGTATAGGCTAGTGTACCGATGTGTATAGGCTCTGTATAGGCTAGTGTACTGATGTGTATAGGCTCTGTATAGGCTAGTGTAGTGATCTGTATAGGCTCTGTATAGGCTAGTGTTCTGATGTGTATAGGCTAGTATAGGCTAGTGTACTGATATGTATAGGCTCTGTATAGGCTAGTGTACTGATGTGTATAGGCTCGTATAGGCTAGTGTTCTGATGTGTATAGGCTCTGTATAGGCTAGTGTACTGCTGTGTATAGGCTCTGTATAGGCTAGTGTAGTGATCTTTATAGGCTCTGTATAGGCTAGTGTTCTGATGTGTACAGGCTAGTATAGGCTAGTGTACTGATGTGTATAGGCTCTGTATTGGCTAGTGTACTGATGTGTATAGGCTAGTGTAGTGATGTGTATAGGCTCTGTATAGGCTAGTGTACTGATGTGTATAGGCTCGTATAGGCTAGTGTACTCATGTGTATAGGCTCTGTATAGGCTAGTATACTGATGTGTATAGGCTCGTATAGGCTAGTGTACTGATGTGTATAGGCTCTGTTTAGGCTAGTGTAGGCTAGTGTACTGAAGTGTATAGGCTCTGTATAGGCTAATATACTGATGTGTATAGGCTCGTGTAGGCTAGTGTACTGATGTGTATAGGCTCTGTATAGGCTAGTGTACTGATGTGTATAGGCTCTGATTAGGCTAGTGTACTGATGTGTATAGGCTCGTGTAGGCTGGTGTACTGATGTGTATAGGCTCGTGTAGGCTAGTGTACTGATGTGTATAGGCTCTTTATAGGCTAGTGTACTGATGTGTGTAAGCTAGTGTACTGATGTGTATAGGCTCGTATACGCTAGTGTACTGATGTGTATAGGCCTTTATAGGCTAGTGTAGTGATGTGTATAGGCTCTGTATAGGCTAGTGTACTGATGTGTGTAGGCTAGTGTACTGATGTGTATAGGCCTTTATAGGCTAGTGTACTGATGTGTATAGGCTCTGTATAGGCTAGTGTACTGATGTGTATAGGCTCGTATAGGCTAGTGTACTGATGTGTATAGGCTCTGTATAGGCTAGTGTACTGATGTGTATAGGCTAGTGTAGTGATGTGTATAGGCTCTGTGTAGGCTAGTGTACTGATGTGTATAGGCTCTGTATAGGCTAGTGTACTGATGTGTATAGGCTCTGTATAGGCTAGTGTACTGATGTGTATAGGCTCGTATAGGCTCTGTATACGCTAGTGTACGGATGTGCATAGGCTCTGTATAGGCTAGTGTACTGATGTGTATAGGCTAGTGTAGGCTAGTGTACTGATGTGTATAGGCTCTGTATAGGCTAGTGTACTGATGTGTATAGGCTCGTATAGGCTAGTGTACTGATGTGTATAGGCTGGTATAGGCTAGTGTAGTGATGTGTATAGGCTCTGTATAGGCTAGTGTACTGATGTGTATAGGCTCGTATAGGCTAGTGTACTGATGTGTATAGGCTCTGTATAGGCTAGTGCTCTGATGTGTATAGGCTCTGTATAGGCTAGTGTACTGATGTGTATAGGCTCTGTATAGGCTAGTGTAGTGATGTGTATAGGCTCTGTATAGGCTAGTGTACTGATGTGTATAGGCTCGTATAGGCCAGTGTAGTGATGTGTATAGGCTCTGTACAGGCAAGTGTAGTGATGTGTATAGGCTCTGTATAGGCTAGTGTACTGATGTGTATAGGCTTGTATAGGCTAGTGTAGTCATGTGTATAGGCCCTATATAGCCTAGTGTAGTGATGTGTATAGGCTCTGTATAGGCTAGTGTACTGATGTGTATAGGCTCTGTATAGGCTAGTGATCTGATGTGTATAGGCTCTTTATAGGCTAGTGTAGTGATGTGTATAGGCTCTGTATAGGCTAGTGTACTGATGTGTATAGGCTCGTATAGGCTAGTGTAGTGATGTGTATAGGCTCTGTACAGGCTAGTGTAGTGATGTGTATAGGCTCTGTATAGGCTAGAGTACTGATGTGTATAGGCTTGTATAGGCTAGTGTAGTCATGTGTATAGGCTCTGTATAGGCTAGTGTAGTGATGTGTATAGGCTCTGTATAGGCTAGTGTACTGATGTGTATAGGCTCGTGTAGGCTAGTGTACTGATGTGTATAGGCTCTGTATAGGCTAGTGTACTGATGTGTATAGGCTCGTGTAGGCTAGTGTACTGATGTGTATAGGCTGGTATAGGCTAGTGTACTGATGTGTATAGGCTCGTATAGGCTAGTGTACTGATGTGTATAGGCTGGTATAGGCTAGTGTACTGATGTGTATAGGCTAGTGTAGGCTAGTGTACTGATGTGTATAGGCTCTGTATAGGCTAGTGTACTGATGTGTATAGGCTCGTATAGGCTAGTGTACTGATGTGTATAGGCTGGTATAGGCTAGTGTAGTGATGTGTATAGGCTCTGTATAGGCTAGTGTACTGATGTGTATAGGCTCGTATAGGCTAGTGTACTGATGTGTATAGGCTCTGTATAGGCTAGTGCTCTGATGTGTATAGGGTCTGTATAGGCTAGTGTACTGATGTGTATAGGCTCTGTATAGGCTAGTGTAGTGATCTTTATAGGCTCTGTATAGGCTAGTGTTCTGATGTGTATAGGCTAGTATAGGCTAGTGTACTGATGTGTATAGGCTCTGTATAGGCTAGTGTAGTGATCTTTATAGGCTCTGTATAGGCTAGTGTTCTGATGTGTATAGGCTAGTATAGGCTAGTGTACTGATGTGTATAGGCTCTGTATAGGCTAGTGTACTGATGTGTATAGGCTAGTGTAGTGATGTGTATAGGCTCTGTATAGGCTAGTGTACTGATGTGTATAGGCTGGTATAGGCTACTGTACTGATGTGTATAGGCTCTGTATAGGCTAGTGTACTGATGTGTATAGGCTCTGTATAGGCTAGTGTAGTGATCTGTATAGGCTCTGTATAGGCTAGTGTTCTGATGTGTATAGGCTAGTGTACTGATGTGTATAGGCTCTGTATTGGCTAGTGTACTGATGTGTATAGGCTAGTGTAGTGATGTGTATAGGCTCTGTATAGGCTAGTGTACTGATGTGTATAGGCTCGTATAGGCTAGTGTACTGATGTGTATAGGCTCTGTATAGGCTAGTATACTGATGTGTATAGGCTCGTATAGGCTAGTGTACTGATGTGTATAGGCTCTGTTTAGGCTAGTGTAGGCTAGTGTACTGAAGTGTATAGGCTCTGTATAGGCTAATATACTGATGTGTATAGGCTCGTGTAGGCTAGTGTACTGATGTGTATAGGCTCTGTATAGGCTAGTGTACTGATGTGTATAGGCTCTGATTAGGCTAGTGTACTGATGTGTATAGGCTCGTGTAGGCTGGTGTACTGATGTGTATAGGCTCGTGTAGGCCAGTGTACTGATGTGTATAGGCTCTGTATAGGCTAGTGTACTGATGTGTGTAAGCTAGTGTACTGATGTGTATAGGCTCGTATACGCTAGTGTACTGATGTGTATAGGCCTTTATAGGCTAGTGTAGTGATGTGTATAGGCTCTGTATAGGCTAGTGTACTGATGTGTGTAGGCTAGTGTACTGATGTGTATAGGCCTTTATAGGCTAGTGTACTGATGTGTATAGGCTCTGTATAGGCTAGTGTACTGATGTGTATAGGCTCGTATAGGCTAGTGTACTGATGTGTATAGGCTCTGTATAGGCTAGTGTACTGATGTGTATAGGCTAGTGTAGTGATGTGTATAGGCTCTGTGTAGGCTAGTGTACTGATGTGTATAGGCTCTGTATAGGCTAGTGTACTGATGTGTAGGCTCTGTATAGGCTAGTGTACTGATGTGTATAGGCTCGTATAGGCTCTGTATACGCTAGTGTACGGATGTGCATAGGCTCTGTATAGGCTACTGTAGTGATGTGTATAGGCTCTGTATAGGCTAGTGTACTGATGTGTATAGGCTCGTATAGGCTAGTGTACTGATGTGTATAGGCTGGTATAGGCTAGTGTAGTGATGTGTATAGGCTCTGTATAGGCTAGTGTACTGATGTGTATAGGCTCGTATAGGCTAGTGTACTGATGTGTATAGGCTCTGTATAGGCTAGTGCTCTGATGTGTATAGGCTCTGTATAGGCTAGTGTACTGATGTGTATAGGCTCTGTATAGGCTAGTGTAGTGATCTTTATAGCCTCTGTATAGGCTAGTGTTCTGATGTGTATAGGCTAGTATAGGCTAGTGTACTGATGTGTATAGGCTCTGTATAGGCTAGTGTACTGATGTGTATAGGCTAGTGTAGTGATGTGTATAGGCTCTGTATAGGCTAGTGTACTGATGTGTATAGGCTGGTATAGGCTACTCTACTGATGTGTATAGGCTCTGTATAGGCTAGTGTACTGATGTGTATAGGCTCTGTATAGGCTAGTGTAGTGATCTGTATAGGCTCTGTATAGGCTAGTGTTCTGATGTGTATAGGCTAGTATAGGCTAGTGTACTGATGTGTATAGGCTCTGTATAGGCTAGTGTACTGATGTGTATAGGCTCGTATAGGCTAGTGTTCTGATGTGTATAGGCTCTGTATAGGCTAGTGTACTGCTGTGTATAGGCTCTGTATAGGCTAGTGTAGTGATCTTTATAGGCTCTGTATAGGCTAGTGTTCTGATGTGTGCAGGCTAGTATAGGCTAGTGTACTGATGTGTATAGGCTCTGTATTGGCTAGTGTACTGATGTGTATAGGCTAGTGTAGTGATGTGTATAGGCTCTGTATAGGCTAGTGTACTGATGTGTATAGGCTCGTATAGGCTAGTGTACTGATGTGTATAGGCTCTGTATAGGCTAGTATACTGATGTGTATAGGCTCCTATAGGCTAGTGTACTGATGTGTATAGGCTCTGTGTAGGCTAGTGTAGGCTAGTGTACTGAATTTATAGGCTCTGTATAGGCTAATATACTGATGTGTATAGGCTCTGTATAGGCTAGTGTACTGATGTGTATAGGCTCTGTATAGGCTAGTGTACTGATGTGTATAGGCTCTGATTAGGCTAGTGTACTGATGTGTATAGGCTCGTGTAGGCTGGTGTACTGATGTGTATAGGCTCGTGTAGGCTAGTGTACTGATGTGTATAGGCTCTGTATAGGCTAGTGTACTGATGTGTGTAAGCTAGTGTACTGATGTGTATAGGCTCGTATACGCTAGTGTACTGATGTGTATAGGCCTTTATAGGCTAGTGTAGTGATGTGTATAGGCTCTGTATAGGCTAGTGTACTGATGTGTATAGGCTCGTATAGGCTGGTGTACTGATGTGTATAGGCTCTGTATAGGCTAGTGTAGTGATCTGTATAGGCTCTGTATAGGCTAGTGTTCTGATGTGTATAGGCTAGTGTACTGATGTGTATAGGCTCTGTATAGGCTAGTGTACTGATGTGTATAGGCTAGTGTAGTGATGTGTATAGGCTCTGTATAGGCTAGTGTACTGATGTGTATAGGCTCTGTGTAGGCTAGTGTACTGATGTGTATAGGCTCTGTATAGGCTAGTGTACTGATGTGTATAGGCTCTGTATAGTCTAGTGTACTGATGTGTATAGGCTCGTATAGGCTAGTGTACTGATGTGTATAGGCTCGTATAGGCTCTGTATACGCTAGTGTACTGATGTGCATAGGCTCTGTATAGGCTAGTGTACTGATGCGTATAGGCTCTCTATAGGCTAGTGTACTGATGTGTATAGGCTCTGTATAGGCTAGTGTACTTATGTGTATAGGCTCTGTATAGGCTAGTGTACTGATGTGTATAGGCTCTGTATAGGCTAGTGTACTGATGTGTATAGGCTAGTATAGGCTAGTGTACTGATGTGTATAGGCTCGTGTAGGCTAGTGTACTGATGTGTATAGGCTCTGTATAGGCTAGTGTACTGATGTGTGTAGGCTAGTGTACTGATGTGTATAGGCTCGTATAGGCTAGTGTACTGATGTGTATAGGCTCGTATAGGCTAGTGTACTGATGTGTATAGGCCTTTATAGGCTAGTGTACTGATGTGTATAGGCTAGTGTACTGATGTGTATAGGCTCTGTATAGGCTAGTGTAGTGATGTGTATAGGCTCTGTATAGGCTAGTGTACTGATGTGTATAGGCTCGTATAGGCTAGTGTAGTGATGTGTATAGGCTCTGTACAGGCAAGTGTAGTGATGTGTATAGGCTTGTATAGGCTAGTGTAGTCATGTGTATAGGCTCTGTATAGCCTAGTGTAGTGATGTGTATAGGCTGGTATAGGCTAGTGTAGTGATGTGTATAGGCTCTGTATAGGCTAGTGTACTGATGTGTATAGGCTCGTATAGGCTAGTGTACTGATGTGTATAGGCTCTGTATAGGCTAGTGCTCTGATGTGTATAGGCTCTGTATAGGCTAGTGTACTGATGTGTATAGGCTCTGTATAGGCTAGTGTAGTGATCTTTATAGGCTCTGTATAGGCTAGTGTTCTGATGTGTATAGGCAAGTATAGGCTAGTGTACTGATGTGTATAGGCTCTGTATAGGCTAGTGTACTGATGTGTATAGGCTAGTGTAGTGATGTGTATAGGCTCTGTATAGGCTAGTGTACTGATGTGTATAGGCTGGTATAGGCTACTGTACTGATGTGTATAGGCTCTGTATAGGCTAGTGTACTGATGTGTATAGGCTCTGTATAGGCTAGTGTTCTGATGTGTATAGGCTAGTGTACTGATGTGTATAGGCTCGTACAGGCTAGTGTAGTTATGTGTATAGGCTGGTATAGGCTACTGTAGTGATGTGTATAGGCTCTGTATAGGCTAGTGTACTGATGTGTATAGGCTCGTATAGGCTAGTGTACTGATGTGTATAGGCTCTGTATAGGCTAGTGTACCGATGTGTATAGGCTCTGTATAGGCTAGTGTACTGATGTGTATAGGCTCTGTATAGGCTAGTGTAGTGATCTGTATAGGCTCTGTATAGGCTAGTGTTCTGATGTGTATAGGCTAGTATAGGCTAGTGTACTGATGTGTATAGGCTCTGTATAGGCTAGTGTACTGATGTGTATAGGCTAGTGTTCTGATGTGTATAGGCTCTGTATAGGCTAGTGTACTGCTGTGTATAGGCTCTGTATAGGCTAGTGTAGTGATCTTTATAGGCTCTGTATAGGCTAGTGTTCTGATGTGTACAGGCTAGTATAGGCTAGTGTACTGATGTGTATAGGCTCTGTATTGGCTAGTGTACTGATGTGTATAGGCTAGTGTAGTGATGTGTATAAGCTCTGTATAGGCTAGTGTACTGATGTGTATAGGCTCGTATAGGCTAGTGTACTGATGTGTATAGGCTCTGTATAGGCTAGTATACTGATGTGTATAGGCTCGTATAGGCTAGTGTACTGATGTGTATAGGCTCTGTTTAGGCTAGTGTAGGCTAGTGTACTGAAGTGTATAGGCTCTGTATAGGCTAATATACTGATGTGTATAGGCTCGTGTAGGCTAGTGTACTGATGTGTATAGGCTCTGTATAGGCTAGTGTACTGATGTGTATAGGCTCTGATTAGGCTAGTGTACTGATGTGTATAGGCTCGTGTAGGCTGGTGTACTGATGTGTATAGGCTCGTGTAGGCTAGTGTACTGATGTGTATAGGCTCTGTATAGGCTAGTGTACTGATGTGTATAGGCTCTGTATAGGCTAGTGTACTGATGTGTGTAAGCTAGTGTACTGATGTGTATAGGCTCGTATACGCTAGTGTACTGATGTGTATAGGCCTTTATAGGCTAGTGTAGTGATGTGTATAGGCTCTGTATAGGCTAGTGTACTGATGTGTATAGGCTCGTATAGGCTGGTGTACTGATGTGTATAGGCTCTGTATAGGCTAGTGTACTGATGTGTATAGGCTAGTGTAGTGATGTGTATAGGCTCTGTATAGGCTAGTGTACTGATGTGTATAGGCTCTGTGTAGGCTAGTGTACTGATGTGTATAGGCTCTGTATAGGCTAGTGTACTGATGTGTATAGGCTCCGTATAGGCTAGTGTACTGATGTGTATAGGCTCTGTATAGGCTAGTGTACTGATGTGTATAGGCTCTGTATAGTCTAGTGTACTGATGTGTATAGGCTCGTATAGGCTAGTGTACTGATGTGTATAGGCTCGTATAGGCTCTGTATACGCTAGTGTACTGATGTGCATAGGCTCTGTATAGGCTAGTGTCCTGATGCGTATAGGCTAGTGTACTGATGTGTGTAGGCTCTGTATAGGCTAGTGTACTTATGTGTATAGGCTCTGTATAGGCTAGTGTACTGATGTGTATAGGCTCTGTATAGGCTAGTGTACTGATGTGTATAGGCTAGTATAGGCTAGTGTACTGATGTGTATAGGCTCGTGTAGGCTAATGTACTGATGTGTATAGGCTCTGTATAGGCTAGTGTACTGATGTGTGTAGGCTAGTGTACTGATGTGTATAGGCTCGTATAGGCTAGTGTACTGATGTGTATAGGCTCGTATAGGCTAGTGTACTGATGTGTATAGGCCTTTATAGGCTAGTGTACTGATGTGTATAGGCTAGTGTACTAATGTTTATAGGCCCTATATAGCCTAGTGTAGTGATGTGTATAGGCTCTGTATAGGCTAGTGTACTGATGTGTATAGGCTCGTGTAGGCTAGTGTACTGATGTGTATAGGCTCTGTATAGGCTAGTGTACTGATGTGTATAGGCTCGTGTAGGCTAGTGTACTGATGTGTATAGGCTGGTATAGGCTAGTGTACTGATGTGTATAGGCTCTGTATAGGCTAGTGTACTGATGTGTATAGGCTCGTATAGGCTAGTGTACTGATGTGTATAGGCTCTGTATAGGCTAGTGTACCGATGTGTATAGGCTCTGTATAGGCTAGTGTACTGATGTGTATAGGCTCTGTATAGGCTAGTGTAGTGATCTGTATAGGCTCTGTATAGGCTAGTGTTCTGATGTGTATAGGCTAGTATAGGCTAGTGTACTGATGTGTATAGGCTCTGTATAGGCTAGTGTACTGATGTGTATAGGCTCGTATAGGCTAGTGTTCTGATGTGTATAGGCTCTGTATAGGCTAGTGTACTGCTGTGTATAGGCTCTGTATAGGCTAGTGTAGTGATCTTTATAGGCTCTGTATAGGCTAGTGTTCTGATGTGTACAGGCTAGTATAGGCTAGTGTACTGATGTGTATAGGCTCTGTATTGGCTAGTGTACTGATGTGTATAGGCTAGTGTAGTGATGTGTATAGGCTCTGTATAGGCTAGTGTACTGATGTGTATAGGCTCGTATAGGCTAGTGTACTGATGTGTATAGGCTCTGTATAGGCTAGTATACTGATGTGTATAGGCTCGTATAGGCTAGTGTACTGATGTGTATAGGCTCTGTTTAGGCTAGTGTACTGATGTGTATAGGCTTGTATAGGCTAGTGTAGTCATGTGTATAGGCTCTGTATAGCCTAGTGTAGTGATGTGTATAGGCTGGTATAGGCTAGTGTAGTGATGTGTATAGGCTCTGTATAGGCTAGTGTACTGATGTGTATAGGCTCGTATAGGCTAGTGTACTGATGTGTATAGGCTCTGTATAGGCTAGTGCTCTGATGTGTATAGGCTCTGTATAGGCTAGTGTACTGATGTGTATAGGCTCTGTATAGGCTAGTGTAGTGATCTTTATAGGCTCTGTATAGGCTAGTGTTCTGATGTGTATAGGCTAGTATAGGCTAGTGTACTGATGTGTATAGGCTCTGTATAGGCTAGTGTACTGATGTGTATAGGCTAGTGTAGTGATGTGTATAGGCTCTGTATAGGCTAGTGTACTGATGTGTATAGGCTGGTATAGGCTACTGTACTGATGTGTATAGGCTCTGTATAGGCTAGTGTACTGATGTGTATAGGCTCTGTATAGGCTAGTGTTCTGATGTGTATAGGCTAGTGTACTGATGTGTATAGGCTCGTACAGGCTAGTGTAGTTATGTGTATAGGCTGGTATAGGCTACTGTAGTGATGTGTATAGGCTCTGTATAGGCTAGTGTACTGATGTGTATAGGCTCGTATAGGCTAGTGTACTGATGTGTATAGGCTCTGTATAGGCTAGTGTACCGATGTGTATAGGCTCTGTATAGGCTAGTGTACTGATGTGTATAGGCTCTGTATAGGCTAGTGTAGTGATCTGTATAGGCTCTGTATAGGCTAGTGTTCTGATGTGTATAGGCTAGTATAGGCTAGTGTACTGATGTGTATAGGCTCTGTATAGGCTAGTGTACTGATGTGTATAGGCTAGTGTTCTGATGTGTATAGGCTCTGTATAGGCTAGTGTACTGCTGTGTATAGGCTCTGTATAGGCTAGTGTAGTGCTCTTTATAGGCTCTGTATAGGCTAGTGTTCTGATGTGTACAGGCTAGTATAGGCTAGTGTACTGATGTGTATAGGCTCTGTATTGGCTAGTGTACTGATGTGTATGGGCTAGTGTAGTGATGTGTATAGGCTCTGTATAGGCTAGTGTACTGATGTGTATAGGCTCGTATAGGCTAGTGTACTGATGTGTATAGGCTCTGTATAGGCTAGTATACTGATGTGTATAGGCTCGTATAGGCTAGTGTACTGATGTGTATAGGCTCTGTTTAGGCTAGTGTAGGCTAGTGTACTGAAGTGTATAGGCTCTGTATAGGCTAATATACTGATGTGTATAGGCTCGTGTAGGCTAGTGTACTGATGTGTATAGGCTCTGTATAGGCTAGTGTACTGATGTGTATAGGCTCTGATTAGGCTAGTGTACTGATGTGTATAGGCTCGTGTAGGCTGGTGTACTGATGTGTATAGGCTCGTGTAGGCTAGTGTACTGATGTGTATAGGCTCTGTTTAGGCTAGTGTAGGCTAGTGTACTGAAGTGTATAGGCTCTGTATAGGCTAATATACTGATGTGTATAGGCTCGTGTAGGCTAGTGTACTGATGTGTATAGGCTCTGTATAGGCTAGTGTACTGATGTGTATAGGCTCTGATTAGGCTAGTGTACTGATGTGTATAGGCTCGTGTAGGCTGGTGTACTGATGTGTATAGGCTCGTGTAGGCTAGTGTACTGATGTGTATAGGCTCTGTATAGGCTAGTGTACTGATGTGTATAGGCTCTGTATAGGCTAGTGTACTGATGTGTGTAAGCTAGTGTACTGATGTGTATAGGCTCGTATACGCTAGTGTACTGATGTGTATAGGCCTTTATAGGCCAGTGTAGTGATGTGTATAGGCTCTGTATAGGCTAGTGTACTGATGTGTATAGGCTCGTATAGGCTGGTGTACTGATGTGTATAGGCTCTGTATAGGCTAGTGTAGTGATCTGTATAGGCTCTGTATAGGCTAGTGTTCTGATGTGTATAGGCTAGTATAGGCTAGTGTACTGATGTGTATAGGCTCTGTATAGGCTAGTGTACTGATGTGTATAGGCTAGTGTAGTGATGTGTATAGGCTCTGTATAGGCTAGTGTACTGATGTGTATAGGCTCTGTGTAGGCTAGTGTACTGATGTGTATAGGCTCTGTATAGGCTAGTGTACTGATGTGTATAGGCTCCGTATAGGCTAGTGTACTGATGTGTATAGGCTCTGTATAGGCTAGTGTACTGATGTGTATAGGCTCTGTATAGTCTAGTGTACTGATGTGTATAGGCTCGTATAGGCTAGTGTACTGATGTGTATAGGCTCGTATAGGCTCTGTATACGCTAGTGTACTGATGTGCATAGGCTCTGTATAGGCTAGTGTCCTGATGCGTATAGGCTAGTGTACTGATGTGTATAGGCTCTGTATAGGCTAGTGTACTTATGTGTATAGGCTCTGTATAGGCTAGTGTACTGATGTGTATAGGCTCTGTATAGGCTAGTGTACTGATGTGTATAGGCTAGTATAGGCTAGTGTACTGATGTGTATAGGCTCGTGTAGGCTAATGTACTGATGTGTATAGGCTCTGTATAGGCTAGTGTACTGATGTGTGTAGGCTAGTGTACTGATGTGTATAGGCTCGTATAGGCTAGTGTACTGATGTGTATAGGCTCGTATAGGCTAGTGTACTGATGTGTATAGGCCTTTATAGGCTAGTGTACTGATGTGTATAGGCTAGTGTACTGATGTTTATAGGCCCTATATAGCCTAGTGTAGTGATGTGTATAGGCTCTGTATAGGCTAGTGTACTGATGTGTATAGGCTCTGTATAGGCTAGTGATCTGATGTGTATAGGCTCTGTATAGGCTAGTGTAGTGATGTGTATAGGCTCTGTATAGGCTAGTGTAGTGATGTGTATAGGCTCGTATAGGCTAGTGTACTGATGTGTATAGGCTCTGTACAGGCTAGTGTAGTGATGTGTATAGGCTCTGTACAGGCTAGTGTAGTGATGTGTATAGGCTCTGTATAGGCTAGAGTACTGATGTGTATAGGCTTGTATAGGCTAGTGTAGTCATGTGTATAGGCTCTGTATAGGCTAGTGTAGTGATGTGTATAGGCTCTGTATAGGCTAGTGTACTGATGTGTATAGGCTCGTGTAGGCTAGTGTACTGATGTGTATAGGCTCTGTATAGGCTAGTGTACTGATGTGTATAGGCTCGTGTAGGCTAGTGTACTGATGTGTATAGGCTGGTATAGGCTAGTGTACTGATGTGTATAGGCTCGTATAGGCTAGTGTACTGATGTGTATAGGCTGGTATAGGCTAGTGTACTGATGTGTATAGGCTAGTGTAGGCTAGTGTACTGATGTGTATAGGCTCTGTATAGGCTAGTGTACTTATGTGTATAGGCTCGTATAGGCTAGTGTACTGATGTGTATAGGCTGGTATAGGCTAGTGTAGTGATGTGTATAGGCTCTGTATAGGCTAGTGTACTGATGTGTATAGGCTCGTATAAGCTAGTGTACTGATGTGTATAGGCTCTGTATAGGCTAGTGCTCTGATGTGTATAGGCTCTGTATAGGCTAGTGTACTGATGTGTATAGGCTCTGTATAGGCTAGTGTAGTGATCTTTATAGGCTCTGTATAGGCTAGTGTTCTGATGTGTATAGGCTAGTATAGGCTAGTGTACTGATGTGTATAGGCTCTGTATAGGCTAGTGTAGTGATCTTTATAGGCTCTGTATAGGCTAGTGTTCTGATGTGTATAGGCTAGTATAGGCTAGTGTACTGATGTGTATAGGCTCTGTATAGGCTAGTGTACTGATTTTTATAGGCTAGTGTAGTGATGTGTATAGGCTCTGTATAGGCTAGTGTACTGATGTGTATAGGCTGGTATAGGCTACTGTACTGATGTGTATAGGCTCTGTATAGGCTAGTGTACTGATGTGTATAGGCTCTGTATAGGCTAGTGTAGTGATCTGTATAGGCTCTGTATAGGCTAGTGTTCTGATGTGTATAGGCTAGTGTACTGATGTGTATAGGCTCGTACAGGCTAGTGTAGTTATGTGTATAGGCTGGTATAGGCTACTGTAGTGATGTGTATAGGCTCTGTATAGGCTAGTGTACTGATGTGTATAGGCTCGTATAGGCTAGTGTACTGATGTGTATAGGCTCTGTATAGGCTAGTGTACCGATGTGTATAGGCTCTGTATAGGCTAGTGTACTGATGTGTATAGGCTCTGTATAGGCTAGTGTAGTGATCTGTATAGGCTCTGTATAGGCTAGTGTTCTGATGTGTATAGGCTAGTGTAGGCTAGTGTACTGATGTGTATAGGCTCTGTATAGGCTAGTGTACTGATGTGTATAGGCTCGTATAGGCTAGTGTACTGATGTGTATAGGCTGGTATAGGCTAGTGTAGTGATGTGTATAGGCTCTGTATAGGCTAGTGTACTGATGTGTATAGGCTCGTATAGGCTAGTGTACTGATGTGTATAGGCTCTGTATTGGCTAGTGTACTGATGTGTATAGGCTAGTGTAGTGATGTGTATAAGCTCTGTATAGGCTAGTGTACTGATGTGTATAGGCTCGTATAGGCTAGTGTACTGATGTGTATAGGCTCTGTATAGGCTAGTATACTGATGTGTATAGGCTCGTATAGGCTAGTGTACTGATGTGTATAGGCTCTGTTTAGGCTAGTGTAGGCTAGTGTACTGAAGTGTATAGGCTCTGTATAGGCTAATATACTGATGTGTATAGGCTCGTGTAGGCTAGTGTACTGATGTGTATAGGCTCTGTATAGGCTAGTGTACTGATGTGTATAGGCTCTGATTAGGCTAGTGTACTGATGTGTATAGGCTCGTGTAGGCTGGTGTACTGATGTGTATAGGCTCGTGTAGGCTAGTGTACTGATGTGTATAGGCTCTGTATAGGCTAGTGTACTGATGTGTATAGGCTCTGTATAGGCTAGTGTACTGATGTGTGTAAGCTAGTGTACTGATGTGTATAGGCTCGTATACGCTAGTGTACTGATGTGTATAGGCCTTTATAGGCTAGTGTAGTGATGTGTATAGGCTCTGTATAGGCTAGTGTACTGATGTGTATAGGCTCGTATAGGCTGGTGTACTGATGTGTATAGGCTCTGTATAGGCTAGTGTACTGATGTGTATAGGCTAGTGTAGTGATGTGTATAGGCTCTGTATAGGCTAGTGTACTGATGTGTATAGGCTCTGTGTAGGCTAGTGTACTGATGTGTATAGGCTCTGTATAGGCTAGTGTACTGATGTGTATAGGCTCCGTATAGGCTAGTGTACTGATGTGTATAGGCTCTGTATAGGCTAGTGTACTGATGTGTATAGGCTCTGTATAGTCTAGTGTACTGATGTGTATAGGCTCGTATAGGCTAGTGTACTGATGTGTATAGGCTCGTATAGGCTCTGTATACGCTAGTGTACTGATGTGCATAGGCTCTGTATAGGCTAGTGTCCTGATGCGTATAGGCTAGTGTACTGATGTGTATAGGCTCTGTATAGGCTAGTGTACTTATGTGTATAGGCTCTGTATAGGCTAGTGTACTGATGTGTATAGGCTCTGTATAGGCTAGTGTACTGATGTGTATAGGCTAGTATAGGCTAGTGTACTGATGTGTATAGGCTCGTGTAGGCTAATGTACTGATGTGTATAGGCTCTGTATAGGCTAGTGTACTGATGTGTGTAGGCTAGTGTACTGATGTGTATAGGCTCGTATAGGCTAGTGTACTGATGTGTATAGGCTCGTATAGGCTAGTGTACTGATGTGTATAGGCCTTTATAGGCTAGTGTACTGATGTGTATAGGCTAGTGTACTGATGTTTATAGGCCCTATATAGCCTAGTGTAGTGATGTGTATAGGCTCTGTATAGGCTAGTGTACTGATGTGTATAGGCTCTGTATAGGCTAGTGATCTGATGTGTATAGGCTCTGTATAGGCTAGTGTAGTGATGTGTATAGGCTCTGTATAGGCTAGTGTACTGATGTGTATAGGCTCGTGTAGGCTAGTGTACTGATGTGTATAGGCTTGTATAGGCTAGTGTAGTCATGTGTATAGGCTCTGTATAGGCTAGTGTAGTGATGTGTATAGGCTCTGTATAGGCTAGTGTACTGATGTGTATAGGCTCGTGTAGGCTAGTGTACTGATGTGTATAGGCTCTGTATAGGCTAGTGTACTGATGTGTATAGGCTCGTGTAGGCTAGTGTACTGATGTGTATAGGCTGGTATAGGCTAGTGTACTGATGTGTATAGGCTCTGTATAGGCTAGAGTACTGATGTGTATAGGCTTGTATAGGCTAGTGTAGTCATGTGTATAGGCTCTGTATAGGCTAGTGTAGTGATGTGTATAGGCTCTGTATAGGCTAGTGTACTGATGTGTATAGGCTCGTGTAGGCTAGTGTACTGATGTGTATAGGCTCTGTATAGGCTAGTGTACTGATGTGTATAGGCTCGTGTAGGCTAGTGTACTGATGTGTATAGGCTGGTATAGGCTAGTGTACTGATGTGTATAGGCTCTGTATAGGCTAGTGTACTGATGTGTATAGGCTCGTATAGGCTAGTGTACTGATGTGTATAGGCTCTGTATAGGCTAGTGTACCGATGTGTATAGGCTCTGTATAGGCTAGTGTACTGATGTGTATAGGCTCTGTATAGGCTAGTGTAGTGATCTGTATAGGCTCTGTATAGGCTAGTGTTCTGATGTGTATAGGCTAGTATAGGCTAGTGTACTGATGTGTATAGGCTCTGTATAGGCTAGTGTACTGATGTGTATAGGCTCGTATAGGCTAGTGTTCTGATGTGTATAGGCTCTGTATAGGCTAGTGTACTGCTGTGTATAGGCTCTGTATAGGCTAGTGTAGTGATCTTTATAGGCTCTGTATAGGCTAGTGTTCTGATGTGTACAGGCTAGTATAGGCTAGTGTACTGATGTGTATAGGCTCTGTATTGGCTAGTGTACTGATGTGTATAGGCTAGTGTAGTGATGTGTATAGGCTCTGTATAGGCTAGTGTACTGATGTGTATAGGCTCGTATAGGCTAGTGTACTGATGTGTATAGGCTCTGTATAGGCTAGTATACTGATGTGTATAGGCTCGTATAGGCTAGTGTACTGATGTGTATAGGCTCTGTTTAGGCTAGTGTACTGATGTGTATAGGCTTGTATAGGCTAGTGTAGTCATGTGTATAGGCTCTGTATAGCCTAGTGTAGTGATGTGTATAGGCTGGTATAGGCTAGTGTAGTGATGTGTATAGGCTCTGTATAGGCTAGTGTACTGATGTGTATAGGCTCGTATAGGCTAGTGTACTGATGTGTATAGGCTCTGTATAGGCTAGTGCTCTGATGTGTATAGGCTCTGTATAGGCTAGTGTACTGATGTGTATAGGCTCTGTATAGGCTAGTGTAGTGATCTTTATAGGCTCTGTATAGGCTAGTGTTCTGATGTGTATAGGCTAGTATAGGCTAGTGTACTGATGTGTATAGGCTCTGTATAGGCTAGTGTACTGATGTGTATAGGCTAGTGTAGTGATGTGTATAGGCTCTGTATAGGCTAGTGTACTGATGTGTATAGGCTGGTATAGGCTACTGTACTGATGTGTATAGGCTCTGTATAGGCTAGTGTACTGATGTGTATAGGCTCTGTATAGGCTAGTGTTCTGATGTGTATAGGCTAGTGTACTGATGTGTATAGGCTCGTACAGGCTAGTGTAGTTATGTGTATAGGCTGGTATAGGCTACTGTAGTGATGTGTATAGGCTCTGTATAGGCTAGTGTACTGATGTGTATAGGCTCGTATAGGCTAGTGTACTGATGTGTATAGGCTCTGTATAGGCTAGTGTACCGATGTGTATAGGCTCTGTATAGGCTAGTGTACTGATGTGTATAGGCTCTGTATAGGCTAGTGTAGTGATCTGTATAGGCTCTGTATAGGCTAGTGTTCTGATGTGTATAGGCTAGTATAGGCTAGTGTACTGATGTGTATAGGCTCTGTATAGGCTAGTGTACTGATGTGTATAGGCTAGTGTTCTGATGTGTATAGGCTCTGTATAGGCTAGTGTACTGCTGTGTATAGGCTCTGTATAGGCTAGTGTAGTGCTCTTTATAGGCTCTGTATAGGCTAGTGTTCTGATGTGTACAGGCTAGTATAGGCTAGTGTACTGATGTGTATAGGCTCTGTATTGGCTAGTGTACTGATGTGTATGGGCTAGTGTAGTGATGTGTATAGGCTCTGTATAGGCTAGTGTACTGATGTGTATAGGCTCGTATAGGCTAGTGTACTGATGTGTATAGGCTCTGTATAGGCTAGTATACTGATGTGTATAGGCTCGTATAGGCTAGTGTACTGATGTGTATAGGCTCTGTTTAGGCTAGTGTAGGCTAGTGTACTGAAGTGTATAGGCTCTGTATAGGCTAATATACTGATGTGTATAGGCTCGTGTAGGCTAGTGTACTGATGTGTATAGGCTCTGTATAGGCTAGTGTACTGATGTGTATAGGCTCTGATTAGGCTAGTGTACTGATGTGTATAGGCTCGTGTAGGCTGGTGTACTGATGTGTATAGGCTCGTGTAGGCTAGTGTACTGATGTGTATAGGCTCTGTTTAGGCTAGTGTAGGCTAGTGTACTGAAGTGTATAGGCTCTGTATAGGCTAATATACTGATGTGTATAGGCTCGTGTAGGCTAGTGTACTGATGTGTATAGGCTCTGTATAGGCTAGTGTACTGATGTGTATAGGCTCTGATTAGGCTAGTGTACTGATGTGTATAGGCTCGTGTAGGCTGGTGTACTGATGTGTATAGGCTCGTGTAGGCTAGTGTACTGATGTGTATAGGCTCTGTATAGGCTAGTGTACTGATGTGTATAGGCTCTGTATAGGCTAGTGTACTGATGTGTGTAAGCTAGTGTACTGATGTGTATAGGCTCGTATACGCTAGTGTACTGATGTGTATAGGCCTTTATAGGCCAGTGTAGTGATGTGTATAGGCTCTGTATAGGCTAGTGTACTGATGTGTATAGGCTCGTATAGGCTGGTGTACTGATGTGTATAGGCTCTGTATAGGCTAGTGTAGTGATCTGTATAGGCTCTGTATAGGCTAGTGTTCTGATGTGTATAGGCTAGTATAGGCTAGTGTACTGATGTGTATAGGCTCTGTATAGGCTAGTGTACTGATGTGTATAGGCTAGTGTAGTGATGTGTATAGGCTCTGTATAGGCTAGTGTACTGATGTGTATAGGCTCTGTGTAGGCTAGTGTACTGATGTGTATAGGCTCTGTATAGGCTAGTGTACTGATGTGTATAGGCTCCGTATAGGCTAGTGTACTGATGTGTATAGGCTCTGTATAGGCTAGTGTACTGATGTGTATAGGCTCTGTATAGTCTAGTGTACTGATGTGTATAGGCTCGTATAGGCTAGTGTACTGATGTGTATAGGCTCGTATAGGCTCTGTATACGCTAGTGTACTGATGTGCATAGGCTCTGTATAGGCTAGTGTCCTGATGCGTATAGGCTAGTGTACTGATGTGTATAGGCTCTGTATAGGCTAGTGTACTTATGTGTATAGGCTCTGTATAGGCTAGTGTACTGATGTGTATAGGCTCTGTATAGGCTAGTGTACTGATGTGTATAGGCTAGTATAGGCTAGTGTACTGATGTGTATAGGCTCGTGTAGGCTAATGTACTGATGTGTATAGGCTCTGTATAGGCTAGTGTACTGATGTGTGTAGGCTAGTGTACTGATGTGTATAGGCTCGTATAGGCTAGTGTACTGATGTGTATAGGCTCGTATAGGCTAGTGTACTGATGTGTATAGGCCTTTATAGGCTAGTGTACTGATGTGTATAGGCTAGTGTACTGATGTTTATAGGCCCTATATAGCCTAGTGTAGTGATGTGTATAGGCTCTGTATAGGCTAGTGTACTGATGTGTATAGGCTCTGTATAGGCTAGTGATCTGATGTGTATAGGCTCTGTATAGGCTAGTGTAGTGATGTGTATAGGCTCTGTATAGGCTAGTGTAGTGATGTGTATAGGCTCGTATAGGCTAGTGTACTGATGTGTATAGGCTCTGTACAGGCTAGTGTAGTGATGTGTATAGGCTCTGTACAGGCTAGTGTAGTGATGTGTATAGGCTCTGTATAGGCTAGAGTACTGATGTGTATAGGCTTGTATAGGCTAGTGTAGTCATGTGTATAGGCTCTGTATAGGCTAGTGTAGTGATGTGTATAGGCTCTGTATAGGCTAGTGTACTGATGTGTATAGGCTCGTGTAGGCTAGTGTACTGATGTGTATAGGCTCTGTATAGGCTAGTGTACTGATGTGTATAGGCTCGTGTAGGCTAGTGTACTGATGTGTATAGGCTGGTATAGGCTAGTGTACTGATGTGTATAGGCTCGTATAGGCTAGTGTACTGATGTGTATAGGCTGGTATAGGCTAGTGTACTGATGTGTATAGGCTAGTGTAGGCTAGTGTACTGATGTGTATAGGCTCTGTATAGGCTAGTGTACTTATGTGTATAGGCTCGTATAGGCTAGTGTACTGATGTGTATAGGCTGGTATAGGCTAGTGTAGTGATGTGTATAGGCTCTGTATAGGCTAGTGTACTGATGTGTATAGGCTCGTATAAGCTAGTGTACTGATGTGTATAGGCTCTGTATAGGCTAGTGCTCTGATGTGTATAGGCTCTGTATAGGCTAGTGTACTGATGTGTATAGGCTCTGTATAGGCTAGTGTAGTGATCTTTATAGGCTCTGTATAGGCTAGTGTTCTGATGTGTATAGGCTAGTATAGGCTAGTGTACTGATGTGTATAGGCTCTGTATAGGCTAGTGTAGTGATCTTTATAGGCTCTGTATAGGCTAGTGTTCTGATGTGTATAGGCTAGTGTACTGATGTGTATAGGCTCTGTATAGGCTAGTGTACTGATGTGTATAGGCTAGTGTAGTGATGTGTATAGGCTCTGTATAGGCTAGTGTACTGATGTGTATAGGCTGGTATAGGCTACTGTACTGATGTGTATAGGCTCTGTATAGGCTAGTGTACTGATGTGTATAGGCTCTGTATAGGCTAGTGTAGTGATCTGTATAGGCTCTGTATAGGCTAGTGTTCTGATGTGTATAGGCTAGTGTACTGATGTGTATAGGCTCGTACAGGCTAGTGTAGTTATGTGTATAGGCTGGTATAGGCTAGTGTAGTCATGTGTATAGGCTCTGTATAGGCTAGTGTAGTGATGTGTATAGGCTCTGTATAGGCTAGTGTACTGATGTGTATAGGCTCGTGTAGGCTAGTGTACTGATGTGTATAGGCTCTGTATAGGCTAGTGTACTGATGTGTATAGGCTCGTGTAGGCTAGTGTACTGATGTGTATAGGCTTGTATAGGCTAGTGTAGTCATGTGTATAGGCTCTGTATAGGCTAGTGTAGTGATGTGTATAGGCTCTGTATAGGCTAGTGTACTGATGTGTATAGGCTCGTGTAGGCTAGTGTACTGATGTGTATAGGCTCTGTATAGGCTAGTGTACTGATGTGTATAGGCTCGTGTAGGCTAGTGTACTGATGTGTATAGGCTGGTATAGGCTAGTGTACTGATGTGTATAGGCTCTGTATAGGCTAGAGTACTGATGTGTATAGGCTTGTATAGGCTAGTGTAGTCATGTGTATAGGCTCTGTATAGGCTAGTGTAGTGATGTGTATAGGCTCTGTATAGGCTAGTGTACTGATGTGTATAGGCTCGTGTAGGCTAGTGTACTGATGTGTATAGGCTCTGTATAGGCTAGTGTACTGATGTGTATAGGCTCGTGTAGGCTAGTGTACTGATGTGTATAGGCTGGTATAGGCTAGTGTACTGATGTGTATAGGCTCTGTATAGGCTAGTGTACTGATGTGTATAGGCTCGTATAGGCTAGTGTACTGATGTGTATAGGCTCTGTATAGGCTAGTGTACCGATGTGTATAGGCTCTGTATAGGCTAGTGTACTGATGTGTATAGGCTCTGTATAGGCTAGTGTAGTGATCTGTATAGGCTCTGTATAGGCTAGTGTTCTGATGTGTATAGGCTAGTATAGGCTAGTGTACTGATGTGTATAGGCTCTGTATAGGCTAGTGTACTGATGTGTATAGGCTCGTATAGGCTAGTGTTCTGATGTGTATAGGCTCTGTATAGGCTAGTGTACTGCTGTGTATAGGCTCTGTATAGGCTAGTGTAGTGATCTTTATAGGCTCTGTATAGGCTAGTGTTCTGATGTGTACAGGCTAGTATAGGCTAGTGTACTGATGTGTATAGGCTCTGTATTGGCTAGTGTACTGATGTGTATAGGCTAGTGTAGTGATGTGTATAGGCTCTGTATAGGCTAGTGTACTGATGTGTATAGGCTCGTATAGGCTAGTGTACTGATGTGTATAGGCTCTGTATAGGCTAGTATACTGATGTGTATAGGCTCGTATAGGCTAGTGTACTGATGTGTATAGGCTCTGTTTAGGCTAGTGTACTGATGTGTATAGGCTTGTATAGGCTAGTGTAGTCATGTGTATAGGCTCTGTATAGCCTAGTGTAGTGATGTGTATAGGCTGGTATAGGCTAGTGTAGTGATGTGTATAGGCTCTGTATAGGCTAGTGTACTGATGTGTATAGGCTCGTATAGGCTAGTGTACTGATGTGTATAGGCTCTGTATAGGCTAGTGCTCTGATGTGTATAGGCTCTGTATAGGCTAGTGTACTGATGTGTATAGGCTCTGTATAGGCTAGTGTAGTGATCTTTATAGGCTAGTGTTCTGATGTGTATAGGCTAGTATAGGCTAGTGTACTGATGTGTATAGGCTCTGTATAGGCTAGTGTACTGATGTGTATAGGCTAGTGTAGTGATGTGTATAGGCTCTGTATAGGCTAGTGTACTGATGTGTATAGGCTGGTATAGGCTACTGTACTGATGTGTATAGGCTCTGTATAGGCTAGTGTACTGATGTGTATAGGCTCTGTATAGGCTAGTGTTCTGATGTGTATAGGCTAGTGTACTGATGTGTATAGGCTCGTACAGGCTAGTGTAGTTATGTGTATAGGCTGGTATAGGCTACTGTAGTGATGTGTATAGGCTCTGTATAGGCTAGTGTACTGATGTGTATAGGCTCGTATAGGCTAGTGTACTGATGTGTATAGGCTCTGTATAGGCTAGTGTACCGATGTGTATAGGCTCTGTATAGGCTAGTGTACTGATGTGTATAGGCTCTGTATAGGCTAGTGTAGTGATCTGTATAGGCTCTGTATAGGCTAGTGTTCTGATGTGTATAGGCTCTGTATAGGCTAGTGTACTGCTGTGTATAGGCTCTGTATAGGCTAGTGTAGTGCTCTTTATAGGCTCTGTATAGGCTAGTGTTCTGATGTGTACAGGCTAGTATAGGCTAGTGTACTGATGTGTATAGGCTCTGTATTGGCTAGTGTACTGATGTGTATGGGCTAGTGTAGTGATGTGTATAGGCTCTGTATAGGCTAGTGTACTGATGTGTATAGGCTCGTATAGGCTAGTGTACTGATGTGTATAGGCTCTGTATAGGCTAGTATACTGATGTGTATAGGCTCGTATAGGCTAGTGTACTGATGTGTATAGGCTCTGTTTAGGCTAGTGTAGGCTAGTGTACTGAAGTGTATAGGCTCTGTATAGGCTAATATACTGATGTGTATAGGCTCGTGTAGGCTAGTGTACTGATGTGTATAGGCTCTGTATAGGCTAGTGTACTGATGTGTATAGGCTCTGATTAGGCTAGTGTACTGATGTGTATAGGCTCGTGTAGGCTGGTGTACTGATGTGTATAGGCTCGTGTAGGCTAGTGTACTGATGTGTATAGGCTCTGTTTAGGCTAGTGTAGGCTAGTGTACTGAAGTGTATAGGCTCTGTATAGGCTAATATACTGATGTGTATAGGCTCGTGTAGGCTAGTGTACTGATGTGTATAGGCTCTGTATAGGCTAGTGTACTGATGTGTATAGGCTCTGATTAGGCTAGTGTACTGATGTGTATAGGCTCGTGTAGGCTGGTGTACTGATGTGTATAGGCTCGTGTAGGCTAGTGTACTGATGTGTATAGGCTCTGTATAGGCTAGTGTACTGATGTGTATAGGCTCTGTATAGGCTAGTGTACTGATGTGTGTAAGCTAGTGTACTGATGTGTATAGGCTCGTATACGCTAGTGTACTGATGTGTATAGGCCTTTATAGGCCAGTGTAGTGATGTGTATAGGCTCTGTATAGGCTAGTGTACTGATGTGTATAGGCTCGTATAGGCTGGTGTACTGATGTGTATAGGCTCTGTATAGGCTAGTGTAGTGATCTGTATAGGCTCTGTATAGGCTAGTGTTCTGATGTGTATAGGCTAGTATAGGCTAGTGTACTGATGTGTATAGGCTCTGTATAGGCTAGTGTACTGATGTGTATAGGCTAGTGTAGTGATGTGTATAGGCTCTGTATAGGCTAGTGTACTGATGTGTATAGGCTCTGTGTAGGCTAGTGTACTGATGTGTATAGGCTCTGTATAGGCTAGTGTACTGATGTGTATAGGCTCCGTATAGGCTAGTGTACTGATGTGTATAGGCTCTGTATAGGCTAGTGTACTGATGTGTATAGGCTCTGTATAGTCTAGTGTACTGATGTGTATAGGCTCGTATAGGCTAGTGTACTGATGTGTATAGGCTCGTATAGGCTCTGTATACGCTAGTGTACTGATGTGCATAGGCTCTGTATAGGCTAGTGTCCTGATGCGTATAGGCTAGTGTACTGATGTGTATAGGCTCTGTATAGGCTAGTGTACTTATGTGTATAGGCTCTGTATAGGCTAGTGTACTGATGTGTATAGGCTCTGTATAGGCTAGTGTACTGATGTGTATAGGCTAGTATAGGCTAGTGTACTGATGTGTATAGGCTCGTGTAGGCTAATGTACTGATGTGTATAGGCTCTGTATAGGCTAGTGTACTGATGTGTGTAGGCTAGTGTACTGATGTGTATAGGCTCGTATAGGCTAGTGTACTGATGTGTATAGGCTCGTATAGGCTAGTGTACTGATGTGTATAGGCCTTTATAGGCTAGTGTACTGATGTGTATAGGCTAGTGTACTGATGTTTATAGGCCCTATATAGCCTAGTGTAGTGATGTGTATAGGCTCTGTATAGGCTAGTGTACTGATGTGTATAGGCTCTGTATAGGCTAGTGATCTGATGTGTATAGGCTCTGTATAGGCTAGTGTAGTGATGTGTATAGGCTCTGTATAGGCTAGTGTAGTGATGTGTATAGGCTCGTATAGGCTAGTGTACTGATGTGTATAGGCTCTGTACAGGCTAGTGTAGTGATGTGTATAGGCTCTGTACAGGCTAGTGTAGTGATGTGTATAGGCTCTGTATAGGCTAGAGTACTGATGTGTATAGGCTTGTATAGGCTAGTGTAGTCATGTGTATAGGCTCTGTATAGGCTAGTGTAGTGATGTGTATAGGCTCTGTATAGGCTAGTGTACTGATGTGTATAGGCTCGTGTAGGCTAGTGTACTGATGTGTATAGGCTCTGTATAGGCTAGTGTACTGATGTGTATAGGCTCGTGTAGGCTAGTGTACTGATGTGTATAGGCTGGTATAGGCTAGTGTACTGATGTGTATAGGCTCGTATAGGCTAGTGTACTGATGTGTATAGGCTGGTATAGGCTAGTGTACTGATGTGTATAGGCTAGTGTAGGCTAGTGTACTGATGTGTATAGGCTCTGTATAGGCTAGTGTACTTATGTGTATAGGCTCGTATAGGCTAGTGTACTGATGTGTATAGGCTGGTATAGGCTAGTGTAGTGATGTGTATAGGCTCTGTATAGGCTAGTGTACTGATGTGTATAGGCTCGTATAAGCTAGTGTACTGATGTGTATAGGCTCTGTATAGGCTAGTGCTCTGATGTGTATAGGCTCTGTATAGGCTAGTGTACTGATGTGTATAGGCTCTGTATAGGCTAGTGTAGTGATCTTTATAGGCTCTGTATAGGCTAGTGTTCTGATGTGTATAGGCTAGTATAGGCTAGTGTACTGATGTGTATAGGCTCTGTATAGGCTAGTGTAGTGATCTTTATAGGCTCTGTATAGGCTAGTGTTCTGATGTGTATAGGCTAGTGTACTGATGTGTATAGGCTCTGTATAGGCTAGTGTACTGATGTGTATAGGCTAGTGTAGTGATGTGTATAGGCTCTGTATAGGCTAGTGTACTGATGTGTATAGGCTGGTATAGGCTACTGTACTGATGTGTATAGGCTCTGTATAGGCTAGTGTACTGATGTGTATAGGCTCTGTATAGGCTAGTGTAGTGATCTGTATAGGCTCTGTATAGGCTAGTGTTCTGATGTGTATAGGCTAGTGTACTGATGTGTATAGGCTCGTACAGGCTAGTGTAGTTATGTGTATAGGCTGGTATAGGCTAGTGTAGTCATGTGTATAGGCTCTGTATAGGCTAGTGTAGTGATGTGTATAGGCTCTGTATAGGCTAGTGTACTGATGTGTATAGGCTCGTGTAGGCTAGTGTACTGATGTGTATAGGCTCTGTATAGGCTAGTGTACTGATGTGTATAGGCTCGTGTAGGCTAGTGTACTGATGTGTATAGGCTTGTATAGGCTAGTGTAGTCATGTGTATAGGCTCTGTATAGGCTAGTGTAGTGATGTGTATAGGCTCTGTATAGGCTAGTGTACTGATGTGTATAGGCTCGTGTAGGCTAGTGTACTGATGTGTATAGGCTCTGTATAGGCTAGTGTACTGATGTGTATAGGCTCGTGTAGGCTAGTGTACTGATGTGTATAGGCTGGTATAGGCTAGTGTACTGATGTGTATAGGCTCTGTATAGGCTAGAGTACTGATGTGTATAGGCTTGTATAGGCTAGTGTAGTCATGTGTATAGGCTCTGTATAGGCTAGTGTAGTGATGTGTATAGGCTCTGTATAGGCTAGTGTACTGATGTGTATAGGCTCGTGTAGGCTAGTGTACTGATGTGTATAGGCTCTGTATAGGCTAGTGTACTGATGTGTATAGGCTCGTGTAGGCTAGTGTACTGATGTGTATAGGCTGGTATAGGCTAGTGTACTGATGTGTATAGGCTCTGTATAGGCTAGTGTACTGATGTGTATAGGCTCGTATAGGCTAGTGTACTGATGTGTATAGGCTCTGTATAGGCTAGTGTACCGATGTGTATAGGCTCTGTATAGGCTAGTGTACTGATGTGTATAGGCTCTGTATAGGCTAGTGTAGTGATCTGTATAGGCTCTGTATAGGCTAGTGTTCTGATGTGTATAGGCTAGTATAGGCTAGTGTACTGATGTGTATAGGCTCTGTATAGGCTAGTGTACTGATGTGTATAGGCTCGTATAGGCTAGTGTTCTGATGTGTATAGGCTCTGTATAGGCTAGTGTACTGCTGTGTATAGGCTCTGTATAGGCTAGTGTAGTGATCTTTATAGGCTCTGTATAGGCTAGTGTTCTGATGTGTACAGGCTAGTATAGGCTAGTGTACTGATGTGTATAGGCTCTGTATTGGCTAGTGTACTGATGTGTATAGGCTAGTGTAGTGATGTGTATAGGCTCTGTATAGGCTAGTGTACTGATGTGTATAGGCTCGTATAGGCTAGTGTACTGATGTGTATAGGCTCTGTATAGGCTAGTATACTGATGTGTATAGGCTCGTATAGGCTAGTGTACTGATGTGTATAGGCTCTGTTTAGGCTAGTGTACTGATGTGTATAGGCTTGTATAGGCTAGTGTAGTCATGTGTATAGGCTCTGTATAGCCTAGTGTAGTGATGTGTATAGGCTGGTATAGGCTAGTGTAGTGATGTGTATAGGCTCTGTATAGGCTAGTGTACTGATGTGTATAGGCTCGTATAGGCTAGTGTACTGATGTGTATAGGCTCTGTATAGGCTAGTGCTCTGATGTGTATAGGCTCTGTATAGGCTAGTGTACTGATGTGTATAGGCTCTGTATAGGCTAGTGTAGTGATCTTTATAGGCTCTGTATAGGCTAGTGTTCTGATGTGTATAGGCTAGTATAGGCTAGTGTACTGATGTGTATAGGCTCTGTATAGGCTAGTGTACTGATGTGTATAGGCTAGTGTAGTGATGTGTATAGGCTCTGTATAGGCTAGTGTACTGATGTGTATAGGCTGGTATAGGCTACTGTACTGATGTGTATAGGCTCTGTATAGGCTAGTGTACTGATGTGTATAGGCTCTGTATAGGCTAGTGTTCTGATGTGTATAGGCTAGTGTACTGATGTGTATAGGCTCGTACAGGCTAGTGTAGTTATGTGTATAGGCTGGTATAGGCTACTGTAGTGATGTGTATAGGCTCTGTATAGGCTAGTGTACTGATGTGTATAGGCTCGTATAGGCTAGTGTACTGATGTGTATAGGCTCTGTATAGGCTAGTGTACCGATGTGTATAGGCTCTGTATAGGCTAGTGTACTGATGTGTATAGGCTCTGTATAGGCTAGTGTAGTGATCTGTATAGGCTCTGTATAGGCTAGTGTTCTGATGTGTATAGGCTAGTATAGGCTAGTGTACTGATGTGTATAGGCTCTGTATAGGCTAGTGTACTGATGTGTATAGGCTAGTGTTCTGATGTGTATAGGCTCTGTATAGGCTAGTGTACTGCTGTGTATAGGCTCTGTATAGGCTAGTGTAGTGATCTTTATAGGCTCTGTATAGGCTAGTGTTCTGATGTGTACAGGCTAGTATAGGCTAGTGTACTGATGTGTATAGGCTCTGTATTGGCTAGTGTACTGATGTGTATAGGCTAGTGTAGTGATGTGTATAGGCTCTGTATAGGCTAGTGTACTGATGTGTATAGGCTCGTATAGGCTAGTGTACTGATGTGTATAGGCTCTGTATAGGCTAGTATACTGATGTGTATAGGCTCGTATAGGCTAGTGTACTGATGTGTATAGGCTCTGTTTAGGCTAGTGTAGGCTAGTGTACTGAAGTGTATAGGCTCTGTATAGGCTAATATACTGATGTGTATAGGCTCGTGTAGGCTAGTGTACTGATGTGTATAGGCTCTGTATAGGCTAGTGTACTGATGTGTATAGGCTCTGATTAGGCTAGTGTACTGATGTGTATAGGCTCGTGTAGGCTGGTGTACTGATGTGTATAGGCTCGTGTAGGCTAGTGTACTGATGTGTATAGGCTCTGTATAGGCTAGTGTACTGATGTGTGTAAGCTAGTGTACTGATGTGTATAGGCTCGTATACGCTAGTGTACTGATGTGTATAGGCCTTTATAGGCTAGTGTAGTGATGTGTATAGGCTCTGTATAGGCTAGTGTACTGATGTGTGTAGGCTAGTGTACTGATGTGTATAGGCCTTTATAGGCTAGTGTACTGATGTGTATAGGCTCTGTATAGGCTAGTGTACTGATGTGTATAGGCTCGTATAGGCTAGTGTACTGATGTGTATAGGCTCTGTATAGGCTAGTGTACTGATGTGTATAGGCTAGTGTAGTGATGTGTATAGGCTCTGTGTAGGCTAGTGTACTGATGTGTATAGGCTCTGTATAGGCTAGTGTACTGATGTGTATAGGCTCTGTATAGGCTAGTGTACTGATGTGTATAGGCTCGTATAGGCTCTGTATACGCTAGTGTACGGATGTGCATAGGCTCTGTATAGGCTAGTGTACTGATGTGTATAGGCTAGTGTAGGCTAGTGTACTGATGTGTATAGGCTCTGTATAGGCTAGTGTACTGATGTGTATAGGCTCGTATAGGCTAGTGTACTGATGTGTATAGGCTGGTATAGGCTAGTGTAGTGATGTGTATAGGCTCTGTATAGGCTAGTGTACTGATGTGTATAGGCTCGTATAGGCTAGTGTACTGATGTGTATAGGCTCTGTATAGGCTAGTGCTCTGATGTGTATAGGCTCTGTATAGGCTAGTGTACTGATGTGTATAGGCTCTGTATAGGCTAGTGTAGTGATCTTTATAGGCTCTGTATAGGCTAGTGTTCTGATGTGTATAGGCTAGTATAGGCTAGTGTACTGATGTGTATAGGCTCTGTATAGGCTAGTGTACTGATGTGTATAGGCTAGTGTAGTGATGTGTATAGGCTCTGTATAGGCTAGTGTACTGATGTGTATAGGCTGGTATAGGCTACTGTACTGATGTGTATAGGCTCTGTATAGGCTAGTGTACTGATGTGTATAGGCTCTGTATAGGCTAGTGTAGTGATCTGTATAGGCTCTGTATAGGCTAGTGTTCTGATGTGTATAGGCTAGTGTACTGATGTGTATAGGCTCGTACAGGCTAGTGTAGTTATGTGTATAGGCTGGTATAGGCTACTGTAGTGATGTGTATAGGCTCTGTATAGGCTAGTGTACTGATGTGTATAGGCTCGTATAGGCTAGTGTACTGATGTGTATAGGCTCTGTATAGGCTAGTGTACCGATGTGTATAGGCTCTGTATAGGCTAGTGTACTGATGTGTATAGGCTCTGTATAGGCTAGTGTAGTGATCTGTATAGGCTCTGTATAGGCTAGTGTTCTGATGTGTATAGGCTAGTATAGGCTAGTGTACTGATGTGTATAGGCTCTGTATAGGCTAGTGTACTGATGTGTATAGGCTCGTATAGGCTAGTGTTCTGATGTGTATAGGCTCTGTATAGGCTAGTGTACTGCTGTGTATAGGCTCTGTATAGGCTAGTGTAGTGATCTTTATAGGCTCTGTATAGGCTAGTGTTCTGATGTGTACAGGCTAGTATAGGCTAGTGTACTGATGTGTATAGGCTCTGTATTGGCTAGTGTACTGATGTGTATAGGCTAGTGTAGTGATGTGTATAGGCTCTGTATAGGCTAGTGTACTGATGTGTATAGGCTCGTATAGGCTAGTGTACTGATGTGTATAGGCTCTGTATAGGCTAGTATACTGATGTGTATAGGCTCGTATAGGCTAGTGTACTGATGTGTATAGGCTCTGTTTAGGCTAGTGTAGGCTAGTGTACTGAAGTGTATAGGCTCTGTATAGGCTAATATACTGATGTGTATAGGCTCGTGTAGGCTAGTGTACTGATGTGTATAGGCTCTGTATAGGCTAGTGTACTGATGTGTATAGGCTCTGATTAGGCTAGTGTACTGATGTGTATAGGCTCGTGTAGGCTGGTGTACTGATGTGTATAGGCTCGTGTAGGCTAGTGTACTGATGTGTATAGGCTCTGTATAGGCTAGTGTACTGATGTGTGTAAGCTAGTGTACTGATGTGTATAGGCTCGTATACGCTAGTGTACTGATGTGTATAGGCCTTTATAGGCTAGTGTAGTGATGTGTATAGGCTCTGTATAGGCTAGTGTAGTGATCTGTATAGGCTCTGTATAGGCTAGTGTACTGATGTGTATAGGCTAGTATAGGCTAGTGTACTGATGTGTATAGGCTCTGTATAGGCTAGTGTAGTGATCTGTATAGGCTCTGTATAGGCTAGTGTACTGATGTGTATAGGCTCGTATAGGCTGGTGTACTGATGTGTATAGGCTCTGTATAGGCTAGTGTAGTGATCTGTATAGGCTCTGTATAGGCTAGTGTTCTGATGTGTATAGGCTAGTATAGGCTAGTGTACTGATGTGTATAGGCTCTGTATAGGCTAGTGTACTGATGTGTATAGGCTAGTGTAGTGATGTGTATAGGCTCTGTATAGGCTAGTGTACTGATGTGTATAGGCTCTGTGTAGGCTAGTGTACTGATGTGTATAGGCTCTGTATAGGCTAGTGTACTGATGTGTATAGGCTCCGTATAGGCTAGTGTACTGATGTGTATAGGCTCTGTATAGGCTAGTGTACTGATGTGTATAGGCTCTGTATAGTCTAGTGTACTGATGTGTATAGGCTCGTATAGGCTAGTGTACTGATGTGTATAGGCTCGTATAGGCTCTGTATACGCTAGTGTACTGATGTGCATAGGCTCTGTATAGGCTAGTGTACTGATGCGTATAGGCTCTCTATAGGCTAGTGTACTGATGTGTATAGGCTCTGTATAGGCTAGTGTACTGATGTGTATAGGCTCTGTATAGGCTAGTGTACTTATGTGTATAGGCTCTGTATAGGCTAGTGTACTGATGTGTATAGGCTCTGTATAGGCTAGTGTACTGATGTGTATAGGCTAGTATAGGCTAGTGTACTGATGTGTATAGGCTCTGTATAGGCTAGTGTACTGATGTGTGTAGGCTAGTGTACTGATGTGTATAGGCTCGTATAGGCTAGTGTACTGATGTGTATAGGCTCGTATAGGCTAGTGTACTGATGTGTATAGGCCTTTATAGGCTAGTGTACTGATGTGTATAGGCTCTGTATAGGCTAGTGTAGTGATGTGTATAGGCTCTGTATAGGCTAGTGTACTGATGTGTATAGGCTCGTATAGGCTAGTGTAGATATGTGTATAGGCTCTGTACAGGCAAGTGTAGTGATGTGTATAGGCTCTGTATAGGCTAGTGTACTGATGTGTATAGGCTTGTATAGGCTAGTGTAGTCATGTGTATAGGCTCTGTATAGCCTAGTGTAGTGATGTGTATAGGCTCTGTATAGGCTAGTGTACTGATGTGTATAGGCTCTTTATAGGCTAGTGATCTGATGTGTATAGGCTCTGTATAGGCTAGTGTAGTGATGTGTATAGGCTCTGTATAGGCTAGTGTACTGATGTGTATAGGCTCGTATAGGCTAGTGTAGTGATGTGTATAGGCTCTGTACAGGCTAGTGTAGTGATGTGTATAGGCTCTGTATAGGCTAGAGTACTGATGTGTATAGGCTAGTGTAGTCATGTGTATAGGCTCTGTATAGGCTAGTGTAGTGATGTGTATAGGCTCTGTATAGGCTAGTGTACTGATGTGTATAGGCTCGTGTAGGCTACTGTACTGATGTGTATAGGCTAGTGTACTGATGTGTATAGGCTCGTCTAGGCTAGTGTACTGATGTGTATAGGCTGGTATAGGCTAGTGTACTGATGTGTATAGGCTCGTATAGGCTAGTGTACTGATTTTTATAGGCTGGTATAGGCTAGTGTACTGATGTGTATAGGCTAGTGTAGGCTAGTGTACTGATGTGTATAGGCTCTGTATAGGCTAGTGTACTGATGTGTATAGGCTAGTGTACTGATGTGTATAGGCTGGTATAGGCTAGTGTAGTGATGTGTATAGGCTCTGTATAGGCTAGTGTACTGATGTGTATAGGCTCGTATAGGCTAGTGTACTGATGTGTATAGGCTCTGTATAGGCTAGTGCTCTGATGTGTATAGGCTCTGTATAGGCTAGTGTACTGATGTGTATAGGCTCTGTATAGGCTAGTGTAGTGATCTTTATAGGCTCTGTATAGGCTAGTGTTCTGATGTGTATAGGCTAGTATAGGCTAGTGTACTGATGTGTATAGGCTCTGTATAGGCTAGTGTACTGATGTGTATAGGTTAGTGTAGTGATGTGTATAGGCTCTGTATAGGCTAGTGTACTGATGTGTATAGGCTGGTATAGGCTACTGTACTGATGTGTATAGGCTCTGTATAGGCTAGTGTACTGATGTGTATAGGCTCTGTATAGGCTAGTGTAGTGATCTGTATAGGCTCTGTATAGGCTAGTGTTCTGATGTGTATAGGCTAGTGTACTGATGTGTATAGGCTCGTACAGGCTAGTGTAGTTATGTGTATAGGCTGGTATAGGCTACTGTAGTGATGTGTATAGGCTCTGTATAGGCTAGTGTACTGATGTGTATAGGCTCTGTATAGGCTAGTGTACCGATGTGTATAGGCTCTGTATAGGCTAGTGTACTGATGTGTATAGGCTCTGTATAGGCTAGTGTAGTGATCTGTATAGGCTCTGTATAGGCTAGTGTTCTGATGTGTATAGGCTAGTATAGGCTAGTGTACTGATGTGTATAGGCTCTGTATAGGCTAGTGTACTGATGTGTATAGGCTCTGTATAGGCTAGTGTACTGATGTGTATAGGCTCTGTATAGGCTAGTGTACTGATGTGTATAGGCTCTGTATAGGCTAGTGTACTGATGTGTATAGCCTCTGTATAGGCTAGTGTACTGATGTGTATAGGCTCGGTATAGGCTAGTGTACTGATGTGTATAGGCTCGTGTAGGCTAGTGTACTGATGTGTATAGGCTCTGTATAGGCTAGTGCTCTGATGTGTATAGGCTCTGTATAGGCTAGTGCTCTGATGTGTATAGGCTCTGTATAGGCTAGTGTACTGATGTGTATAGGCTCTGTATAGGCTAGTGTAGTGATCTTTATAGGCTCTGTATAGGCTAGTGTTCTGATGTGTATAGGCTAGTATAGGCTAGTGTACTGATGTGTATAGGCTCTGTATAGGCCAGTGTACTGATGTGTATAGGCTACTGTAGTGATGTGTATAGGCTCTGTATAGGCTAGTGTACTGATGTGTATAGGCTGGTATAGGCTACTGTACTGATGTGTATAGGCTCGTGTAGGCTAGTGTACTGATGTGTATAGGCTCTGTATAGGCTAGTGTACTGATGTGTATAGGCTCTGTATAGGCTAGTGTACTGATGTGTATAGGCTGGTATAGGCTACTGTACTGATGTGTATAGGCTCGTGTAGGCTAGTGTACTGATGTGTATAGGCTCTGTATAGGCTAGTGTACTGATGTGTATAGGCTCTGTATAGGCTAGTGTACTGATGTGTATAGGCTCTGTATAGGCTAGTGTACTGATGTGTATAGGCTCGTGTAGGCTAGTGTACTGATGTGTATAGCCTCGTGTAGGCTAGTGTACTGATGTGTATAGGCTCTGTATAGGCTAGTGTACTGATGTGTGTAGGCTAGTGTACTGATGTGTATAGGCTCTGTATAGGCTAGTGTACTGATGTGTGTAGGCTAGTGTACTGATGTGTATAGGCCTTTATAGGCTAGTGTACTGATGTGTATAGGCTCTGTATAGGCTAGTGTACTGATGTATATAGGCTCTGTATAGGCTAGTGTAGTGATGTGTATAGGCTCTGTATAGGCTAGTGTACTGATGTGTATAGGCTCTGTATAGGCTAGTGTACTGATGTGTATAGGCTCTGTATAGGCTAGTGTACTGATGTGTATAGCCTCTGTATAGGCTAGTGTACTGATGTGTATAGGCTCGGTATAGGCTAGTGTACTGATGTGTATAGGCTCGTGTAGGCTAGTGTACTGATGTGTATAGGCTCTGTATAGGCTAGTGTACTGATGTGTATAGGCTCTGTATAGGCTAGTGCTCTGATGTGTATAGGCTCTGTATAGGATAGTGTACTGATGTGTATAGGCTCTGTATAGGCTAGTGTAGTGATCTTTATAGGCTCTGTATAGGCTAGTGTTCTGATGTGTATAGGCTAGTATAGGCTAGTGTACTGATGTGTATAGGCTCTGTATAGGCCAGTGTACTGATGTGTATAGGCTACTGTAGTGATGTGTATAGGCTCTGTATAGGCTAGTGTACTGATGTGTATAGGCTGGTATAGGCTACTGTACTGATGTGTATAGGCTCGTGTAGGCTAGTGTACTGATGTGTATAGGCTCTGTATAGGCTAGTGTACTGATGTGTATAGCCTCGTGTAGGCTAGTGTACTGATGTGTATAGCCTCGTGTAGGCTAGTGTACTGATGTGTATAGGCTCTGTATAGGCTAGTGTACTGATGTGTGTAGGCTAGTGTACTGATGTGTATAGGCTCTGTATAGGCTAGTGTACTGATGTGTGTAGGCTAGTGTACTGATGTGTATAGGCCTTTATAGGCTAGTGTACTGATGTGTATAGGCTCTGTATAGGCTAGTGTACTGATGTGTATAGGCTCGTATAGGCTAGTGTACTGATGTGTATAGGCTCTGTATAGGCTAGTGTACTGATGTGTATAGGCTAGTGTAGTGATGTGTATAGGCTCTGTGTAGGCTAGTGTGCTGATGTGTATAGGCTCTGTATAGGCTAGTGTACTGATGTGTATAGGCTCGTATAGGCTAGTGTACTGATGTGTATAGGCTCTGTATAGGCTAGTGCTCTGATGTGTATAGGCTCTGTATAGGCTAGTGTACTGATGTGTATAGGCTCTGTATAGGCTAGTGTAGTGATCTTTATAGGCTCTGTATAGGCTAGTGTTCTGATGTGTATAGGCTAGTATAGGCTAGTGTACTGATGTGTATAGGCTCTGTATAGGCTAGTGTACTGATGTGTATAGGCTAGTGTAGTGATGTGTATAGGCTCTGTATAGGCTAGTGTACTGATGTGTATAGGCTGGTATAGGCTACTGTACTGATGTGTATAGGCTCTGTATAGGCTAGTGTACTGATGTGTATAGGCTCTGTATAGGCTAGTGTAGTGATCTGTATAGGCTCTGTATAGGCTAGTGTTCTGATGTGTATAGGCTAGTGTACTGATGTGTATAGGCTCGTACAGGCTAGTGTAGTTATGTGTATAGGCTGGTATAGGCTACTGTAGTGATGTGTATAGGCTCTGTATAGGCTAGTGTACTGATGTGTATAGGCTCGTATAGGCTAGTGTACTGATGTGTATAGGCTCTGTATAGGCTAGTGTACCGATGTGTATAGGCTCTGTATAGGCTAGTGTACTGATGTGTATAGGCTCTGTATAGGCTAGTGTAGTGATCTGTATAGGCTCTGTATAGGCTAGTGTTCTGATGTGTATAGGCTAGTATAGGCTAGTGTACTGATGTGTATAGGCTCTGTATAGGCTAGTGTACTGATGTGTATAGGCTCGTATAGGCTAGTGTTCTGATGTGTATAGGCTCTGTATAGGCTAGTGTACTGCTGTGTATAGGCTCTGTATAGGCTAGTGTAGTGATCTTTATAGGCTCTGTATAGGCTAGTGTTCTGATGTGTACAGGCTAGTATAGGCTAGTGTACTGATGTGTATAGGCTCTGTATTGGCTAGTGTACTGATGTGTATAGGCTAGTGTAGTGATGTGTATAGGCTCTGTATAGGCTAGTGTACTGATGTGTATAGGCTCGTATAGGCTAGTGTACTGATGTGTATAGGCTCTGTATAGGCTAGTATACTGATGTGTATAGGCTCGTATAGGCTAGTGTACTGATGTGTATAGGCTCTGTTTAGGCTAGTGTAGGCTAGTGTACTGAAGTGTATAGGCTCTGTATAGGCTAGTATACTGATGTGTATAGGCTCGTGTACTGATGTGTATAGGCTCTGTATAGGCTAGTGTACTGATGTGTATAGGCTAGTGTAGGCTAGTGTACTGAAGTGTATAGGCTCTGTATAGGCTAGTATACTGATGTGTATAGGCTCTGTATAGGCTAGTGTACTGATGTATATAGGCTCTGTATAGGCTAGTGTACTGATGTGTATAGGCTAGTGTACTGATGTGTATAGGCTCTGTATAGGCTAGTGTAGTGATGTGTATAGGCTCTGTATAGGCTAGTGTACTGATGTGTATAGGCTCTGTATAGGCTAGTGTACTGATGTGTATAGGCTCTGTATAGGCTAGTGTACTGATGTGTATAGCCTCTGTATAGGCTAGTGTACTGATGTGTATAGGCTCGGTATAGGCTAGTGTACTGATGTGTATAGGCTCGTGTAGGCTAGTTTTCTGATGTGTATAGGCTCTGTATAGGCTAGTGCTCTGATGTGTATAGGCTCTGTATAGGCTAGTGCTCTGATGTGTATAGGCTCTGTATAGGCTAGTGTACTGATGTGTATAGGCTCTGTATAGGCTAGTGTAGTGATCTTTATAGGCTCTGTATAGGCTAGTGTTCTGATGTGTATAGGCTAGTATAGGCTAGTGTACTGATGTGTATAGGCTCTGTATAGGCCAGTGTACTGATGTGTATAGGCTACTGTAGTGATGTGTATAGGCTCTGTATAGGCTAGTGTACTGATGTGTATAGGCTGGTATAGGCTACTGTACTGATGTGTATAGGCTCGTGTAGGCTAGTGTACTGATGTGTATAGGCTCTGTATAGGCTAGTGTACTGATGTGTATAGGCTCTGTATAGGCTAGTGTACTGATGTGTATAGGCTCTGTATAGGCTAGTGTACTGATGTGTATAGGCTGGTATAGGCTACTGTACTGATGTGTATAGGCTCGTGTAGGCTAGTGTACTGATGTGTATAGGCTCTGTATAGGCTAGTGTACTGATGTGTATAGGCTCTGTATAGGCTAGTGTACTGATGTGTATAGGCTCTGTATAGGCTAGTGTACTGATGTGTATAGGCTCGTGTAGGCTAGTGTACTGATGTGTATAGCCTCGTGTAGGCTAGTGTACTGATGTGTATAGGCTCTGTATAGGCTAGTGTACTGATGTGTGTAGGCTAGTGTACTGATGTGTATAGGCTCTGTATAGGCTAGTGTAGTGATGTGTATAGGCTAGTGTAGTGATGTGTATAGGCTCTGTATAGGCTAGTGTACTGATGTGTATAGGCTGGTATAGGCTACTGTACTGATGTGTATAGGCTCTGTATAGGCTAGTGTACTGATGTGTATAGGCTCTGTATAGGCTAGTGTAGTGATCTGTATAGGCTCTGAATAGGCTAGTGTTCTGATGTGTATAGGCTAGTGTACTGATGTGTATAGGCTCGTACAGGCTACTGTAGTTATGTGTATAGGCTGGTATAGGCTACTGTAGTGATGTGTATAGGCTCTGTATAGGCTAGTGTACTGATGTGTATAGGCTCGTATAGGCTAGTGTACTGATGTGTATAGGCTCTGTATAGGCTAGTGTACCGATGTGTATAGGCTCTGTATAGGCTAGTGTACCGATGTGTATAGGCTCTGTATAGGCTAGTGTAGTGATCTGTATAGGCTCTGTATAGGCTAGTGTTCTGATGTGTATAGGCTAGTATAGGCTAGTGTACTGATGTGTATAGGCTCTGTATAGGCTAGTGTACTGATGTGTATAGGCTCGTAAAGGCTAGTGTTCTGATGTGTATAGGGTCTGTATAGGCTAGTGTACTGCTGTGTATAGGCTCTGTATAGGCTAGTGTAGTGATCTTTATAGGCTCTGTATAGGCTAGTGTTCTGATGTGTACAGGCTAGTATAGGCTAGTGTACTGATGTGTATAGGCTCTGTATTGGCTAGTGTACTGATGTGTATAGGCTAGTGTAGTGATGTGTATAGGCTCTGTATAGGCTAGTGTACTGATGTGTATAGGCTCGTATAGGCTAGTGTACTGATGTGTATAGGCTCTGTATAGGCTAGTATACTGATGTGTATAGGCTCGTATAGGCTAGTGTACTGATGTGTATAGGCTCTGTTTAGGCTAGTGTAGGCTAGTGTACTGAAGTGTATAGGCTCTGTATAGGCTAATATACTGATGTGTATAGGCTCGTATAGGCTAGTGTACTGATGTGTATAGGCTCTGTATAGGCTAGTGTACTGATGTGTATAGGCTAGTGTAGGCTAGTGTACTGAAGTGTATAGGCTAGTATAGGCTAGTGTACTGAAGTGTATAGGCTCTGTATAGGCTAGTATACTGATGTGTATAGGCTCGTGTACTGATGTGTATAGGCTCTGTATAGGCTAGTGTACTGATGTGTATAGGCTAGTGTAGGCTAGTGTACTGAAGTGTATAGGCTCTGTATAGGCTAGTATACTGATGTGTATAGGCTCTGTATAGGCTAGTGTACTGATGTATATAGGCTCTGTATAGGCTAGTGTACTGATGTGTATAGGCTAGTGTACTGATGTGTATAGGCTCTGTATAGGCTAGTGTACTGATGTGTATAGGCTCTGTATAGGCTAGTGTACTGATGTGTATAGGCTCTGTATAGGCTAGTGTACTGATGTGTATAGCCTCTGTATAGGCTAGTGTACTGATGTGTATAGGCTCGGTATAGGCTAGTGTACTGATGTGTATAGGCTCGTGTAGGCTAGTGTACTGATGTGTATAGGCTCTGTATAGGCTAGTGCTCTGATGTGTATAGGCTCTGTATAGGCTAGTGCTCTGATGTGTATAGGCTCTGTATAGGCTAGTGTACTGATGTGTATAGGCTCTGTATAGGCTAGTGTAGTGATCTTTATAGGCTCTGTATAGGCTAGTGTTCTGATGTGTATAGGCTAGTATAGGCTAGTGTACTGATGTGTATAGGCTCTGTATAGGCCAGTGTACTGATGTGTATAGGCTACTGTAGTGATGTGTATAGGCTCTGTATAGGCTAGTGTGCTGATGTGTATAGGCTGGTATAGGCTACTGTACTGATGTGTATAGGCTCGTGTAGGCTAGTGTACTGATGTGTATAGGCTCTGTATAGGCTAGTGTACTGATGTGTATAGGCTCTGTATAGGCTAGTGTACTGATGTGTATAGGCTCTGTATAGGCTAGTGTACTGATGTGTATAGGCTGGTATAGGCTACTGTACTGATGTGTATAGGCTCGTGTAGGCTAGTGTACTGATGTGTATAGGCTCTGTATAGGCTAGTGTACTGATGTGTATAGGCTCTGTATAGGCTAGTGTACTGATGTGTATAGGCTCTGTATAGGCTAGTGTACTGATGTGTATAGGCTCGTGTAGGCTAGTGTACTGATGTGTATAGCCTCGTGTAGGCTAGTGTACTGATGTGTATAGGCTCTGTATAGGCTCGTGTACTGATGTGTATAGGCTCTGTATAGGCTAGTGTACTGATGTGTATAGGCTCTGTATAGGCTAGTGTACTGATGTGTATAGGCTCGTGTAGGCTAGTGTACTGATGTGTATAGCCTCGTGTAGGCTAGTGTACTGATGTGTATAGGCTCTGTATAGGCTAGTGTACTGATGTGTGTAGGCTAGTGTACTGATGTGTATAGGCTCTGTATAGGCTAGTGTACTGATGTGTGTAGGCTAGTGTACTGATGTGTATAGGCCTTTATAGGCTAGTGTACTGATGTGTATAGGCTCTGTATAGGCTAGTGTACTGATGTGTATAGGCTAGTGTACTGATGTGTATAGGCTCTGTATAGGCTAGTGTAGTGATGTGTATAGGCTCTGTATAGGCTAGTGTACTGATGTGTATAGGCTCTGTATAGGCTAGTGTACTGATGTGTATAGGCTCTGTATAGGCTAGTGTACTGATGTGTATAGCCTCTGTATAGGCTAGTGTACTGATGTGTATAGGCTCGGTATAGACTAGTGTACTGATGTGTATAGGCTCGTGTAGGCTAGTGTACTGATGTGTATAGGCTCTGTATAGGCTAGTGTACTGATGTGTATAGGCTCTGTATAGGCTAGTGCTCTGATGTGTATAGGCTCTGTATAGGCTAGTGTACTGATGTGTATAGGCTCTGTATAGGCTAGTGTAGTGATGTTTATAGGCTCTGTATAGGCTAGTGTACTGATGTGTATAGGCTCTGTATAGGCCAGTGTACTGATGTGTATAGGCTACTGTAGTGATGTGTATAGGCTCTGTATAGGCTAGTGTACTGATGTGTATAGGCTGGTATAGGCTACTGTACTGATGTGTATAGGCTCGTGTAGGCTAGTGTACTGATGTGTATAGGCTCTGTATAGGCTAGTGTACTGATGTGTATAGGCTCTGTATAGGCTAGTGTACTGATGTGTATAGGCTCGTGTAGGCTAGTGTACTGATGTGTATAGCCTCGTGTAGGCTAGTGTACTGATGTGTATAGGCTCTGTATAGGCTAGTGTACTGATGTGTGTAGGCTAGTGTACTGATGTGTGTAGGCTAGTGTACTGATGTGTATAGGCTCTGTATAGGCTAGTGTACTGATGTGTGTAGGCTAGTGTACTGATGTGTATAGGCCTTTATAGGCTAGTGTACTGATGTGTATAGGCTCTGTATAGGCTAGTGTACTGATGTGTATAGGCTCTGTATAGGCTAGTGTACTGATGTGTATAGGCTAGTGTAGTGATGTGTATAGGCTCTGTGTAGGCTAGTGTACTGATGTGTATAGGCTCTGTATAGGCTAGTGTACTGATGTGTATAGGCTCTGTATAGGCTAGTGTACTGATGTGTATAGGCTCGTATAGGCTCTGTATACGCTAGTGTACGGATGTGCATAGGCTCTGTATAGGCTAGTGTACTGATGTGTATAGGCTCTCTATAGGCTAGTGTACTGATGTGTATAGGCTCTGTATAAGCTAGTGTACTGATGTGTATAGGCTCTGTATAGGCTAGTGTACTGATGTGTATAGGCTCGTGTAGGCTAGTGTACTGATGTGTATAGGCTCTGTATAGGCTAGTGTACTGATGTGTATAGGCTGGTATAGGCTAGTGTACTGATGTGTATAGGCTCGTATAGGCTAGTGTACTGATGTGTATAGGCCTTTATAGGCTAGTGTACTGATGTGTATAGGCTCTGTATAGGCTAGTGTACTGATGTGTATAGGCTCTGTATAGGCTAGTGTAGTGATGTGTATAGGCTCTGTATAGGCTAGTGTACTGATGTGTATAGGCTCGTATAGGCTAGTGTAGTGATGTGTATAGGCTCTGTACAGGCTAGTGTAGTGATGTGTATAGGCTCTGTATAGGCTAGTGTACTGATGTGTATAGGCTTGTATAGGCTAGTGTAGTCATGTGTATAGGCTCTGTATAGGCTAGTGTAGTGATGTGTATAGGCTCTGTATAGGCTAGTGTACTGATGTGTATAGGCTCTGTATAGGCTAGTGTACTGATGTGTATAGGCTCTGTATAGGCTAGTGATCTGATGTGTATAGGCTCTGTATAGGCTAGTGTAGTGATGTGTATAGGCTCTGTATAGGCTAGTGTACTGATGTGTATAGGCTCGTATAGGCTAGTGTAGTGATGTGTATAGGCTCTGTACAGGCTAGTGTAGTGATGTGTATAGGCTCTGTATAGGCTAGAGTACTGATGTGTATAGGCTTGTATAGGCTAGTGTAGTCATGTGTATAGGCTCTGTATAGGCTAGTGTAGTGATGTGTATAGGCTCTGTATAGGCTAGTGTACTGATGTGTATAGGCTCGTGTAGGCTAGTGTACTGATGTGTATAGGCTCTGTATAGGCTAGTGTACTGATGTGTATAGGCTCGTATAGGCTAGTGTAGTGATGTGTATAGGCTGGTATAGGCTAGTGTACTGATGTGTATAGACTCTGTATAGGCTAGTGTACTGATGTGTATAGGCTGGTATAGGCTAGTGTAGTGATGTGTATAGGCTCTGTATAGGCTAGTGTACTGATGTGTATAGGCTCGTGTAGGCTAGTGTACTGATGTGTATAGGCTCTGTATAGGCTAGTGTACTGATGTGTATAGGCTCTGTATAGGCTAGTGTACTGATGTGTATAGGCTGGTATAGGCTAGTGTAGTGATGTGTATAGGCTCTGTATAGGCTAGTGTACTGATGTGTATAGGCTCGTATAGGCTAGTGTACTGATGTGTATAGGCTCGTATAGGCTAGTGCTCTGATGTGTGTAGGCTCTGTATAGGCTACTGTACTGATGTGTATAGGCTCTGTATAGGCTAGTGTAGTGATCTTTATAGGCTCTGTATAGGCTAGTGTTCTGATGTGTATAGGCTAGTATAGGCTAGTGTACTGATGTGTATAGGCTCTGTATAGGCTAGTGTACTGATGTGTATAGGCTGGTATAGGCTACTGTACTGATGTGTATAGGCTCTGTATAGGCTAGTGTACTGATGTGTATAGGCTCTGTATAGGCTAGTGTAGTGATCTGTATAGGCTCTGTATAGGCTAGTGTTCTGATGTGTATAGGCTAGTATAGGCTAGTGTACTGATGTGTATAGGCTCGTATAGGCTACTGTAGTGATGTGTATAGGCTGGTATAGGCTAGTGTAGTGATCTGTATAGGCTCTGTATAGGCTAGTGTTCTGATGTGTGTAGGCTAGTATAGGCTAGTGTACTGATGTGTATAGGCTCTGTATAGGCTAGTGTACTGATGTGTATAGGCTCTGTATAGGCTAGTGTTCTGATGTGTATAGGCTCTGTATAGGCTAGTGTTCTGATGTGTATAGGCTCTGTATAGGCTAGTGTTCTGATGTGTTAAGGCTCTGTATAGGCTAGTGATCTGATGTGTATAGGCTGTGTATAGGCTAGTGTACTGAAGTGTGTATAGGCTCTGTATAGGCTAGTGTAGTGATGTGTATAGGCTAGTGTAGTGATGTATATAGGCTAGTATAGGCTAGTGTAGTGATGTGTATAGGCTAGTGTATTGATGTGTATAGGCTAGTGTAGTGATGTGTATAGGCTAGTGTAGTGATGTGTATAGGCTCTGTATAGGCTAGTGTATTGATGTGTATAGGCTAGTGTAGGCTAGTGTACTGATGTGTATAGGCTAGTGTAGTGAATTGTATAGGCTCTGTATAGGCTAGTGTAGTGATGTGTATAGGCTAGTGTAGGCTAGTGTACTGATGTGTATAGGCTAGTATAGGCTAGTGTAGTGATGTGTATAGGCTCTGTATAGGCTAGTGTACTGATGTGTATAGGCTCTGTATAGGCTAGTGTTCTGATGTGTATAGGCTGGTATAGGGTAGTGTTCTGATGTGTATAGGCTCGTGTAGGCTAGTGTACTGATGTGTATAGGCTGGTATAGGCTAGTGTACTGATGTGTATAGGCTCTGTATAGGCTAGTGTACTGATTTGTATATGCTAGTATAGGCTAGTGTACTGATGTGTATGGGCTAGTGTTCTGATGTGTATAGGCTCTGTATAGGCTAGTGTACTGATGTGTATAGGCTCGTGTAGGCTAGTGTACTGATGTGTATAGGCTGGTATAGGCTAGTGTACTGATGTGTATAGGCTCTGTATAGGCTAGTGTACTGATGTGTATATGCTAGTATAGGCTAGTGTACTGATGTGTATGGGCTAGTGTTCTGATGTGTATAGGCTCTGTATTGGCTAGCGTTCTGATGTGTATAGGCTCGTGTAGGCTAGTGTACTGATGTGTATATGCTAGTATAGGCTAGTGTACTGATGTGTATGGGCTAGTGTTCTGATGTGTATAGGCTCTGTATAGGCTAGTATACTGATGTGTATAGGCTCGTATAGGCTAGTGTACTGATGTGTATAGGCTCTGTTTAGGCTAGTGTAGGCTAGTGTACTGAAGTGTATAGGCTCTGTATAGGCTAATATACTGATGTGTATAGGCTCGTATAGGCTAGTGTACTGATGTGTATAGGCTCTGTATAGGCTAGTGTACTGATGTGTATAGGCTAGTGTAGGCTAGTGTACTGAAGTGTATAGGCTAGTATAGGCTAGTGTACTGAAGTGTATAGGCTCTGTATAGGCTAGTATACTGATGTGTATAGGCTCGTGTACTGATGTGTATAGGCTCTGTATAGGCTAGTGTACTGATGTGTATAGGCGCGTGTACTGAAGTGTATAGGCTCTGTATAGGCTAGTATACTGATGTGTATAGGCTCTGTATAGGCTAGTGTACTGATGTGTATAGGCGCGTGTACTGAAGTGTATAGGCTCTGTATAGGCTAGTGTACTGATGTATATAGGCTCTGTATAGGCTAGTGTACTGATGTGTATAGGCTAGTGTACTGATGTGTATAGGCTCTGTATAGGCTAGTGTAGTGATCTTTATAGGCTCTGTATAGGCTAGTGTTCTGATGTGTATAGGCTAGTATAGGCTAGTGTACTGATGTGTATAGGCTCTGTATAGGCTAGTGTACTGATGTGTATAGGCTAGTGTAGTGATGTGTATAGGCTCTGTATAGGCTAGTGTACTGATGTGTATAGGCTGGTATAGGCTACTGTACTGATGTGTATAGGCTCTGTATAGGCTAGTGTACTGATGTGTATAGGCTCTGTATAGGCTAGTGTAGTGATCTGTATAGGCTCTGTATAGGCTAGTGTTCTGATGTGTATAGGCTAGTGTACTGATGTGTATAGGCTCGTACAGGCTAGTGTAGTTATGTGTATAGGCTGGTATAGGCTACTGTAGTGATGTGTATAGGCTCTGTATAGGCTAGTGTACTGATGTGTATAGGCTCGTATAGGCTAGTGTACTGATGTGTATAGGCTCTGTATAGGCTAGTGTACCGATGTGTATAGGCTCTGTATAGGCTAGTGTACTGATGTGTATAGGCTCTGTATAGGCTAGTGTAGTGATCTGTATAGGCTCTGTATAGGCTAGTGTTCTGATGTGTATAGGCTAGTATAGGCTAGTGTACTGATGTGTATAGGCTCTGTATAGGCTAGTGTACTGATGTGTATAGGCTCGTATAGGCTAGTGTTCTGATGTGTATAGGCTCTGTATAGGCTAGTGTACTGCTGTGTATAGGCTCTGTATAGGCTAGTGTAGTGATCTTTATAGGCTCTGTATAGGCTAGTGTTCTGATGTGTACAGGCTAGTATAGGCTAGTGTAGTGATCTGTATAGGCTCTGTATAGGCTAGTGTTCTGATGTGTATAGGCTAGTGTACTGATGTGTATAGGCTCGTACAGGCTAGTGTAGTTATGTGTATAGGCTGGTATAGGCTACTGTAGTGATGTGTATAGGCTCTGTATAGGCTAGTGTACTGATGTGTATAGGCTCGTATAGGCTAGTGTACTGATGTGTATAGGCTCTGTATAGGCTAGTGTACCGATGTGTATAGGCTCTGTATAGGCTAGTGTACTGATGTGTATAGGCTCTGTATAGGCTAGTGTAGTGATCTGTATAGGCTCTGTATAGGCTAGTGTTCTGATGTGTATAGGCTAGTATAGGCTAGTGTACTGATGTGTATAGGCTCTGTATAGGCTAGTGTACTGATGTGTATAGGCTCGTATAGGCTAGTGTTCTGATGTGTATAGGCTCTGTATAGGCTAGTGTACTGCTGTGTATAGGCTCTGTATAGGCTAGTGTAGTGATCTTTATAGGCTCTGTATAGGCTAGTGTTCTGATGTGTACAGGCTAGTATAGGCTAGTGTACTGATGTGTATAGGCTCTGTATTGGCTAGTGTACTGATGTGTATAGGCTAGTGTAGTGATGTGTATAGGCTCTGTATAGGCTAGTGTACTGATGTGTATAGGCTCGTATAGGCTAGTGTACTGATGTGTATAGGCTCTGTATAGGCTAGTATACTGATGTGTATAGGCTCGTATAGGCTAGTGTACTGATGTGTATAGGCTCTGTTTAGGCTAGTGTAGGCTAGTGTACTGAAGTGTATAGGCTCTGTATAGGCTAGTATACTGATGTGTATAGGCTCGTGTACTGATGTGTATAGGCTCTGTATAGGCTAGTGTACTGATGTGTATAGGCTAGTGTAGGCTAGTGTACTGAAGTGTATAGGCTCTGTATAGGCTAGTATACTGATGTGTATAGGCTCTGTATAGGCTAGTGTACTGATGTATATAGGCTCTGTATAGGCTAGTGTACTGATGTGTATAGGCTAGTGTACTGATGTGTATAGGCTCTGTATAGGCTAGTGTAGTGATGTGTATAGGCTCTGTATAGGCTAGTGTACTGATGTGTATAGGCTCTGTATAGGCTAGTGTACTGATGTGTATAGGCTCTGTATAGGCTAGTGTACTGATGTGTATAGCCTCTGTATAGGCTAGTGTACTGATGTGTATAGGCTCGGTATAGGCTAGTGTACTGATGTGTATAGGCTCGTGTAGGCTAGTTTTCTGATGTGTATAGGCTCTGTATAGGCTAGTGCTCTGATGTGTATAGGCTCTGTATAGGCTAGTGCTCTGATGTGTATAGGCTCTGTATAGGCTAGTGTACTGATGTGTATAGGCTCTGTATAGGCTAGTGTAGTGATCTTTATAGGCTCTGTATAGGCTAGTGTTCTGATGTGTATAGGCTAGTATAGGCTAGTGTACTGATGTGTATAGGCTCTGTATAGGCCAGTGTACTGATGTGTATAGGCTACTGTAGTGATGTGTATAGGCTCTGTATAGGCTAGTGTACTGATGTGTATAGGCTGGTATAGGCTACTGTACTGATGTGTATAGGCTCGTGTAGGCTAGTGTACTGATGTGTATAGGCTCTGTATAGGCTAGTGTACTGATGTGTATAGGCTCTGTATAGGCTAGTGTACTGATGTGTATAGGCTCTGTATAGGCTAGTGTACTGATGTGTATAGGCTGGTATAGGCTACTGTACTGATGTGTATAGGCTCGTGTAGGCTAGTGTACTGATGTGTATAGGCTCTGTATAGGCTAGTGTACTGATGTGTATAGGCTGGTATAGGCTACTGTACTGATGTGTATAGGCTCGTGTAGGCTAGTGTACTGATGTGTATAGGCTCTGTATAGGCTAGTGTACTGATGTGTATAGGCTCTGTATAGGCTAGTGTACTGATGTGTATAGGCTCGTGTAGGCTAGTGTACTGATGTGTATAGCCTCGTGTAGGCTAGTGTACTGATGTGTATAGGCTCTGTATAGGCTAGTGTACTGATGTGTGTAGGCTAGTGTACTGATGTGTATAGGCTCTGTATAGGCTAGTGTAGTGATGTGTATAGGCTAGTGTAGTGATGTGTATAGGCTCTGTATAGGCTAGTGTACTGATGTGTATAGGCTGGTATAGGCTACTGTACTGATGTGTATAGGCTCTGTATAGGCTAGTGTACTGATGTGTATAGGCTCTGTATAGGCTAGTGTAGTGATCTGTATAGGCTCTGAATAGGCTAGTGTTCTGATGTGTATAGGCTAGTGTACTGATGTGTATAGGCTCGTACAGGCTACTGTAGTTATGTGTATAGGCTGGTATAGGCTACTGTAGTGATGTGTATAGGCTCTGTATAGGCTAGTGTACTGATGTGTATAGGCTCGTATAGGCTAGTGTACTGATGTGTATAGGCTCTGTATAGGCTAGTGTACCGATGTGTATAGGCTCTGTATAGGCTAGTGTACTGATGTGTATAGGCTCTGTATAGGCTAGTGTAGTGATCTGTATAGGCTCTGTATAGGCTAGTGTTCTGATGTGTATAGGCTAGTATAGGCTAGTGTACTGATGTGTATAGGCTCTGTATAGGCTAGTGTACTGATGTGTATAGGCTCGTAAAGGCTAGTGTTCTGATGTGTATAGGGTCTGTATAGGCTAGTGTACTGCTGTGTATAGGCTCTGTATAGGCTAGTGTAGTGATCTTTGTCGGTCTGGGTGGCTCAGTTGGTTAGACGCTGGCCTACTGATCCCAAGGTCGCGGGTTCAAACCCGGCTCAGGCCGATGGTTTTTAAGTGTGCTTAAAAACGACAGCTCCATGTCAGTATATTTACTGGCATGTAAAAGAACTCCTGCGGGACGAAATTCCGGCACACCGGCGACGCTGATGTGATCCTGGCAATTGACAGCGTCGTTAAACAAGAAAATATTTTTTTTTGTAGTGATCTTTATAGGCTCTGTATAGGCTAGTGTTCTGATGTGTACAGGCTAGTATAGGCTAGTGTACTGATGTGTATAGGCTCTGTATTGGCTAGTGTACTGATGTGTATAGGCTAGTGTAGTGATGTGTATAGGCTCTGTATAGGCTAGTGTACTGATGTGTATAGGCTCGTATAGGCTAGTGTACTGATGTGTATAGGCTCTGTATAGGCTAGTATACTGATGTGTATAGGCTCGTATAGGCTAGTGTACTGATGTGTATAGGCTCTGTTTAGGCTAGTGTAGGCTAGTGTACTGAAGTGTATAGGCTCTGTATAGGCTAATATACTGATGTGTATAGGCTAGTGTACTGATGTGTATAGGCTCTGTATAGGCTAGTGTACTGATGTGTATAGGCTAGTGTAGGCTAGTGTACTGAAGTGTATAGGCTAGTATAGGCTAGTGTACTGAAGTGTATAGGCTCTGTATAGGCTAGTATACTGATGTGTATAGGCTCGTGTACTGATGTGTATAGGCTCTGTATAGGCTAGTGTACTGATGTGTATAGGCTAGTGTAGGCTAGTGTACTGAAGTGTATAGGCTCTGTATAGGCTAGTATACTGATGTGTATAGGCTCTGTATAGGCTAGTGTACTGATGTATATAGGCTCTGTATAGGCTAGTGTACTGATGTGTATAGGCTAGTGTACTGATGTGTATAGGCTCTGTATAGGCTAGTGTACTGATGTGTATAGGCTCTGTATAGGCTAGTGTACTGATGTGTATAGGCTCTGTATAGGCTAGTGTACTGATGTGTATAGCCTCTGTATAGGCTAGTGTACTGATGTGTATAGGCTCGGTATAGGCTAGTGTACTGATGTGTATAGGCTCGTGTAGGCTAGTGTACTGATGTGTATAGGCTCTGTATAGGCTAGTGCTCTGATGTGTATAGGCTCTGTATAGGCTAGTGCTCTGATGTGTATAGGCTCTGTATAGGCTAGTGTACTGATGTGTATAGGCTCTGTATAGGCTAGTGTAGTGATCTTTATAGGCTCTGTATAGGCTAGTGTTCTGATGTGTATAGGCTAGTATAGGCTAGTGTACTGATGTGTATAGGCTCTGTATAGGCCAGTGTACTGATGTGTATAGGCTACTGTAGTGATGTGTATAGGCTCTGTATAGGCTAGTGTGCTGATGTGTATAGGCTGGTATAGGCTACTGTACTGATGTGTATAGGCTCGTGTAGGCTAGTGTACTGATGTGTATAGGCTCTGTATAGGCTAGTGTACTGATGTGTATAGGCTCTGTATAGGCTAGTGTACTGATGTGTATAGGCTCTGTATAGGCTAGTGTACTGATGTGTATAGGCTGGTATAGGCTACTGTACTGATGTGTATAGGCTCGTGTAGGCTAGTGTACTGATGTGTATAGGCTCTGTATAGGCTAGTGTACTGATGTGTATAGGCTCTGTATAGGCTAGTGTACTGATGTGTATAGGCTCTGTATAGGCTAGTGTACTGATGTGTATAGGCTCGTGTAGGCTAGTGTACTGATGTGTATAGCCTCGTGTAGGCTAGTGTACTGATGTGTATAGGCTCTGTATAGGCTAGTGTACTGATGTGTGTAGGCTAGTGTACTGATGTGTATAGGCTCTGTATAGGCTAGTGTACTGATGTGTGTAGGCTAGTGTACTGATGTGTATAGGCCTTTATAGGCTAGTGTACTGATGTGTATAGGCTCTGTATAGGCTAGTGTACTGATGTGTATAGGCTAGTGTACTGATGTGTATAGGCTCTGTATAGGCTAGTGTAGTGATGTGTATAGGCTCTGTATAGGCTAGTGTACTGATGTGTATAGGCTCTGTATAGGCTAGTGTACTGATGTGTATAGGCTCTGTATAGGCTAGTGTACTGATGTGTATAGCCTCTGTATAGGCTAGTGTACTGATGTGTATAGGCTCGGTATAGACTAGTGTACTGATGTGTATAGGCTCGTGTAGGCTAGTGTACTGATGTGTATAGGCTCTGTATAGGCTAGTGTACTGATGTGTATAGGCTCTGTATAGGCTAGTGCTCTGATGTGTATAGGCTCTGTATAGGCTAGTGTACTGATGTGTATAGGCTCTGTATAGGCTAGTGTAGTGATGTTTATAGGCTCTGTATAGGCTAGTGTACTGATGTGTATAGGCTCTGTATAGGCCAGTGTACTGATGTGTATAGGCTACTGTAGTGATGTGTATAGGCTCTGTATAGGCTAGTGTACTGATGTGTATAGGCTGGTATAGGCTACTGTACTGATGTGTATAGGCTCGTGTAGGCTAGTGTACTGATGTGTATAGGCTCTGTATAGGCTAGTGTACTGATGTGTATAGGCTCTGTATAGGCTAGTGTACTGATGTGTATAGGCTCGTGTAGGCTAGTGTACTGATGTGTATAGCCTCGTGTAGGCTAGTGTACTGATGTGTATAGGCTCTGTATAGGCTAGTGTACTGATGTGTGTAGGCTAGTGTACTGATGTGTGTAGGCTAGTGTACTGATGTGTATAGGCTCTGTATAGGCTAGTGTACTGATGTGTGTAGGCTAGTGTACTGATGTGTATAGGCCTTTATAGGCTAGTGTACTGATGTGTATAGGCTCTGTATAGGCTAGTGTACTGATGTGTATAGGCTCTGTATAGGCTAGTGTACTGATGTGTATAGGCTAGTGTAGTGATGTGTATAGGCTCTGTGTAGGCTAGTGTACTGATGTGTATAGGCTCTGTATAGGCTAGTGTACTGATGTGTATAGGCTCTGTATAGGCTAGTGTACTGATGTGTATAGGCTCGTATAGGCTCTGTATACGCTAGTGTACGGATGTGCATAGGCTCTGTATAGGCTAGTGTACTGATGTGTATAGGCTCTCTATAGGCTAGTGTACTGATGTGTATAGGCTCTGTATAAGCTAGTGTACTGATGTGTATAGGCTCTGTATAGGCTAGTGTACTGATGTGTATAGGCTCGTGTAGGCTAGTGTACTGATGTGTATAGGCTCTGTATAGGCTAGTGTACTGATGTGTATAGGCTGGTATAGGCTAGTGTACTGATGTGTATAGGCTCGTATAGGCTAGTGTACTGATGTGTATAGGCCTTTATAGGCTAGTGTACTGATGTGTATAGGCTCTGTATAGGCTAGTGTACTGATGTGTATAGGCTCTGTATAGGCTAGTGTAGTGATGTGTATAGGCTCTGTATAGGCTAGTGTACTGATGTGTATAGGCTCGTATAGGCTAGTGTAGTGATGTGTATAGGCTCTGTACAGGCTAGTGTAGTGATGTGTATAGGCTCTGTATAGGCTAGTGTACTGATGTGTATAGGCTTGTATAGGCTAGTGTAGTCATGTGTATAGGCTCTGTATAGGCTAGTGTAGTGATGTGTATAGGCTCTGTATAGGCTAGTGTACTGATGTGTATAGGCTCTGTATAGGCTAGTGTACTGATGTGTATAGGCTCTGTATAGGCTAGTGATCTGATGTGTATAGGCTCTGTATAGGCTAGTGTAGTGATGTGTATAGGCTCTGTATAGGCTAGTGTACTGATGTGTATAGGCTCGTATAGGCTAGTGTAGTGATGTGTATAGGCTCTGTACAGGCTAGTGTAGTGATGTGTATAGGCTCTGTATAGGCTAGAGTACTGATGTGTATAGGCTTGTATAGGCTAGTGTAGTCATGTGTATAGGCTCTGTATAGGCTAGTGTAGTGATGTGTATAGGCTCTGTATAGGCTAGTGTACTGATGTGTATAGGCTCGTGTAGGCTAGTGTACTGATGTGTATAGGCTCTGTATAGGCTAGTGTACTGATGTGTATAGGCTCGTATAGGCTAGTGTAGTGATGTGTATAGGCTGGTATAGGCTAGTGTACTGATGTGTATAGGCTCTGTATAGGCTAGTGTACTGATGTGTATAGGCTGGTATAGGCTAGTGTAGTGATGTGTATAGGCTCTGTATAGGCTAGTGTACTGATGTGTATAGGCTCGTGTAGGCTAGTGTACTGATGTGTATAGGCTCTGTATAGGCTAGTGTACTGATGTGTATAGGCTGGTATAGGCTAGTGTAGTGATGTGTATAGGCTCTGTATAGGCTAGTGTACTGATGTGTATAGGCTCGTATAGGCTAGTGTACTGATGTGTATAGGCTCGTATAGGCTAGTGCTCTGATGTGTGTAGGCTCTGTATAGGCTACTGTACTGATGTGTATAGGCTCTGTATAGGCTAGTGTAGTGATCTTTATAGGCTCTGTATAGGCTAGTGTTCTGATGTGTATAGGCTAGTATAGGCTAGTGTACTGATGTGTATAGGCTCTGTATAGGCTAGTGTACTGATGTGTATAGGCTGGTATAGGCTACTGTACTGATGTGTATAGGCTCTGTATAGGCTAGTGTACTGATGTGTATAGGCTCTGTATAGGCTAGTGTAGTGATCTGTATAGGCTCTGTATAGGCTAGTGTTCTGATGTGTATAGGCTAGTATAGGCTAGTGTACTGATGTGTATAGGCTCGTATAGGCTACTGTAGTGATGTGTATAGGCTGGTATAGGCTAGTGTAGTGATCTGTATAGGCTCTGTATAGGCTAGTGTTCTGATGTGTGTAGGCTAGTATAGGCTAGTGTACTGATGTGTATAGGCTCTGTATAGGCTAGTGTACTGATGTGTATAGGCTCTGTATAGGCTAGTGTTCTGATGTGTATAGGCTCTGTATAGGCTAGTGTTCTGATGTGTATAGGCTCTGTATAGGCTAGTGTTCTGATGTGTTAAGGCTCTGTATAGGCTAGTGATCTGATGTGTATAGGCTGTGTATAGGCTAGTGTACTGATGTGTGTATAGGCTCTGTATAGGCTAGTGTAGTGATGTGTATAGGCTAGTGTAGTGATGTATATAGGCTAGTATAGGCTAGTGTAGTGATGTGTATAGGCTAGTGTATTGATGTGTATAGGCTAGTGTAGTGATGTGTATAGGCTAGTGTAGTGATGTGTATAGGCTCTGTATAGGCTAGTGTATTGATGTGTATAGGCTAGTGTAGGCTAGTGTACTGATGTGTATAGGCTAGTGTAGTGAATTGTATAGGCTCTGTATAGGCTAGTGTAGTGATGTGTATAGGCTAGTGTAGGCTAGTGTACTGATGTGTATAGGCTAGTATAGGCTAGTGTAGTGATGTGTATAGGCTCTGTATAGGCTAGTGTACTGATGTGTATAGGCTCTGTATAGGCTAGTGTTCTGATGTGTATAGGCTGGTATAGGGTAGTGTTCTGATGTGTATAGGCTCGTGTAGGCTAGTGTACTGATGTGTATAGGCTGGTATAGGCTAGTGTACTGATGTGTATAGGCTCTGTATAGGCTAGTGTACTGATTTGTATATGCTAGTATAGGCTAGTGTACTGATGTGTATGGGCTAGTGTTCTGATGTGTATAGGCTCTGTATAGGCTAGTGTACTGATGTGTATAGGCTCGTGTAGGCTAGTGTACTGATGTGTATAGGCTGGTATAGGCTAGTGTACTGATGTGTATAGGCTCTGTATAGGCTAGTGTACTGATGTGTATATGCTAGTATAGGCTAGTGTACTGATGTGTATGGGCTAGTGTTCTGATGTGTATAGGCTCTGTATTGGCTAGCGTTCTGATGTGTATAGGCTCGTGTAGGCTAGTGTACTGATGTGTATATGCTAGTATAGGCTAGTGTACTGATGTGTATGGGCTAGTGTTCTGATGTGTATAGGCTCTGTATAGGCTAGTATACTGATGTGTATAGGCTCGTATAGGCTAGTGTACTGATGTGTATAGGCTCTGTTTAGGCTAGTGTAGGCTAGTGTACTGAAGTGTATAGGCTCTGTATAGGCTAATATACTGATGTGTATAGGCTCGTATAGGCTAGTGTACTGATGTGTATAGGCTCTGTATAGGCTAGTGTACTGATGTGTATAGGCTAGTGTAGGCTAGTGTACTGAAGTGTATAGGCTAGTATAGGCTAGTGTACTGAAGTGTATAGGGTCTGTATAGGCTAGTATACTGATGTGTATAGGCTCGTGTACTGATGTGTATAGGCTCTGTATAGGCTAGTGTACTGATGTGTATAGGCGCGTGTACTGAAGTGTATAGGCTCTGTATAGGCTAGTATACTGATGTGTATAGGCTCTGTATAGGCTAGTGTACTGATGTGTATAGGCGCGTGTACTGAAGTGTATAGGCTCTGTATAGGCTAGTGTACTGATGTATATAGGCTCTGTATAGGCTAGTGTACTGATGTGTATAGGCTAGTGTACTGATGTGTATAGGCTCTGTATAGGCTAGTGTAGTGATGTGTATAGGCTCTGTATAGGCTAGTGTACTGATGTGTATAGGCTCTGTATAGGCTAGTGTACTGATGTGTATAGGCTCTGTATAGGCTAGTGTACTGATGTGTATAGCCTCTGTATAGGCTAGTGTACTGATGTGTATAGGCTCGGTATAGGCTAGTGTACTGATGTGTATAGGCTCGTGTAGGCTAGTGTACTGATGTGTATAGGCTCTGTATAGGCTAGTGCTCTTATGTGTATAGGCTCTGTATAGGCTAGTGCTCTGATGTGTATAGGCTCTGTATAGGCTAGTGTACTGATGTGTATAGGCTACTGTAGTGATGTGTATAGGCTCTGTATAGGCTAGTGTACTGATGTGTATAGGCTGGTATAGGCTACTGTACTGATGTGTATAGGCTCGTGTAGGCTAGTGTACTGATGTGTATAGGCTCTGTATAGGCTAGTGTACTGATGTGTATAGGCTCTGTATAGGCTAGTGTACTGATGTGTATAGGCTCTGTATAGGCTAGTGTACTGATGTGTATAGGCTGGTATAGGCTACTGTACTGATGTGTATAGGCTCGTGTAGGCTAGTGTACTGATGTGTATAGGCTCTGTATAGGCTAGTGTACTGATGTGTATAGGCTCTGTATAGGCTAGTGTACTGATGTGTATAGGCTACTGTAGTGATGTGTATAGGCTCTGTATAGGCTAGTGTACTGATGTGTATAGGCTGGTATAGGCTACTGTACTGATGTGTATAGGCTCGTGTAGGCTAGTGTACTGATGTGTATAGGCTCTGTATAGGCTAGTGTACTGATGTGTATAGGCTCTGTATAGGCTAGTGTACTGATGTGTATAGGCTCTGTATAGGCTAGTGTACTGATGTGTATAGGCTGGTATAGGCTACTGTACTGATGTGTATAGGCTCGTGTAGGCTAGTGTACTGATGTGTATAGGCTCTGTATAGGCTAGTGTACTGATGTGTATAGGCTCTGTATAGGCTAGTGTACTGATGTGTATAGGCTCGTGTAGGCTAGTGTACTGATGTGTATAGCCTCGTGTAGGCTAGTGTACTGATGTGTATAGGCTCTGTATAGGCTAGTGTACTGATGTGTGTAGGCTAGTGTACTGATGTGTATAGGCTCTGTATAGGCTAGTGTACTGATGTGTGTAGGCTAGTGTACTGATGTGTATAGGCCTTTATAGGCTAGTGTACTGATGTGTATAGGCTCTGTATAGGCTAGTGTACTGATGTGTATAGGTTAGTGTACTGATGTGTATAGGCTCTGTATAGGCTAGTGTAGTGATGTGTATAGGCTCTGTATAGGCTAGTGTACTGATGTGTATAGGCTCTGTATAGGCTAGTGTACTGATGTGTATAGGCTCTGTATAGGCTAGTGTACTGATGTGTATAGCCTCTGTATAGGCTAGTGTACTGATGTGTATAGGCTCGGTATAGGCTAGTGTACTGATGTGTATAGGCTCGTGTAGGCTAGTGTACTGATGTGTATAGGCTCTGTATAGGCTAGTGTACTGATGTGTATAGGCTCTGTATAGGCTAGTGCTCTGATGTGTATAGGCTCTGTATAGGCTAGTGTACTGATGTGTATAGGCTCTGTATAGGCTAGTGTAGTGATCTTTATAGGCTCTGTATAGGCTAGTGTTCTGATGTGTATAGGCTAGTATAGGCTAGTGTACTGATGTGTATAGGCTCTGTATAGGCCAGTGTACTGATGTGTATAGGCTACTGTAGTGATGTGTATAGGCTCTGTATAGGCTAGTGTACTGATGTGTATAGGCTGGTATAGGCTACTGTACTGATGTGTATAGGCTCGTGTAGGCTAGTGTACTGATGTGTATAGGCTCTGTATAGGCTAGTGTACTGATGTGTATAGGCTCTGTATAGGCTAGTGTACTGATGTGTATAGGCTCGTGTAGGCTAGTGTACTGATGTGTATAGCCTCGTGTAGGCTAGTGTACTGATGTGTATAGGCTCTGTATAGGCTAGTGTACTGATGTGTGTAGGCTAGTGTACTGATGTGTATAGGCTCTGTATAGGCTAGTGTACTGATGTGTGTAGGCTAGTGTACTGATGTGTATAGGCCTTTATAGGCTAGTGTACTGATGTGTATAGGCTCTGTATAGGCTAGTGTACTGATGTGTATAGGCTCGTATAGGCTAGTGTACTGATGTGTATAGGCTCTGTATAGGCTAGTGTACTGATGTGTATAGGCTAGTGTAGTGATGTGTATAGGCTCTGTGTAGGCTAGTGTACTGATGTGTATAGGCTCTGTATAGGCTAGTGTACTGATGTGTATAGGCTCTGTATAGGCTAGTGTACTGATGTGTATAGGCTCGTATAGGCTCTGTATACGCTAGTGTACGGATGTGCATAGGCTCTGTATAGGCTAGTGTACTGATGTGTATAGGCTCTCTATAGGCTAGTGTACTGATGTGTATAGGCTCTGTATAAGCTAGTGTACTGATGTGTATAGGCTCTGTATAGGCTAGTGTACTGATGTGTATAGGCTCTGTATAGGCTAGTGTACTGATGTGTATAGGCTCGTGTAGGCTAGTGTACTGATGTGTATAGGCTCTGTATAGGCTAGTGTACTGATGTGTGTAGGCTAGTGTACTGATGTGTATAGGCTGGTATAGGCTAGTGTACTGATGTGTATAGGCTCGTATAGGCTAGTGTACTGATGTGTATAGGCCTTTATAGGCTAGTGTACTGATGTGTATAGGCTCTGTATAGGCTAGTGTACTGATGTGTATAGGCTCTGTATAGGCTAGTGTAGTGATGTGTATAGGCTCTGTATAGGCTAGTGTAGTGATGTGTATAGGCTCGTATAGGCTAGTGTAGTCATGTGTATAGGCTCTGTACAGGCTAGTGTAGTGATGTGTATAGGCTCTGTATAGGCTAGTGTACTGATGTGTATAGGCTTGTATAGGCTAGTGTAGTCATGTGTATAGGCTCTGTATAGGCTAGTGTAGTGATGTGTATAGGCTCTGTATAGGCTAGTGTACTGATGTGTATAGGCTCTGTATAGGCTAGTGTACTGATGTGTATAGGCTCTGTATAGGCTAGTGATCTGATGTGTATAGGCTCTGTATAGGCTAGTGTAGTGATGTGTATAGGCTCTGTATAGGCTAGTGTACTGATGTGTATAGGCTCGTATAGGCTAGTGTAGTGATGTGTATAGGCTCTGTACAGGCTAGTGTAGTGATGTGTATAGGCTCTGTATAGGCTAGAGTACTGATGTGTATAGGCTTGTATAGGCTAGTGTAGTCATGTGTATAGGCTCTGTATAGGCTAGTGTAGTGATGTGTATAGGCTCTGTATAGGCTAGTGTACTGATGTGTATAGGCTCGTGTAGGCTAGTGTACTGATGTGTATAGGCTCTGTATAGGCTAGTGTACTGATGTGTATAGGCTCGTATAGGCTAGTGTACTGATGTGTATAGGCTGGTATAGGCTAGTGTAGTGATGTGTATAGGCTCTGTATAGGCTAGTGTACTGATGTGTATAGGCTCGTATAGGCTAGTGTACTGATGTGTATAGGCTCGTATAGGCTAGTGCTCTGATGTGTATAGGCTCTGTATAGGCTACTGTACTGATGTGTATAGGCTCTGTATAGGCTAGTGTAGTGATCTTTATAGGCTCTGTATAGGCTAGTGTTTCAATGTGTATAGGCTAGTATAGGCTAGTGTACTGATGTGTATAGGCTCTGTATAGGCTAGTGTACTGATGTGTATAGGCTGGTATAGGCTACTGTACTGATGTGTATAGGCTCTGTATAGGCTAGTGTACTGATGTGTATAGGCTCTGTATAGGCTAGTGTAGTGATCTGTATAGGCTCTGTATAGGCTAGTGTTCTGATGTGTATAGGCTAGTATAGGCTAGTGTACTGATGTGTATAGGCTCGTATAGGCTAGTGTAGTGATGTGTATAGGCTGGTATAGGCTAGTGTAGTGATCTGTATAGGCTCTGTATAGGCTAGTGTACTGATGTGTATAGGCTCTGTATAGGCTAGTGTTCTGATGTGTATAGGCTCTGTATAGGCTAGTGTTCTGATGTGTATAGGCTCTGTATAGGCTAGTGTTCTGATGTGTTAAGGCTCTGTATAGGCTAGTGATCTGATGTGTATAGGCTGTGTATAGGCTAGTGTACTGATGTGTATAGGCTCTGTATAGGCTAGTGTAGTGATGTGTATAGGCTAGTGTAGTGATGTATATAGGCTAGTATAGGCTAGTGTAGTGATGTGTATAGGCTAGTGTATTGATGTGTATAGGCTAGTGTAGTGATGTGTATAGGCTAGTGTAGTGATGTGTATAGGCTTTATAGGCTAGTGTATTGATGTGTATAGGCTAGTATAGGCTAGTGTAGTGAATTGTATAGGCTCTGTATAGGCTAGTGTAGTGATGTGTATAGGCTCGTGTAGGCTAGTGTACTGATGTGTATAGGCTGGTATAGGCTAGTGTACTGATGTGTATAGGCTCTGTATAGGCTAGTGTACTGATGTGTATATGCTAGTATAGGCTAGTGTACTGATGTGTATGGGCTAGTGTTCTGATGTGTATAGGCTCTGTATTGGCTAGCGTTCTGATGTGTATAGGCTCGTGTAGGCTAGTGTACTGATGTGTATATGCTAGTATAGGCTAGTGTACTGATGTGTATGGGCTAGTGTTCTGATGTGTATAGGCTCTGTATAGGCTAGTATACTGATGTGTATAGGCTCGTATAGGCTAGTGTACTGATGTGTATAGGCTCTGTTTAGGCTAGTGTAGGCTAGTGTACTGAAGTGTATAGGCTCTGTATAGGCTAATATACTGATGTGTATAGGCTCGTATAGGCTAGTGTACTGATGTGTATAGGCTCTGTATAGGCTAGTGTACTGATGTGTATAGGCTAGTGTAGGCTAGTGTACTGAAGTGTATAGGCTAGTATAGGCTAGTGTACTGAAGTGTATAGGCTCTGTATAGGCTAGTATACTGATGTGTATAGGCTCGTGTACTGATGTGTATAGGCTCTGTATAGGCTAGTGTACTGATGTGTATAGGCGCGTGTACTGAAGTGTATAGGCTCTGTATAGGCTAGTATACTGATGTGTATAGGCTCTGTATAGGCTAGTGTACTGATGTGTATAGGCGCGTGTACTGAAGTGTATAGGCTCTGTATAGGCTAGTGTACTGATGTATATAGGCTCTGTATAGGCTAGTGTACTGATGTGTATAGGCTAGTGTACTGATGTGTATAGGCTCTGTATAGGCTAGTGTAGTGATGTGTATAGGCTCTGTATAGGCTAGTGTACTGATGTGTATAGGCTCTGTATAGGCTAGTGTACTGATGTGTATAGGCTCTGTATAGGCTAGTGTACTGATGTGTATAGCCTCTGTATAGGCTAGTGTACTGATGTGTATAGGCTCGGTATAGGCTAGTGTACTGATGTGTATAGGCTCGTGTAGGCTAGTGTACTGATGTGTATAGGCTCTGTATAGGCTAGTGCTCTTATGTGTATAGGCTCTGTATAGGCTAGTGCTCTGATGTGTATAGGCTCTGTATAGGCTAGTGTACTGATGTGTATAGGCTACTGTAGTGATGTGTATAGGCTCTGTATAGGCTAGTGTACTGATGTGTATAGGCTGGTATAGGCTACTGTACTGATGTGTATAGGCTCGTGTAGGCTAGTGTACTGATGTGTATAGGCTCTGTATAGGCTAGTGTACTGATGTGTATAGGCTCTGTATAGGCTAGTGTACTGATGTGTATAGGCTCTGTATAGGCTAGTGTACTGATGTGTATAGGCTGGTATAGGCTACTGTACTGATGTGTATAGGCTCGTGTAGGCTAGTGTACTGATGTGTATAGGCTCTGTATAGGCTAGTGTACTGATGTGTATATACTCTGTATAGGCTAGTGTACTGATGTGTATAGGCTACTGTAGTGATGTGTATAGGCTCTGTATAGGCTAGTGTACTGATGTGTATAGGCTGGTATAGGCTACTGTACTGATGTGTATAGGCTCGTGTAGGCTAGTGTACTGATGTGTATAGGCTCTGTATAGGCTAGTGTACTGATGTGTATAGGCTCTGTATAGGCTAGTGTACTGATGTGTATAGGCTCTGTATAGGCTAGTGTACTGATGTGTATAGGCTGGTATAGGCTACTGTACTGATGTGTATAGGCTCGTGTAGGCTAGTGTACTGATGTGTATAGGCTCTGTATAGGCTAGTGTACTGATGTGTATAGGCTCTGTATAGGCTAGTGTACTGATGTGTATAGGCTCGTGTAGGCTAGTGTACTGATGTGTATAGCCTCGTGTAGGCTAGTGTACTGATGTGTATAGGCTCTGTATAGGCTAGTGTACTGATGTGTGTAGGCTAGTGTACTGATGTGTATAGGCTCTGTATAGGCTAGTGTACTGATGTGTGTAGGCTAGTGTACTGATGTGTATAGGCCTTTATAGGCTAGTGTACTGATGTGTATAGGCTCTGTATAGGCTAGTGTACTGATGTGTATAGGTTAGTGTACTGATGTGTATAGGCTCTGTATAGGCTAGTGTAGTGATGTGTATAGGCTCTGTATAGGCTAGTGTACTGATGTGTATAGGCTCTGTATAGGCTAGTGTACTGATGTGTATAGGCTCTGTATAGGCTAGTGTACTGATGTGTATAGCCTCTGTATAGGCTAGTGTACTGATGTGTATAGGCTCGGTATAGGCTAGTGTACTGATGTGTATAGGCTCGTGTAGGCTAGTGTACTGATGTGTATAGGCTCTGTATAGGCTAGTGTACTGATGTGTATAGGCTCTGTATAGGCTAGTGCTCTGATGTGTATAGGCTCTGTATAGGCTAGTGTACTGATGTGTATAGGCTCTGTATAGGCTAGTGTAGTGATCTTTATAGGCTCTGTATAGGCTAGTGTTCTGATGTGTATAGGCTAGTATAGGCTAGTGTACTGATGTGTATAGGCTCTGTATAGGCCAGTGTACTGATGTGTATAGGCTACTGTAGTGATGTGTATAGGCTCTGTATAGGCTAGTGTACTGATGTGTATAGGCTGGTATAGGCTACTGTACTGATGTGTATAGGCTCGTGTAGGCTAGTGTACTGATGTGTATAGGCTCTGTATAGGCTAGTGTACTGATGTGTATAGGCTCTGTATAGGCTAGTGTACTGATGTGTATAGGCTCGTGTAGGCTAGTGTACTGATGTGTATAGCCTCGTGTAGGCTAGTGTACTGATGTGTATAGGCTCTGTATAGGCTAGTGTACTGATGTGTGTAGGCTAGTGTACTGATGTGTATAGGCTCTGTATAGGCTAGTGTACTGATGTGTGTAGGCTAGTGTACTGATGTGTATAGGCCTTTATAGGCTAGTGTACTGATGTGTATAGGCTCTGTATAGGCTAGTGTACTGATGTGTATAGGCTCGTATAGGCTAGTGTACTGATGTGTATAGGCTCTGTATAGGCTAGTGTACTGATGTGTATAGGCTAGTGTAGTGATGTGTATAGGCTCTGTGTAGGCTAGTGTACTGATGTGTATAGGCTCTGTATAGGCTAGTGTACTGATGTGTATAGGCTCTGTATAGGCTAGTGTACTGATGTGTATAGGCTCGTATAGGCTCTGTATACGCTAGTGTACGGATGTGCATAGGCTCTGTATAGGCTAGTGTACTGATGTGTATAGGCTCTCTATAGGCTAGTGTACTGATGTGTATAGGCTCTGTATAAGCTAGTGTACTGATGTGTATAGGCTCTGTATAGGCTAGTGTACTGATGTGTATAGGCTCTGTATAGGCTAGTGTACTGATGTGTATAGGCTCGTGTAGGCTAGTGTACTGATGTGTATAGGCTCTGTATAGGCTAGTGTACTGATGTGTGTAGGCTAGTGTACTGATGTGTATAGGCTGGTATAGGCTAGTGTACTGATGTGTATAGGCTCGTATAGGCTAGTGTACTGATGTGTATAGGCCTTTATAGGCTAGTGTACTGATGTGTATAGGCTCTGTATAGGCTAGTGTACTGATGTGTATAGGCTCTGTATAGGCTAGTGTAGTGATGTGTATAGGCTCTGTATAGGCTAGTGTAGTGATGTGTATAGGCTCGTATAGGCTAGTGTAGTCATGTGTATAGGCTCTGTACAGGCTAGTGTAGTGATGTGTATAGGCTCTGTATAGGCTAGTGTACTGATGTGTATAGGCTTGTATAGGCTAGTGTAGTCATGTGTATAGGCTCTGTATAGGCTAGTGTAGTGATGTGTATAGGCTCTGTATAGGCTAGTGTACTGATGTGTATAGGCTCTGTATAGGCTAGTGTACTGATGTGTATAGGCTCTGTATAGGCTAGTGATCTGATGTGTATAGGCTCTGTATAGGCTAGTGTAGTGATGTGTATAGGCTCTGTATAGGCTAGTGTACTGATGTGTATAGGCTCGTATAGGCTAGTGTAGTGATGTGTATAGGCTCTGTACAGGCTAGTGTAGTGATGTGTATAGGCTCTGTATAGGCTAGAGTACTGATGTGTATAGGCTTGTATAGGCTAGTGTAGTCATGTGTATAGGCTCTGTATAGGCTAGTGTAGTGATGTGTATAGGCTCTGTATAGGCTAGTGTACTGATGTGTATAGGCTCGTGTAGGCTAGTGTACTGATGTGTATAGGCTCTGTATAGGCTAGTGTACTGATGTGTATAGGCTCGTATAGGCTAGTGTACTGATGTGTATAGGCTGGTATAGGCTAGTGTAGTGATGTGTATAGGCTCTGTATAGGCTAGTGTACTGATGTGTATAGGCTCGTATAGGCTAGTGTACTGATGTGTATAGGCTCGTATAGGCTAGTGCTCTGATGTGTATAGGCTCTGTATAGGCTACTGTACTGATGTGTATAGGCTCTGTATAGGCTAGTGTAGTGATCTTTATAGGCTCTGTATAGGCTAGTGTTTCAATGTGTATAGGCTAGTATAGGCTAGTGTACTGATGTGTATAGGCTCTGTATAGGCTAGTGTACTGATGTGTATAGGCTGGTATAGGCTACTGTACTGATGTGTATAGGCTCTGTATAGGCTAGTGTACTGATGTGTATAGGCTCTGTATAGGCTAGTGTAGTGATCTGTATAGGCTCTGTATAGGCTAGTGTTCTGATGTGTATAGGCTAGTATAGGCTAGTGTACTGATGTGTATAGGCTCGTATAGGCTAGTGTAGTGATGTGTATAGGCTGGTATAGGCTAGTGTAGTGATCTGTATAGGCTCTGTATAGGCTAGTGTACTGATGTGTATAGGCTCTGTATAGGCTAGTGTTCTGATGTGTATAGGCTCTGTATAGGCTAGTGTTCTGATGTGTATAGGCTCTGTATAGGCTAGTGTTCTGATGTGTTAAGGCTCTGTATAGGCTAGTGATCTGATGTGTATAGGCTGTGTATAGGCTAGTGTACTGATGTGTATAGGCTCTGTATAGGCTAGTGTAGTGATGTGTATAGGCTAGTGTAGTGATGTATATAGGCTAGTATAGGCTAGTGTAGTGATGTGTATAGGCTAGTGTATTGATGTGTATAGGCTAGTGTAGTGATGTGTATAGGCTAGTGTAGTGATGTGTATAGGCTTTATAGGCTAGTGTATTGATGTGTATAGGCTAGTATAGGCTAGTGTAGTGAATTGTATAGGCTCTGTATAGGCTAGTGTAGTGATGTGTATAGGCTAGTGTAGGCTAGTGTACTGATGTGTATAGGCTAGTATAGGCTAGTGTAGTGATGTGTATAGGCTCTGTATAGGCTAGTGTACTGATGTGTATAGGCTCTGTATAGGCTAGTGTTCTGATGTGTATAGGCTGGTATAGGGTAGTGTTCTGATGTGTATAGGCTCGTGTAGGCTAGTGTACTGATGTGTATAGGCTGGTATAGGCTAGTGTACTGATGTGTATAGGCTCTGTATAGGCTAGTGTACTGATTTGTATATGCTAGTATAGGCTAGTGTACTGATGTGTATGGGCTAGTGTTCTGATGTGTATAGGCTCTGTATAGGCTAGTGTACTGATGTGTATAGGCTCGTGTAGGCTAGTGTACTTATGTGTATAGGCTGGTATAGGCTAGTGTACTGATGTGTATAGGCTCTGTATAGGCTAGTGTACTGATGTGTATATGCTAGTATAGGCTAGTGTACTGATGTGTATGGGCTAGTGTTCTGATGTGTATAGGCTCTGTATTGGCTAGCGTTCTGATGTGTATAGGCTCGTGTAGGCTAGTGTACTGATGTGTATATTGTAGTATAGGCTAGTGTACTGATGTGTATGGGCTAGTGTTCTGATGTGTATAGGCTCTGTATAGGCTAGTGTTCTGATCTGTATAGGCTCGTGTAGGCTAGTGTACTGATGTGTATAGGCTGGTATAGGCTAGTGTACTGATGTGTATAGGCTGGTATAGGCTAGTGTACTGATGTGTATAGGCTCTGTATAGGCTAGTGTTCTGATGTGTATAGGCTCGTGTAGGCTAGTGTACTGATGTGTATGGGCTGGTATAGGCTAGTGTACTGATGTGTATAGGCTCTGTATAGGCTAGTGTACTGATGTGTATATGCTAGTATAGGCTAGTGTACTGATGTGTATGGGCTAGTGTTCTGATGTGTATAGGCTCTGTATAGGCTAGTGTTCTGATCTGTATAGGCTCGTGTAGGCTAGTGTACTGATGTGTATAGGCTGGTATAGGCTAGTGTACTGATGTGTATAGGCTCTGTATAGGCTAGTGTACTGATGTGTATATGCTAGTATAGGCTAGTGTACTGATGTGTATGGGCTAGTGTTCTGATGTGTATAGGCTCTGTATAGGCTAGTGTTCTGATGTGTATAGGCTCGTGTAGGCTAGTGTACTGATGTGTATAGGCTGGTATAGGCTAGTGTACTGATGTGTATAGGCTCTGTATAGGCTAGTGTACTGATGTGTATATGCTAGTATAGGCTAGTGTACTGATGTGTATGGGCTAGTGTTCTGATGTGTATAGGCTCTGTATAGGCTAGTGTACTGATGTGTATAGGCTAGTGTAGTGATGTGTATAGGCTAGTGTACTGATGTGTATAGGCTGGTATAGGCTAGTGTACTGATGTGTATAGGCTCTGAATAGGCTAGTGTACTGATGTGTATATGCTACTATAGGCTAGTTTTTTTTTGTTTTTTTTTTTAAAGATTCTTTATTGTTGTACATGTTCCATTACAATATGTAATACTACATGTTGGGTTTGCTTTGTAAACTGATAAATACATCTTAATTTAACATTAATAATTACATAGATTTATATAGTTGAATTATTTTTTGTCAGATCAATTGCATTGGCATACTGAATATATTCTTTAAAATAACTTTTAGCAATTTCGACTTTAGTTGGTGGCCATTTTCCTCTTCTTTGATTTATTTTCCTTCTGAATGCTCTTCTTTTTTCTTCGAGATTTTTGCAGTCATAAATTATATGGTCTGTTGTTTGCTCTCCTCCATTACATGAACAACTTGGGTCATCTGTGATGTGGAACCTATAGTAGTATCCTTTAAGTCTTCCGTGTCCTGTCAGTAATGTTGTAAGGTTTGCCGTTAGATTTATCCTTAACTGATGTGTATAGGCTAGTGTAGTGATGTGTATAGGCTCTGTATAGGCTAGTGTACTGATGTGTATAGGCTGGTATAGGCTAGTGTACTGATGTGTATAGGCTCTGTATAGGCTAGTGTACTGATGTGTATAGGCTCTGTATAGGCTAGTGTACTGATGTGTATAGGCTAGTGTAGGCTAGTGTTCTGATGTGTATGGGCTAGTGTTCTGATGTGTGTAGGCTAGTGTTCTGATCTCTATAGGCTCGTGTAGGCTAGTGTACTGATGTGTATAGGCTGGTATAGGCTAGTGTACTGATGTGTATAGGCTCTGTATAGCTAGTGTTCTGATGTGTATAGGCCTATATCAGTACACTAGCCTATACAGAGCCTATGCACATCAGTACACTAGCCTATACCAGCCTATACACATCAGTACACTAGCCTACACGAGCCTATACACATCAGAACACTAGCCCATACACATCAGTACACTAGCCTATACTAGCATATACACATCAGTACACTAGCCTACACGAGCCTATACACATCAGAACACTAGCCTATACAGAGCCTATACACATCAGAACACTAGCCCATACACATCAGTACACTAGCCTATACTAGCATATACACATCAGTACACTAGCCTATACAGAGCCTATACACATCAGTACACTAGCCTATACCAGCCTATACACATCAGTACACTAGCCTACACGAGCCTATACACATCAGTACACTAGCCTATACAGAGCCTATACACGTCAGAACACTAGCCCATACACATCAGTACACTAGCCTATACTAGCATATACAAATCAGTACACTAGCCTATACAGAGCCTATACACATCAGTACACTAGCCTATACCAGCCTATACACATCAGTACACTAGCCTACACGAGCCTATACACATCAGAACACTACCCTATACCAGCCTATACACATCAGAACACTAGCCTGTTACAGAGCCTATACACATCAGTACACTAGCCTATACCAGCCTATACACATCAGTACACTAGCCTATACAGAGCCTATACACATCAGTACACTAGCCTATACAGAGCCTATACACATCGGTACACTAGCCTATACAGAGCCTATACACATCAGTACACTAGCCTATACGAGCCTATACACATCAGAACACTAGCCTATACAGAGCCTATACAGATCACTACACTAGCCTATACAGAGCCTATACACATCAGTACACTAGCCTATACAGAGCCTATACACATCAGTACACTAGCCTATACTAGCCTATACACATCAGAACACTAGCCTATACAGAGCCTATAAAGATCACTACACTAGCCTATACAGAGCCTATACACATCAGTACACTAGCCTATACAGAGCCTATACACATCAGAGCACTAGCCTATACAGAGCCTATACACATCAGTACACTAGCCTATACGAGCCTATACACATCAGTACACTAGCCTATACAGAGCCTATACACATCACTACACTAGCCTATACCAGCCTATACACATCAGTACACTAGCCTATACGAGCCTATACACATCAGTACACTAGCCTATACAGAGCCTATACACATCAGTACACTAGCCTATACACATCAGTACACTAGCCTATACCAGCCTATACTGTGTACTGTACTACACAAAAAGCGAAAACACACATATACAGAAAAGGGGAAAACGCACTAACACAGACAAATGGTAAAACACACAAACAGGGAAACACACAAATACAGAAAAATGGGAAAACACACAGAAAATGGGAAAACAAGTAAATACAAAATGGGAAGACAAAAACACAAAAAGGGAAAACACAAACACACACAAGTGGAAAACAAAGACAGATAAAGCAAAAACAAATACACAAAGAGGGAAAACACACAAACAGGAAGAAACACACAAACAGAAAACACACACACAAAAATGGAAAAAAACAAACAGAAGAAGGGAAAACACACAAACACAGAAAAATGGGAAAGGACACAAGCACAGAAAATGGGAAAACACAGAAACACAGAAAAGGGGAAAACAAACAGGGAAACACAAAAACACAGGAAACTGGTAACACACAAAAATGCTAAACACAGAAACACAGAAAATGGGAGAACACAGAAAAGGGGAAAACAAACAGGGAAACACAAAAACACAGAAAACTGGTAACACACAAAAATGCTAAACACAGAAACACAAAAAGTGAACACACAAAAAGCGAACACACACAAGAAGGGAAACACACAAAAAGGGAAGCACATAAACACAGAAAAATGGTACAAAAACACAAACGCAGAAAAATTGGAAAACAAACAAAGAAAAATGGGAAAAGACACAAGCACAGAAAATGGGAAAACAGAAAGAAAAGGGGAAACACAAACACAAAAGGGGAAAACGCAGAAAAATAGGAAAACACAATCACAGAAAAATGGGAAAACACACAAACACAGAAACGAGGAAAGCAGAAAAGGGGAAAAGACACAAACAGGACAACACAAAAACAAAGAAATATGGTAAAACACACAAACACAGAAAATGGGAAAACACAAATACAGAAAATGGGAAACAGACACAAACGGGGAAAACTCACACACATAAAATGGTAAATCACAAACACACAAACAGCTAAACACACACACAGAAAAATGTGAAAACAAATACACAAAATGGGAAGACAAACACACACAAAGGGATAACACAAACACACACAAAGTGAAAACACAAACACACACAAAGTGAAAACACAAACACACACAAAGTGAAAACACAAACACACACAAAGTGAAAACACAAACACACACAAAGGGAAAACACAAACACACACAAAGGGAAAACACAAACACACACAAAGGGAAAATACAAACACACAAAGGGAAAATACAAACACAAAAAGTGAAAACACAAACACAAAAAGTGAAAACACAGAAACACAAAAAGTGAAAACACAGAAACACAAAAAGTGAACACACACAAAAAGTGAAACATACAAACACAGAAAAATGGTGAAAGACAAGCACAGAAAATGGGAAAACACAAACATAGAAAAGGGGAAAACCCACAAACACAGAAAAATGGGAAAACACACATACAAAAAACTGGGAAAACTCAAACACAGAAAAATGTGAAAACAAAATGGGAGGACACAAACACACAAAAAGGGATAAACACACAAAAAGGAAAAAACAAGCACAGAAGGGAAAACAAACGCAGAAAAAGAGAAAACACACAAAGGGAAACACACAAACACAGAAAAGGGGAAAACACAATTACAGAAAAGGGGAAAACACACAATTACAGAAAAGGGGAAAACACAATTACAGAAAAGGGGAAAACACACAATTACAGAAAAGGGGAAACCACACAATTACAGAAAAGGGGAAAACACAATTACAGAAAAGGGGAAACCACACAATTACAGAAAAGGGGAAAACACACAATTACAGAAAAGGGAAAAACACAGAAAAGCGTAAAAACTACAAACACAGAAAAGGGGAAAAAAAGAAACAAAATGGAAAAAACACAAAAAGGGAAACACACAGAAAGTGAACACACACGAACACAGAAAAATTGGAAAACACACAAACAAAGAAAAGTGGGAAAAGACAAGCACAGAAAATGGGAAAACACAGAAAAGGGGAAAAACACAGAAAAGGGGAAAAACACAGAAAAGGGGAAACACACAAACACAGAAAAATGGGAAAACACAACATGGGAAAACACACGAACTCACAACATGGGAAAACACACGAACTCACAACATGGGAAAACACACGAACTCTTAACATGGGAAAACACAAATCGAAAAAATTGGAAATCAAACACAAAGACGGAAAACACACAAAAAGGGAAGCCACAAAAACATAAAAAGAGAAAAAACACAAACACAGAAAAAAGGGAAATCACACAAACACAGAAAAAGGGAAATCAAACACACAAAATGGGAAAATACAGACACAAAAAGGGAAAAACACAAAAAGGGAAAAATCACAAACACAGAAAAAGGGAAAATACACAAACACAGAAAAGGGGGAAAACACAAACAGAAAAAGGGGAAACACAAACACAGAAGAGGGGGAAAAAGAAACAAAAAGGAATTAAATACACAAACAGGGAAATACAGAAAAATAGGAAAACAGCAAAATCTGAAAACACAGAAAAATGGGAAAACTCACAAACACAGAAAAATTGGAAAACACACAAACAAAGAAAAATGGGAAAACACACAAACAAAGAAAAATGGGAAAACACACAAACAAAGAAAAATGGGAAAACACAAGCACAGAGAAAAATGGGAAGTCACAAGCACAGAAAAGGGGAAAACACAAATACACAAAAATGGGAAAACACACAAACACTGAAAAATGGGAAAACACACAAAGACTGAAAAATGGGAAAACACACAAAGACTGAAAAATGGGAAAACACACAAACACTGAAAAATGGGAAAACACACAAACACTAAAAAATGGGAAAACACACAAACACTAAAAAATGGGAAAACACACAAACACTGAAAAATGGGAAAACACACAAACACTGAAAAATGGGAAAGCACACAAACACTGAAAAATGGGAAAGCACACAAACACTGAAAAATGGGAAAGCACACAAACACTGAAAAATGGGAAACACAAACACAGAAAAATTGGAAAACACAAACACAGAAAAATTGGAAAACACAAACACAGAAAAATTGGAAAACACAGAAAAAGGGAAAACTCACAAACACAAAAAGGGTAAAACACACAAAAGCGGAAAACACACAAAAGACGAAAACACAAAGTGGGAAAACACAAACACAGAAAAAAGGAAAGCACACAAACACACAAAGAGGGAAGACAAACACAGAAATAGCAAACAACGGATAAACACAGCAAAGGGGAAAACACAGAAAAATGGGAAAACACACAAACACAAAAAGGGGAGAACACACAAACAGGGAAACAAACGCAGAGCATGGGAAAACACGCAAAAACAGAAAAGGGGAAAACAAACACACAAAAGCAGAAAACACACAAAAGAGGAAAACGAACACAAAGTGGGAAAACAAACACAAAGTGGGAAAACAAACACAAAAAGGGAAACACAAACACAAAAAGGGAAACACAAACACAGAAAAAGGGTAAACACAAAAACACAAAAAGCGAACACACACAAAAAGGGAAAGACACAAAAAGTGAAAACACAAAAAAGGGAAACACACAAACACAGAAAAAGGAAAAACACAAAAAGGGAAAACACAAAAAGGGTAAACACACAAAGGGGAAAACTCACAAACACAAAAGGCGAAACACACAAATGGGAAAAACGCAAGCACTGAAAAGGGAAAAACACACAAACACAGAAAAGGGGAAAAGGCACAAACACAGAAAATTGGGAAAATACAAACACAGGAAACGGGAATCACAAAAACAGAAAAGGGGAAAACACAAACACAGAAAAATGGGAAAACACAAATACACAACATGGGAAATCACAAATACACAACATGAAAAATCAAAAATACACAACATGGGAAAACACAAATAAAGTTGGAAAACAAACACAAAGTGGGAAAATACAAACACAGAAAAAGGGAAAACAAACAAAAAGGGAAGACACACAAACATAGAAAAGAGAAAATACACAAAGGGGAAATACAGAAAAAAGGAAGACACACAAACACAGAAAATGGGAAAACAGACATACACAGAAAAATTGTATAACACACAAACACACAAAAAGAGAAAACACACAAAGACAAAAAGGGGAAAACAAAAGCGGAAAACACACAAAAGAGGACAACAAACACAAAGTGGGAAAACACACAAACACAGAAAAGCGAAAGCACGGAAACACAAAAAGTGGGAACACGAACACAGAAAAAGGGAACAATACAACGGGAAAACACAGCAAAGGGGAAAACGCAGAAAAATGGGAAAAGACACAAACACAAAAAGGGGAATAGACACAAACAGGGAAACAAACACAAAATGGGGTAAACACCCAACACAAAAAGTGTAAAACACACAAACACAGAAAAATGGGAAAACAAACACAGAAAATGGGAAAACACAGAAAAGGGGAAAGCACACAAACACACAAAAGTGAAACACACAAAACATACAAAAAGGAAGAGCACCCAAAAAGGAAATACCCAAAGAAAAATGGGAAAAGACAAGCAAAGAAAAGGGGAAAACACACAATCGCAGAAAAGGGGAAAACACACAAACACAGAAAAGCGGAAAACACATAAACGCAGAAAATTGGGAAAACAAACAGAAAAATGCTAAAACATGAACACAGAAAATGTGAGAACACAAATACACAACATGGAAAACACACAAATACATAACTTGGGAACACACACAAATAAAGAAAATTGGAAAACACACAAAGTGGGAAAACACACCAACAAAGAAAAAGGGAAAACAAACACACAAAAAGGGAAGACACACAAACATAGAAAAAGAGAAAAAACACAAAGCGAAAACACAGAAAAGGGGAAAACACACACACAGAAAAAGGGAAAACACACAAACACAAAAAGGGGAAAACACACAAAAGAGGAAAAGAAACACAAAGTGGGAACCCGCACAAACACAGAAAAAGGGAAAACATACAAGCACACAAAATGGGAAAGAACAAAAAAATAGAAAACACACAAAAGAGGAAACCAGACAAACACACAAAATGTGAAAATACACAAACACACAAAAGAGGAAAACACACAAGCACACAAAAAGGAACAACAGACACACAAAAAGGGAAAAACACAAAAAGGGAAAACACAGAAAAGTGTAAACCACAAACAGAGAAAGGATAAACGCACAAACGCAGAAAAGGGTGAAAGAGAAACAAAGGAAAAACACACAAACAGGGAAACACACATACACTGAAATATAGGAAAACACACAAACACAGAAATATAGGAAAACACAGAAATATAGGAAAACACACAAACACAGAAAAATAGGAAAATACACAGAGAAAATGGGAAAACACAAACACAGAAAAATGGGAAAACACAAACACACAAAAAGGGAAACACACAAGGACAACACCCAAAAAGGAAAACACACTAAAACAGAAAGAGGGAAAACACAGAAAAATTTTAAAACACAAAGAAAAATGGGAAAAGAAGCACTGAAAATGGGAAAACACACAAACACAGAAAAGGGGAAACACACAAACACAGAAAAATGGGAAACACACAAACACAGAAAAATGGGAAAACACAAACACAGAAAAATGGGAAAACACAGAAAAATGGTAAAACACAAACACAGAAAAGGGGAAACACACAAACACAGAAAAGGGAAAAAAACACAAAAGGGGAAAACACAAACACAGAAAAATGGGAAAACACAAACAGAAAACTGGGAAAACATAAAAATTGGAAAACACAAAAACAGAAAAATTGGAAAACACAAAAACAGAAAAATTGGAAAACACAAAAACACAGAAAAAGGGAAAACGCAAAAACAGAAAAGGGGAAAACACACAAACAGGGAAACACAAAAACACACACAAATGGTAAACCACACTAGTACACAAAAAGGGTAAACACAAACACAAAAAGTGAACACACAAAAAGGGAAACACACAAACACAGAAAAGGGGTAAACACAAAAACGGTAAACACAGAAACACATAATGTGAAAACACAAAAAAGGGAAACGCTCAAGCACAGAAAAAGGGAAAGCACAAAAACACAGAAAAATGGGAAAGCACACAAACACAGAAAAATGGGAAAGCACACAAACACAGAAAAATGGGAAAAGTCACAAACACAGAAAAATGGGAAAAGTCACAAACACAGGAAAGGGGAAAACACACAAAGACAGAAAAATGGGAAACACACAAACTTAGACAAATGGGAAAACACACAAACACAGAAAAATGGGAAAACACACAAACACAGAAAAATGGGAAAACACACAAACACAGAAAAATGGGAAAACACAAACACTGAAAAATGGGAAAACACACAAACACAGAAAAATGGGAACACACAAAAACAGGGAAACACAAAAAAACAAAAATAGTAAAAAAAAGAAATACACAAAAAGGGTAAACACACAAACACAAAAAGTGAAAACACAACAAAAGCGACAACACACAAAAAGGGAAAACACAAAAACAGGAAAAATGGGAAAACACACAAACATAGAAAAATGCGAAAAAACAAACACAGAAAATTAAAAAGACAAACGCACAAAAAGGGAAAACACATAAACACAGATGAGGGGAAAACACACAAACACAGATGAGGTGAAAACACAAAAAAGGAAAACACACAAATACAGAAAATTGGGAAAATACACAAACAGAAAACGGGAAAACACAAAAAGGGAAAACGCACAAACACACAAAAAGGGAAAACACAAACACACAAAAACGGAAAACACAGAAAAAGCGAAAGCAAGCACAAAAAGGAAAAAATAAACGCAGAAAAAGGGAACACACAAACACAGAAAAGGGTAAAACACACAAACACAGAAAAAGGGGAAAACACACAAACACAGAAAAATCGGAAAACATACCTACACAGAAAAATGGGAAAACACAAACAAAAAGTGAAAACACAAAAACACACAAAATGGGAAAACAGACAAACGCACAAAGTGGGAAAACAGACAAACGCACAAAATGGGAAAACAGACAAACGCACAAAATGGGAAAATACACAAACGCACAAAATGGGAAAATACACAAACACACAAATGAGGAAAACACAAGCACACAGAAAGGAATAACACAGACACAAAAAGGGAAAATACAAACAGAAAAGGGCAAAACACACACACAGAAAAGGGGAAAACACAAACACAGAAAAGGGGAAAACACAAACACAGAAAATGGGAAAACACACAAACACAGAAAATTGGAAAACACACAAACACAGAAAATTGGAAAACACAAACACAGAAAAATGGGACAACACAAACACAAAAATGGGACAACACACAAACACAGAAAAATGTGAAAACACACAAACACAGAAAAATTGGAAAACTCACAAACACAGAAAATGAGAAAACACACAATCACAGAAAATGAGAAAACACACAGACAATGAGAAAACAGTAAAACAGAAAATGGGAAAACACACAAACACTGAAAAATGGGAAAACACACAAACACTGAAAAATGGGAAAACACACAAACACTGAAAAATGGGAAACACAAAAACACAGAAAAAGGGAAGCACACAAAAACACAGAAAAAGGGAAGCACACAAAAAGGGAAGCACACAAAACACGCAAATAGGGAAGCACACAAAACACGCAAATAGGGAAGCACACAAAACACGCAAATAGGGAAGCACACAAAACACGCAAATAGGGAAACACACAAAAAGGCAAACACAAAAAAAGGACAACACCCAAAAAGAAGAAACACACAAGACACACACAAAGGACAACACCCAGAAAGGAAGAACACACTAACACAGAAAAAGGAAAAGCACAGAAAAGGGGAAAAGAAACACAGAGAAGGCAAAAACACAGAAAAATCGTAAAACAAACACGGAAAAATTGGAAAACACACAAACAAAGAAAAATGGGAAAAGACACAAACAAAGAAAAATGGGAAAAGACACAAACAAAGAAAAATGGGAAAAGACACAAGCACAGAGAATGGGAAAACACACAAACAGAAAAGGGAAAAACACACAAAACGAAAAGGGGAAAACACAAACAGAAAACGGGAACACACACAAACAGGAAAGGGGAAAACACAGACAAATGGTAAAACACACAAATACACAAAAAGGGTAAACACAAACAAAAAAGTGAACACACAGAAAGGGAAACACAAACAGAAAAACGGTAAACACAGAAACACAAAAAGTGAAAACACAAAAAAGGGAAACACAAGCACAGAAAAAGGGAAAGCACAAAACACAGAAACCGGAAAAAACAAACACATAAAAATTGGAATACACAGAAAAATGGGAAAAGTCACAAGATAGAAAAGGGGAAAACACAAACACAGAAAAGGGGAAAACACACCTACACAGAAAAATGGGAAAACACAAACAAAAAAGTGAAAACACAAGAACACAGAAAAGGGGATAACACAGAAAAAGGGAAAACATACAACCACACAAAAAGAGAAAACACAAAATGGGAAAGCACACAAAAAGAGAAAACACACAAAAGGGGAAAATACACATTCACACAAATGAGGAAAACACAAGCACACAAAAAGGAATAACACAGACACAAAAAGGGAAATTACACGCACAGAAAAGGGCAAAACACAAACACAGAAAAGGGGGAAAAAGAAAGACAAAAAGGAAAAAAACATTCAAACAGGGTAACACACAAACACAGAAAAATAGGAAAACACAGCAAAATCTAAAAACACAGAAAATGGGAAGACACACAGAAAAATGGAAAAACACACAAACACAGAAAAATGGGAAAACACACAAACACAGAAAAATGGGAAAACACACAAACACAGAAAAATGGGAAAACACACAAACACAGAAAAATGGGAAAACACACAAACACAGAAAAATGGGAAAACACACAAACACAGAAAAATGGGAAAACACACAAACACAGAAAAATGGGAAGACACACAAACACAGAAAATGGGAAGACACACAAACACAGAAAAATGGGAAGACACACAAACAGAAAAATGGGAAAACACACAAACACAGAAAATGGGAAACACACAAACACAGAAAATGGGAAAACACACAAACACAGAAAATGGGAAGACACAAACACAGAAAATGGCAAAACACACAAACACAGTAAAATGGGAAAACTCACAAACACAGAAAAATGGGAAAACACACAAACACAGTAAAATGGGAAAACTCACAAACACAGAAAAATGGGAAAACACACAAACACAGAAAATGGGAAGACACAAACACAGAAAATGGGAAAACACACAAACACAGAAAATGGGAAGACACAAACACAGAAAATGGCAAAACACACAAACACAGTAAAATGGGAAAACTCACAAACACAGAAAAATGGGAAAACACACAAACACAGTAAAATGGGAAAACTCACAAACACAGAAAAATGGGAAAACACACAAACACAGAAAATGGGAAGACACAAACACAGAAAATGGGAAAACACACAAACACAGTAAAATGGGAAAACTCACAAACACAGAAAAATGGGAAAACACACAAACACAGTAAAATGGGAAAACTCACAAACACAGAAAAATGGGAAAACACACAAACACAGAAAATGGGAAACACACAAACACAGAAAATGGCAAAACACACAAACACAGAAAAATGGGAAAGCACACAAACACAGAAAATGGGAAAGCACACAAACACAGAAAATGGGAAAGCACACAAACACAGAAAATGGGATAGCACACAAACACAGAAAATGGGAAAACACACAAACACAGAAAATTGGAAAACACACAAACACAGAAAATGGGAAGACACACAAACACAGAAAATGGGAAAACACACAAACACAGTAAAATGGGAAAACTCACAAACACAGAAAAATGGGAAAACACACAAACACAGAAAATGGGAAACACACAAACACAGAAAATGGGAAAACACACAAACACAGAAAATGGGAAAACACACAAACACAGAAAATGGGAACACACAAACACAGAAAAATGGGAAAGCACACAAACACAGAAAATTGGGAAAACACACAAACACAGAAAATGGGAAAACACAAAATGGAAAACACACAAACACAGAAAAATGGGAAAGCACACAAACACAGAAAAATGGGAAGGCACACAAACACAGAAAATGGGAAAACACACAAACACAGAAAATGGGAAAACACACAAACACAGAAAATGGGAATCACACAAACACAGAAAAATGGGAAAACACACAAACACAGAAAAATGGGAAAGCACACAAACACAGAAAAATCGGAAAACACACAAACACAGAAAAATGGGAAAACACACAAACACAGAAAAGGGAATGCACACAAACACAAAAAGGGGAAACAAACACAGAAAAAGGGAACAACGGGAAAACACTGCAAAGGGGAAAACACAGAAAAATGGGAAAAGACACAAACACAAAAGTGAACACACAAAAAGGGAAACAAACAAAAAGGGAAACACACAAAAAGGGAAACACAGAAAAAGGGCAAACACAAAAAGGGTCAACAGAGAAATGGGAAAAAACACAAACACAGAAAAATGCGAAAACACAAAAACACAGAAACATGGGAAAACAAACAAACACAGAAACATGGGAAAAGAAACAAACACAGAAAAATGGAAAACACAAACACAGAAAAATGGAAAACACAAACACAGAAAAATGGAAAAAACACAAACACATAAAATCAGAAAACACACAAAAGAGGAAAACAAGCACAAAGTAGGAAAACACAGAAAATGGGAAGACACACAAACACAGAGAATGGGAAGACACACAAACACAGAAAAATGGGAGACACATAAAATGCGAAAACACAAACACAGAAAATGGGAAGACACAAACACAGTAAAATGGGAAAACACACAAACACAGAAAATGGGAAAAAACACAAACACAGTAAAATGGGAAAACACACAAACACAGAAAAATGGGAAAACACACAAACACAGAAAAATGGGAAAACACACAAACACAGAAAAATGGGAAAACACACACACAGAAAAATGGGAAAGCACACAAACACAGAAAATGGGAAAACAAACAAACACAGAAAAATGGGAAAACACACAAACACAGAAAAATGGGAAAACACACAAACTCAGAAAAATGGGAAAACTCAAACACAGAAAATGGGAAAACACACAAACACAGAAAATGGGAAAACTCAAACACAGAAAAATGGGAAAACACACAAACACAGAAAAATGGGAAAGCACACAAACACAGAAAAATCGGAAAACACACAAACACAGAAAAATGGGAGACACATAAAATGCGAAAACACACAAACACAGAAAATGGGAAGACATGAACACAGTAAAATGGGAAAACTCACAAACACAGAAAATGGGAAAACACAAACACAGAAAATGGGAAAAAACACAAACACAGAAAATGGGAAAAAACACAAACACAGTAAAATGGGAAAACACCCAAACACAGACAAATGGGAAAACACCCAAACACAGAAATGGGAAAACTCAAACATAGAAAAATGGGAAAACACAAACACAGAAAACTGGGAAAGCACACAAACACAGAAAAGTGGGAAAGCACACAAACACAGAAAATGGGAAAACACACAAACACAGTAAAATGGGAAAACACACAAACACAAAATGGGAAAATACACAAACACAGAAAATGGGAAAACACACAAACACAGAAAATGGGAAAGCACACAAACACAGAAAATGGGAAAGCACACAAACACACAAAAATGGGAAAGCACACAAACACAGTAAAATGGGAAAACTCACAAACACAGAAAAATGGGAAAACACACAAACACAGTAAAATGGGAAAACTCACAAACACAGAAAAATGGGAAAACACACAAACACAGAAAATGGGAAACACACAAACACAGAAAATGGCAAAACACACAAACACAGAAAAATGGGAAAGCACACAAACACAGAAAATGGGAAAGCACACAAACACAGAAAATGGGAAAGCACACAAACACAGAAAATGGGATAGCACACAAACACAGAAAATGGGAAAACACACAAACACAGAAAATGGGAAAACACACAAACACAGAAAATTGGAAAACACACAAACACAGAAAATGGCAAGACACACAAACACAGAAAATGGGAAAACACACAAACACAGTAAAATGGGAAAACTCACAAACACAGAAAAATGGGAAAACACACAAACACAGTAAAATGGGAAAACTCACAAACACAGAAAAATGGGAAAACACACAAACACAGAAAATGGGAAACACACAAACACAGAAAATGGGAAAACACACAAACACAGAAAATGGGAAAACACACAAACACAGAAAATGGGAACACACAAACACAGAAAAATGGGAAAGCACACAAACACAGAAAATTGGGAAAACACACAAACACAGAAAATGGGAAAACACAAAATGGCAAAACACACAAACACAGAAAAATGGGAAAGCACACAAACACAGAAAAATGGGAAGGCACACAAACACAGAAAATGGGAAAACACACAAACACAGAAAATGGGAAAACACACAAACACAGAAAATGGGAATCGCACAAACACAGAAAAATGGGAAAACACACAAACACAGAAAAATGGGAAAGCACACAAACACAGAAAAATCGGAAAACACACAAACACAGAAAAATGGGAAAACACACATACACAGAAAAAGGGAAAACACAAAAGCAGAAAACACACAAAAGAGGAAAACAAACACAAAGTGGGAAAACACACAAACACAGAAAAGGGAATGCACACAAACACAAAAAGGGGAAACAAACACAGAAAAAGGGAACAACGGGAAAACACTGCAAAGGGGAAAACACAGAAAAATGGGAAAAGACACAAACACAAAAGTGAACACACAAAAAGGGAAACAAACAAAAAGGGAAACACAGAAAAAGGGCAAACACAAAAAGGGTCAACAGAGAAATGGGAAAAAAACACAAACACAGAAAAATGGAAAACACAAACACAGAAAAATGGAAAACACAAACACAGAAAAATGGAAAAAACACAAACACATAAAATCAGAAAACACACAAAAGAGGAAAACAAGCACAAAGTAGGAAAACACAGAAAATGGGAAGACACACAAACACAGAGAATGGGAAGACACACAAACACAGAAAAATGGGAGACACATAAAATGCGAAAACACAAACACAGAAAATGGGAAGACACAAACACAGTAAAATGGGAAAACACACAAACACAGAAAATGGGAAAAAACACAAACACAGTAAAATGGGAAAACACACAAACACAGAAAAATGGGAAAACACACAAACACAGAAAAATGGGAAAGCACACAAACACAGAAAAATCGGAAAACACACAAACACAGAAAAATGGGAAAACACACAAACACAGAAAAGGGAATGCACACAAACACAAAAAGGGGAAACAAACACAGAAAAAGGGAACAACGGGAAAACACTGCAAAGGGGAAAACACAGAAAAATGGGAAAAGACACAAACACAAAAGTGAACACACAAAAAGGGAAACAAACAAAAAGGGAAACACACAAAAAGGGAAACACAGAAAAAGGGCAAACACAAAAAGGGTCAACAGAGAAATGGGAAAAAACACAAACACAGAAAAATGCGAAAACACAAAAACACAGAAACATGGGAAAACAAACAAACACAGAAACATGGGAAAAGAAACAAACACAGAAAAATGGAAAACACAAACACAGAAAAATGGAAAACACAAACACAGAAAAATGGAAAAAACACAAACACATAAAATCAGAAAACACACAAAAGAGGAAAACAAGCACAAAGTAGGAAAACACAGAAAATGGGAAGACACACAAACACAGAGAATGGGAAGACACACAAACACAGAAAAATGGGAGACACATAAAATGCGAAAACACAAACACAGAAAATGGGAAGACACAAACACAGTAAAATGGGAAAACACACAAACACAGAAAATGGGAAAAAACACAAACACAGTAAAATGGGAAAACACACAAACACAGAAAAATGGGAAAACACACAAACACAGAAAAATGGGAAAACACACAAACACAGAAAAATGGGAAAACACACACACAGAAAAATGGGAAAGCACACAAACACAGAAAATGGGAAAACAAACAAACACAGAAAAATGGGAAAACACACAAACACAGAAAAATGGGAAAACACACAAACTCAGAAAAATGGGAAAACTCAAACACAGAAAATGGGAAAACACACAAACACAGAAAATGGGAAAACTCAAACACAGAAAAATGGGAAAACACACAAACACAGAAAAATGGGAAAGCACACAAACACAGAAAAATCGGAAAACACACAAACACAGAAAAATGGGAGACACATAAAATGCGAAAACACACAAACACAGAAAATGGGAAGACATGAACACAGTAAAATGGGAAAACTCACAAACACAGAAAATGGGAAAACACAAACACAGAAAATGGGAAAAAACACAAACACAGAAAATGGGAAAAAACACAAACACAGTAAAATGGGAAAACACCCAAACACAGACAAATGGGAAAACACCCAAACACAGAAATGGGAAAACTCAAACATAGAAAAATGGGAAAACACAAACACAGAAAACTGGGAAAGCACACAAACACAGAAAAGTGGGAAAGCACACAAACACAGAAAATGGGAAAACACACAAACACAGTAAAATGGGAAAACACACAAACACAAAATGGGAAAATACACAAACACAGAAAATGGGAAAACACACAAACACAGAAAATGGGAAAGCACACAAACACAGAAAATGGGAAAGCACACAAACACACAAAAATGGGAAAGCACACAAACACAGTAAAATGGGAAAACTCACAAACACAGAAAAATGGGAAAACACACAAACACAGTAAAATGGGAAAACTCACAAACACAGAAAAATGGGAAAACACACAAACACAGAAAATGGGAAACACACAAACACAGAAAATGGCAAAACACACAAACACAGAAAAATGGGAAAGCACACAAACACAGAAAATGGGAAAGCACACAAACACAGAAAATGGGAAAGCACACAAACACAGAAAATGGGATAGCACACAAACACAGAAAATGGGAAAACACACAAACACAGAAAATTGGAAAACACACAAACACAGAAAATGGGAAGACACACAAACACAGAAAATGGGAAAACACACAAACACAGTAAAATGGGAAAACTCACAAACACAGAAAAATGGGAAAACACACAAACACAGTAAAATGGGAAAACTCACAAACACAGAAAAATGGGAAAACACACAAACACAGAAAATGGGAAACACACAAACACAGAAAATGGGAAAACACACAAACACAGAAAATGGGAAAACACACAAACACAGAAAATGGGAACACACAAACACAGAAAAATGGGAAAGCACACAAACACAGAAAATTGGGAAAACACACAAACACAGAAAATGGGAAAACACAAAATGGCAAAACACACAAACACAGAAAAATGGGAAAGCACACAAACACAGAAAAATGGGAAGGCACACAAACACAGAAAATGGGAAAACACACAAACACAGAAAATGGGAAAACACACAAACACAGAAAATGGGAATCGCACAAACACAGAAAAATGGGAAAACACACAAACACAGAAAAATGGGAAAGCACACAAACACAGAAAAATCGGAAAACACACAAACACAGAAAAATGGGAAAACACACATACACAGAAAAAGGGAAAACACAAAAGCAGAAAACACACAAAAGAGGAAAACAAACACAAAGTGGGAAAACACACAAACACAGAAAAGGGAATGCACACAAACACAAAAAGGGGAAACAAACACAGAAAAAGGGAACAACGGGAAAACACTGCAAAGGGGAAAACACAGAAAAATGGGAAAAGACACAAACACAAAAGTGAACACACAAAAAGGGAAACAAACAAAAAGGGAAACACAGAAAAAGGGCAAACACAAAAAGGGTCAACAGAGAAATGGGAAAAAAACACAAACACAGAAAAATGGAAAACACAAACACAGAAAAATGGAAAACACAAACACAGAAAAATGGAAAAAACACAAACACATAAAATCAGAAAACACACAAAAGAGGAAAACAAGCACAAAGTAGGAAAACACAGAAAATGGGAAGACACACAAACACAGAGAATGGGAAGACACACAAACACAGAAAAATGGGAGACACATAAAATGCGAAAACACAAACACAGAAAATGGGAAGACACAAACACAGTAAAATGGGAAAACACACAAACACAGAAAATGGGAAAAAACACAAACACAGTAAAATGGGAAAACACACAAACACAGAAAAATGGGAAAACACAAACACAGAAAAATGGGAAAACACACAAACACAGAAAAATGGGAAAACACACACACAGAAAAATGGGAAAGCACACAAACACAGAAAATGGGAAAACAAACAAACACAGAAAAATGGGAAAACACACAAACACAGAAAAATGGGAAAACACACAAACTCAGAAAAATGGGAAAACTCAAACACAGAAAATGGGAAAACACACAAACACAGAAAATGGGAAAACTCAAACACAGAAAAATGGGAAAACACACAAACACAGAAAAATGGGAAAGCACACAAACACAGAAAAATCGGAAAACACACAAACACAGAAAAATGGGAGACACATAAAATGCGAAAACACACAAACACAGAAAATGGGAAGACATGAACACAGTAAAATGGGAAAACTCACAAACACAGAAAATGGGAAAACACAAACACAGAAAATGGGAAAAAACACAAACACAGAAAATGGGAAAAAACACAAACACAGTAAAATGGGAAAACACCCAAACACAGACAAATGGGAAAACACCCAAACACAGAAATGGGAAAACTCAAACATAGAAAAATGGGAAAACACAAACACAGAAAACTGGGAAAGCACACAAACACAGAAAAGTGGGAAAGCACACAAACACAGAAAATGGGAAAACACACAAACACAGTAAAATGGGAAAACACACAAACACAAAATGGGAAAATACACAAACACAGAAAATGGGAAAACACACAAACACAGAAAATGGGAAAGCACACAAACACAGAAAATGGGAAAGCACACAAACACACAAAAATGGGAAAGCACACAAACACAGAAAAATGGGAAAACACAAACACAGAAAATGGGAAAGCACACAAACACAGAAAATGGGAAAGCACACAAACACAGAAAATGGGAAAACACAGAAAAATGGGAAAACACAAACACAGAAAATGGGAAAACACACATACACAGAAAAAGGGAAAACACAAACAAAAGCAGAAAACACACAAAAGAGGAAAACAAACACAAAGTGGGAAAACACACAAACACAGAAAAGGGAATGCACACAAACACAAAAAGGGGAAACACAAACACAGAAAAAGGGAACAACAACGGGAAAACACTGCAAAGGGGAAAACACAGAAAAATGGGAAAAGACACAAACACAAAAGTGACCACACAAAAAGGGAAACACAGAAAAAGGGCAAACACAAAAAGGGTCAACACAGAGAAATGGGAAAACACACAGAAAAATGCGAAAACACAAAAACACAGAAACATGGGAAAACAAACAAACACAGAAACATGGGAAAACAAACACAGAAAAATGGGAAAAGAAACAAACACAGAAAAATGGAAAACACAAACACAGAAATGTGGAAAAACCAAACACAGAAAAATGGAAAACACACAAACACAAAAAGGGAAAACACAATCACATAAAATCAGAAAACACACAAAAGAGGAAAACAAGCACAAAGTAGGAAAACACAGAAACACAGGAAAGGGATAGCACACAAACATAAAAAGGGGGAAACAAACACAGAAAAAGGGAACAACACAACGGGAAAACACAGCAAAATGGAAAACACAAAACTGGGAAAAGACACAAACACAAAGAAGGGGAATACACACAAACATGGGAACACACAAACACAAAATGGGAAAACACCCAACACAAAATGGGAAAACACCCAACACAAAAATGGTAAAACACAGAAAAATTGGAACACACACACAAAAAGGGAAACACACAAACACAGAAAAATGGGAAAACACACAAACACAGAAAAATGGGAAAACACAAACACAGACAAATGGGAAAACACACAAACACACAAATGGGAAAACACACAAACAGAAAAATGGGAAAACACACAAACACAGAAAATGGGAAGACAAACAAACACAGAAAATGGGAAAATACACAAACACAGAAAAATGGGAGAAACATAAAATGCGAAAACACACAAACACAGAAAAATGGGAAGACACAAACACAGAAAATGGGAAGACACAAACACAGTAAAATGGGAAAACTCACAAACACAGAAAAATGGGAAAACACACAAACACAGAAAAATGGGAAAACACACAAACACAGAAAGTGGGAAAACACACAAACACAGTAAAATGGGAAAACTCACACACACAGAAAAATGGGAAAACACACAAACACAGAAAATGGGAAAACACAAACACAGAAAATGGGAAAACACACAAACACAGAAAATGGGAAAGCACACACACAGAAAATGGGAAAGCACACACAGAAAATGGGAAAGCACACAAACACAGAAAATGGGAAAGCACACAAACACAGAAATGGGAAAACACACAAACACAGAAAATGGGAAAGCACACAAACACACAAAAATGGGAAAGCACACAAACACAGAAAAATGGGAAAACACAAACACAGAAAATGGGAAAGCACACAAACACAGAAAATGGGAAAGCACACAAACACAGAAAATGGGAAAACACAGAAAAATGGGAAAACACAAACACAGAAAATGGGAAAACACAAACACAGAAAAATGGGAAAACACACATACACAGAAAAAGGGAAAACACAAACAAAAGCAGAAAACACACAAAAGAGGAAAACAAACACAAAGTGGGAAAACACACAAACACAGAAAAGGGAATGCACACAAACACAAAAAGGGGAAACACAAACACAGAAAAAGGGAACAACGGGAAAACACTGCAAAGGGGAAAACACAGAAAAATGGGAAAAGACACAAACACAAAAGTGAACACACAAAAAGGGAAACACAGAAAAAGGGCAAACACAAAAAGGGTCAACACAGAGAAATGGGAAAACACACAGAAAAATGCGAAAACACAGAAACATGGGAAAACAAACAAACACAGAAACATGGGAAAACAAACACAGAAAAATGGGAAAAGAAACAAACACAGAAAAATGGAAAACACAAACACAGAAATGTGGAAAACCCAAACACAGAAAAATGGAAAACACACAAACACAAAAAGGGAAAACACAATCACATAAAATCAGAAAACACACAAAAGAGGAAAACAAGCACAAAGTAGGAAAACACAGAAACACAGGAAAGGGATAGCACACAAACATAAAAAGGGGGAAACAAACACAGAAAAAGGGAACAACACAACGGGAAAACACAGCAAAATGGAAAACACAAAACTGGGAAAAGACACAAACACAAAGAACGGGAATACACACAAACATGGGAACACACAAACACAAAATGGGAAAACACCCAACACAAAATGGGAAAACACCCAACACAAATTGGGAAAACATCCAACACAAAAATGGTAAAACACAGAAAAATTGGAACACACACACAAAAAGGGAAACACACAAACACAGAAAAATGGGAAAACACACAAACACAGAAAAATGGGAAAACACACAAACACAGACAAATGGGAAAAAACACAAACACACAAATGGGAAAACACACAAACAGAAAAATGGGAAAACACACAAACACAGAAAATGGGAAGACAAACAAACACAGAAAATGGGAAAATACACAAACACAGAAAAATGGGAGAAACATAAAATGCGAAAACACACAAACACAGAAAATTGGGAAGACACAAACACAGAAAATGGGAAGACACAAACACAGTAAATGGGAAAACTCACAAACACAGAAAAATGGGAAAACACACAAACACAGAAAAATGGGAAAACACACAAACACAGAAAGTGGGAAAACACACAAACACAGTAAAATGGGAAAACTCACACACACAGAAAAATGGGAAAACACACAAACACAGAAAATGGGAAAACACAAACACAGAAAATGGGAAAACACACAAACACAGAAAATGGGAAAGCACACACACAGAAAAATGGGAAAACACACAAACACAGAAAAATGGGAAAACACACAAACACAGAAAAATGGGAGACACATAAAATGCGAAAACACAAACACAGAAAATGGGAAGACACAAACACAGTAAAATGGGAAAACACAGAAAATGGGAAAACACACAAACACAGAAAATGGGAAAAAACAAACACAGTAAAATGGGAAAACACACAAACACAGTAAAATGGGAAAACACACAAACACAGAAAAATGGGAAAACACACAAACACAGAAAAATGGGAAAACACACAAACACAGAAAAATGGGAAAACACACAAACACAGAAAAATGGGAAAACACACAAACACAGAAAATGGGAAAACACACAAACACAGAAAAATGGGAAAACACACAAACACAGAAAAATGGGAAAGCACACAAACACAGAAAAATGGGAAAGCACACAAACACAGAAAATGGGAAAGCACACAAACACAGAAAAATGGGAAAACACACAAACACAGAAAATGGGAAAACACACAAACACAGAAAATTGGGAAAGCACACAAACACAGAAAAATCGGAAAACACACAAACACAGAAAAATGGGAGACACATAAAATGCGAAAACACACAAACACAGAAAATCGGAAGACACAAACACAGAAAAAGGGAAAACACAAACACAGAAAATGGGAAAACACACAAACACAGAAAAATGGGAAAGCACACAAACACAGAAAATGGGAAAATACACAAACACAGAAAAATGGGAGACACATAAAATGCGAAAACACACAAACACAGAAAAATGGGAAGACACAAACACAGAAAATGGGAAGACACAAACACAGTAAAATGGGAAAACACACAAACACAGAAAAATGGGAAAACACACAAACACAGAAAAATGGGAAAACACAAACACAGAAAAATGGGAAAACACAAACAAAAGCAGAAAACACACAAAAGAGGAAAACAAACACAAAGTGGGAAAGCACACAAACACAGAAAATGGGAAAACACACAAACACAGAAAAATGGGAAAACACACAAACACAGAAATGGGAAAACTCAAACACAGAAAATGGGAAAACTCAAACACAGAAAATGGGAAAACATACAAACACAGAAAAATGGGAAAGCACACAAACACAGAAAAATGGGAAAGCAAACAAACACAGAAAATGGGAAAGCACACAAACACAGAAAAATGGGAAAACACACAAACACAGAAAAATGGGAAAGCACACAAACACAGAAAAATGGGAAAACACACAAACACAGAAAAATGGGAAAGCACACAAACACAGAAAAATCGGAAAACACACAAACACAGAAAAATGGGAGACACATAAAATGCGAAAACACACAAACACAGAAAATGGGAAGACACAAACACAGTAAAATGGGAAAACACACAAACACAGAAAATGGGAAAAAACACAAACACAGTAAAATGGGAAAACACAAACACAGAAAAATGGGAAAACACAAACACAGAAAAATGGGAAAACTCAAACAGAAAAATGGGAAAGCACACAAACACAGAAAAATGGGAAAGCACACAAACACAGAAAAATCGGAAAACACACAAACACAGAAAATGGGAAGACACAAACACAGAAAATGGGAAAACTCACAAACACAGAAAATGGGAAAACACACAAACACAGAAAATGGGAAAAAACACAAACACAGTAAAATGGGAAAACACCCAAACACAGAAAATTGGGAAACACACAAACACAGAAAATTGGGAAAACACACAAACACAGAAAATGGGAAAGCACACAAACACAGAAAATGGGAAAGCACACAAACACAGAAAATGGGAAAGCACACAAACACAGAAAAATGGGAAAACACAGAAACACAGAAAAATGGGAAAACACAAACAAAAGCAGAAAACACACAAAAGAGGAAAACAAACACAAAGTGGGAAAACACAAACACAGAAAAGGGAATGCACACAAACACAAAAAGGGGAAACACAAACACAGAAAAAGGGAACAACCACGGGAAAACACTGCAAAGGGGAAAACACAGAAAAATGGGAAAAGACACAAACACAAAAGTGAACACACAAAAAGGGAAACACAAAAAAAGGGCAAACACAAAAAGGGTCAACACAGAGAAATGGGAAAACACACACAGAAAAATGCGAAAACACAAAAACACAGAAACATGGGAAAGCAAACACAGAAACATGGGAAAACAAACACAGAAAAATGGGAAAAGAAACAAACACAGAAAAATGGAAAACCCAAACACAGAAAAATGGAAAACACACAAACACAAAAAGGGAAAACACAAACACATAAAATCAGAAAACACACAAAAGAGGAAAACAAGCACAAAGTAGGAAAACACAGAAACACAGAAAAGGGATAGCACACAAACATAAAAAGGGGGAAACAAACACAGAAAAAGGGAGCAACACAACGGGAAAACACAGCAAAATGGAAAACACAAAACTGGGAAAAGACACAAACACAAAGGGGAATACACACTAACATGGAAACACACGAACACAAAATGGGAAAACACCCAACACAAAATGGGAAAACACCCAACACAAATTGGGAAAACACCCAACACAAAAATGGTAAAACACAGAAAAATTGGAACACACACACAAAAAGGGAAACACACAAACACAGAAAAATGGGAAAACACACAAACACAGAAAATGCGAAAGCACACAAACACAGAAAATGGGAAAGCACACAAACACAGAAAATGGGAAAGCACACAAACACAGAAAATGGGAAAGCACACAAACACAGAAAATGGGAAAGCATACAAACACAGAAAATGGGAAAGCACACAAACACAGAAAAATGGGAAAGCACACAAACACAGAAAATGGGAAAACACACAAACACAGAAAAATGGGAAAACACACAAACACAGAAAATGGGAAAACACACATACACAGAAAAAGGGAAAACACAAACAAAAGCAGAAAACACACAAAAGAGGAAAACAAACTCAAAGTGGGAAAACACACAAACACAGAAAAAGGGAACAATTACGGGAAAACAGTGCAAAGGGGAAAACACAGAAAAATGGGAAAAGACACAAACAAAAGTGAACACACAAAAAGGGAAACACACAAAAAGGGAAACACACAAAAAGGGAAACACACAAAAAGGGAAACACAGAAAAAGGGCAAACACAAAAAGGGTCAACACAGAAATGCGAAAACACAAAAACAAAGAAACATGGGAAAACAAACAAACACAGAAACATGGGAAAACAAACAAACACAGAAACATGGGAAAACAAACAAACACAGAAAAATGGAAAACACAAACACAGAAAAATGGAAAACACAAACACAGAAAAATGGAAAACACACAAACACAAAAAGGGGAAACACAAACACAAAAGCAGAAAACACACAAAAGAGGAAAACAAGCGCAAATTAGGAAAACACAGAAGCGGGATAGCACACAAACATAAAAAGGGGGAAACAAACACAGAAAAAGGGAACAACACAACGGGAAAACCCAGCAAAGGGGAAAACACAAAACTGGGAAAAGACCCAAACACAAAAAAGGGGAATACACACAAACATGGAAACACACAAACACAAAATGGGAAAACGCCCAACACAAATTGGGAAAACACCAAACACAAAATGGGAAAACAGACAAACGCACAAAATGGGAAAATACACAAACACACAAATGAGGAAAACACAAGCACACAAAAAGGGAAAATACACACAGAAAATAGGAAAACACACAAACACAGACAAATGGGAAAACACACAAACACAGAAAATCGGAAAACACACAAACACAGAAAATCGGAAAACACACACACAGAAAATGGGAAAGCACACAAACACAGAAAAATGGGAAAGCACACAAACACCGAAAAATGGGAAAACACACAAACACCGAAAAATGGGAAAACACACAAACACAGAAAAATGGGAAAACACAAACACAGAAAAAGGGAAAACACAAACAAAAGCAGAAAACACACAAAAGAGGAAAAAAACACAAAGTGGGAAAACACGCAAACACAGAAAAGGGAATGCACACAAACACAAAAAGGGGAAACACAAACACAGAAAAAGGGAACAACACAACGGGAAAACACTGCAAAGGGGAAAACACAGAAAAATGGGAAAAGACACAAACACAAAAGTGAACACACAAAAAGGGAAACACACAAAAAGGGAAACACACAAAAAGGGAAACACACAAAAAGGGAAACACACAAAAAGGGAAACACACAAAAAGGGAAACACACAAAAAGGGAAACACACAAAAAGGGAAACACACAAAAAGGGAAACACAGAAAAAGGGCAAACACAAAAAGGGTCAACACAGAGAAATGGGAAAACACACAAACACAGAAAAATGCGAAAATACAAAAACACAGAAACATGGGAAAACAAACAAACACAGAAAAATGGGAAACACAAACACAGAAAAATGGAAAACAAACACAAAAAGTGGAAAACACAAACACATAAAAGCAGAAAACACACAAAAGAGGAAAACTAGCACAAATTAGGAAAACACAGAAACACAGAAAAGGGATACCACACAAACATAAAAAGGGGGAAACAAACACAGAAAAAGGGAACAACACAACGGGAAAACACAGCAAAATGGAAAACACAAAACTGGGAAAAGACACAAACACAAAAAAGCGGAATACACACAAACATGGAAACACACAAACACAAAATGGGAAAACACCCAACACAAATTGGGAAAACACCCAACACAAAATGGGAAAACAGACAAACGCACAAAATGGGAAAACACACAAACACAGAAAAATGGGAAAGCACACAAACACAGAAAAATGGGAAAACACACAAACACAAAATGGGAAAGCACACAAACAGAAAATGGGAAAGCACACAAACACAGAAAAATGGTAAAACACACAAACACAGAAAATGGGAAAACACAAACACAGAAAAATGGGAAAACACACATACACAGAAAAAGGGAAAACACAAACAAAAGCAGAAAACACACAAAAGAGGAAAACAAACACAAACTGGGAAAACACACAAACACAGAAAAGGGAATGCACACAAACACAAAAAGGGGAAATAAACACAGAAAAAGGGAACAACGGAAAAACACTGCAAAGGGGAAAACACAGAAAAATGGGAAAAGACACAAACACAAAAGTGAACACACAAAAAGGGAAACACACAAAAAGGGAAACACACAAAAAGGGCAAACACAAAAAGGGTCAACACAGAGAAATGGGAAAAAAACACAAACACAGAAAAATGCGAAAACACAAAAACACAGAAACATGGGAAAACAAACAAACACAGAAACATGGGAAAAGAAACAAACCCAGAAAAATGGAAAACACACAAACACAAAAAGGGGAAAACACACAAACACAAAAAGGGGAAAACACAAACACATAAAATCAGAAAACACACAAAAGAGGAAAACAAGCACAAAGTAGGAAAACACAGAAACACAGAAAATGGGAAGACACACAAACACAGAGAATGGGAAGACACACAAACACAGAAAAATGGGAGACACATAAAATGCGAAAACACAAACACAGAAAATGGGAAAACACACAAACACAGAAAATGGGAAAACACAGAAAATGCGAAAGCACACAAACACATAAAATGGGAAAGCACACAAACACAGAAAATGGGAAAGCACACAAACACAGAAAAATGGGAAAACACACAAACACAGAAAATGGGAAAACACACAAACACAGAAAAATGGGAAAACACACATACACAGAAAAAGGGAAAACACAAACAAAAGCAGAAAACACACAAAAGAGGAAAACAAACTCAAAGTGGGAAAACACACAAACACAGAAAAGGGAATGCACACAAACACAAAAAGGGGAAACACAAACACAGAAAAAGGGAACAACGGGAAAACACTGCAAAGGGGAAAACACAGAAAAATGGGAAAAGACACAAACACAAAAGTGAACACACAAAAAGGGAAACACACAAAAAGGGAAACACACAAAAAGGGAAACACACAAAAAGGGAAACACTCAAAAAGGGAAACACACAAAAAGGGAAACACACAAAAAGGGAACCACACAAAACGGGAAACACAAAAGGGAAACACAAAAAGGGAAACAGAAAAAGGGCAAACACAAAAAGGGTCAACACAGAGAAATGGGAAATCACACAAACACAGAAACATGGGAAAACAAACAAACACAGAAAAATGGAAAACACAAACACAAAAAGGGGAAACACAAACACATAACAGCAGAAAACACACAAAAGAGGAAAACAAGCACAAATTAGGAAAACACAGAAACACAGAAAAGGGATGGCACACAAACATAAAAAGGGGGAAACAAACACAGAAAAAGGGAACAACACAACGGGAAAACATAGCAAAGGGGAAAACACAAAACTGGGAAAAGACACAAACACAAAAAAGGGGAATACACACAAACATGGAAACACACAAACACAAAATGGGAAAACACACAAACACAGAAAAATGGGAAAACACACAAACACAGTAAAATGGGAAAACACACAAACACAGAAAATGGGAAAACACACAAACACAGAAAATGGGAAAACTCACAAACACAGTAAAATGGGAAAACTCACAAACACAGTAAAATGGGAAAACTCACAAACACAGTAAAATGGGAAAACACACAAACACAGAAAAATGGGAAAACACACAAACACAGAAAATCGGAAAACGCACAAACACAGAAAATCGGAAAACAAACACAGAAAAATGGGAAAACACAAACACAGAAAAATGGGAAAACACAAACACAGTAAAATGGGAAAGCACACAAACACAGTAAAATGGGAAAGCACACAAACAGAAAAATGGGAAAGCACACAAACAGAAAAATGGGAAAGCACACAAACACAGAAAAATGGGAAAGCACACAAACACAGAAAAATGGGAAAACACACAAACACAGAAAAAGGGAAAACATACACAGAAAAAGGGAAAACACAAACAAAAGCAGAAAACACACAAAAGAGGAAAACAAACACAAAGTGGGAAAACACACAAACACAGAAAAGGGAATGCACACAAACACAAAACGGGGAAACAAAAACACAGAAAAAGGGAACAACACAACGGGAAAACACTGCAAAGGGGAAAATACAGAAAAATGGGAAAAGACACAAACACAAAAGTGAACACACAAAAAGGGAAACACACAAAAAGGGAAACACACAAAAAGGGAAACACACAAAAAGGGCAAACACAAAAAGGGTCAACACAGAGAAATGGGAAAACACAAACACAGAAAAATGCGAAAACACAAAAACACAGAAACATGGGAAAACAAACACAGAAAAATGGGAAAAGAAACAAACACAGAAAAATGGAAAACACAAACACAGAAAAGTGGAAAACACAAACACAGAAAGGGGAAAACACAAACACATAAAAGCAGAAAACACACAAAAGAGGAAAACAAGCACAAATTAGGAAAACACAGAAACGGCATAGCACACAAACATAAAAAGGGGGAAACAAACACAGAAAAAGGGAACAACACAACGGGAAAACACAGCAAAGGGGAAAACACAAAACTGGGCAAAAGACACAAACACAAAAAAGGGGAATACACACAAACATGGAAACACACAAACACAAAATGGGAAAACACCCAACACAAAATGGGAAAACACCCAACACAAATTGGGAAAACACCCAACACAAATTGGGAAAACACCCAACACAAATTGGGAAAACACCCAACACAAAATGGGAAAACAGACAAACGCACAAAATGGGAAAACAGACAAAAGCACAAAATGGGAAAATACACAAACGCACAAATGAGGAAAACACACAAACACAGAAAATCGGAAAATACAAACACAGAAAAATGGGAAAACACACAAACACAGAAAAATGGGAAAACACAAACACAGTAAAATGGGAAAACTCACAAACACAGAAAATGGGAAAGCACACAAACACAGAAAAATGGGAAAGCACACAAACACAGAAAAATGGGAAAGCACACAAACACAGAAAAATGGGAAAACATAGAAAAATGGGAAAACACACAAACACAGAAAATGGGAAAACAAACAGAAAAATGGGAAAACACATACACAGAAAAAGGGAAAACACAAACAGAAGCAGAAAACACACAAAAGAGGAAAACAAACACCAAGTGGGAAAACACACAAACACAGAAAAGGGAATGCACACAAACACAAAAAGGGGAAACACAAACACAGAAAAAGGGAACAACACAACGGGAAAATACTGCAAAGGGGAAAACACAGAAAAATGGGAAAAGACACAAACACAAAAGTGAACACACAAAAAGGGAAACACACAAAAAGGGAAACACACAAAAAGGGCAAACACAAAAAGGGTCAACACAGAGAAATGGAAAAACACAAACACAGAAAAATGCGAAAACGCAAAAACACAGAAACATGGGAAAACAAACACAGAAAAATGGGAAAAGAAACAAACAGAAAAATGGAAAACACAAACACAGAAAAGTGGAAAACACAAACACAGAAAGGGGAAAACACAAACACATAAAAGCAGAAAACACACAAAAGAGGAAAACAAGCACAAAGTAGGAAAACACAGAAACGGGATAGCACACAAACATAAAAAGGGGGAAACAAACACAGAAAAAGGGAACAACACAACGGGGAAACACAGCAAATGGGAAAACACAAAACTGGGAAAAGACACACACACAAAAAAGGGGAATACACACAAACACAAAATGGGAAAACACCCAACACAAAATGGGAAAACACCCAACACAAAATGGGAAAACACCCAACACAAAAAGGGTAAAACACAGAAAAATTGGAACACACACACCAAAAGGGAAACACACAAACACAGAAAAATGGGAAAACACACAAACACAGAAAAATGGGATAAACACACAAACACAGAAAATGGGAAGACACACAAACACAGAAAATGGGAAGACACACAAACACAGAAAAATGGGAAGACACACAAACACAGAAAAATGGGAAGACACACAAACACAGAAAAATGGGAAAACTCACAAACACAGAAAAATGGGAAAACTCACAAACACAGAAAAATGGGAAAACTCACAAACACAGAAAAATGGGAAAACTCACAAACACAGAAAAATGGGAAAACTCACAAACACAGAAAAATGGGAAAACACACAAACACAGAAAATGGGAAAACGCACAAACACAGAAAAATGGGAAAGCACACAAAGACAGAAAAATCGGAAATCACACAAACACAGAAAATGGGAAAAGACAAACACAGAAAATGGGAAAACACACAAACACAGAAAAATGGGAGACACATAAAATGCGAAAACACACAAACTTAGAAAAATGGGAAGACACAAACACAGAAAATGGGAAGACACAAACAGTAAAATGGGAAAACTCACAAACACAGAAAAATGGGAAAACACACAAACACAGAAAGTGGGAAAACACACAAACACAGAAAAATGGGAAAGCACACAAACACAGAAAATGGGAAAACACACAAACACAGAAAAATGGGAAAACACACAAACACAGAAAATGGGAAAAAACACAGAAAATGGGAAAACACACAAACACAGAAAAATGGGAGTACACAAAAAGGGAAACACACAAAAAGGACAAACACTAACATAGAAGAATGGGAAAACACACAAACACAGAAAAATGGGAAAACACAAACACAGAAAATGGGAAAACACAGAAAAGGGGAAAACACACAAACACAAAATGGGAAAGCACACAAACACAGAAAATGGGAAAGCACACAAACACACAAAAGTGAAACACACAAAACATACAAAAAGGAAGAACACCCAAAAAGGAAATACCCAAAGAAAAATGGGAAAAGACAAGCAAAGAAAAGGGGAAAACACACAATCGCAGAAAAGGGGAAAACACACAAACACAGAAAAGCGGAAAACACACAAACGCAGAAAATTGGGAAAACAAACAGAAAAATGCTAAAACATGAACACAGAAAATGTGAGAACACAAATACACAACATGGAAAACACACAAATACACAACTTGGGAACACACACAAATAAAGAAAATTGGAAAACAAACACAAAGTGGGAAAACACACCAACAAAGAAAAAGGGAAAACAAACACACAAAGGGAAAACAAACACACAAAAAGGGAAGACACACAAACATAGAAAAAGAGAAAAAACACAAACCGAAACACAGAAAAGGGGGAAAACAAACACAGAAAAAAGGGAAAACACACAAACACAAAAAGGGGAAAACACACAAAAGAGGAAAAACACAAAGTGGGAACCCGCACAAACACAGAAAATGGGAAAACACCCAATCACACAAAAAGGGAAAACACACAAACACAGAAAAAGGGCAAACATACAAGCACACAAAATGGGAAAGAACAAAAAATAGAAAACACACAAAAGAGGAAACCAGACAAACACACATAATGTGAAAATACACAAACACACAAAAGAGGAAAACACACAAGCACACAAAAAGGAATAACAGACACACAAAAAGGGAAAAAACACAAAAAGGGAAAACACAGAAAAGTGTAAACCACAAACAGAGAAAGGATAAACGCACAAACGCAGAAAAGGGTGAAAGAGAAACAAAGGAAAAACACACAAACAGGGAAACACACATACACTGAAATATAGGAAAACACACAAACACAGAAATATAGGAAAACACACAAACACAGAAAAATAGGAAAATACACAGAGAAAATGGGAAAACACAAACACACAAAAAGGGAAACACACAAAACACGCAAGGACAACACCCAAAAAGGAAAACACACTAAAACAGAAATAGGGAAAACACAGAAAAATTTGAAAACAAAGAAAAATGGGAAAAGAAGCACTGAAAATGGGAAAACACACAAACACAGAAAAGGGGAAACACACAAACACAGAAAAATGGGAAAACACAAACACAGAAAAATGGGAAAACACACAAACACAGAAAAGGGGAAAACAGAAATGGGGAAACACACAAACACAGAAAAGGGAAAAAAACACAAAAGGGGAAAACACAAACACAGAAAAATGGGAAAACACAAACACAGAAAAATGGGAAAACACAAACAGAAAAATGGGAAAACACAAACAGAAAAATGGGAAAACACAAACAGAAAAATGGGAAAACACAAACAGAAAAATGGGAAAACACAAACAGAAAAATGGGAAAACACAAAAACAGAAAAATGGGAAAACAAACACAGAAAAATGGGAAAACACATACACAGAAAAAGGGAAAACACAAACAGAAGCAGAAAACACACAAAAGAGGAAAACAAACACCAAGTGGGAAAACACACAAACACAGAAAATGGGAAAACACACACACAGAAAATGGGAAAACACAAACACAGAAAATGGGAAAACGCACAAGCACACAAAAAGGAGAAACAGACACAAAAATAGAAAACACCGAAAAAGGGAAAACACAATCACAGAAAATGGGAAAAAATAAACACAAAATGGGAAAACACGAACATACAAAAAAGGAAAACACACAAGCAGAAAAAACACACTAAAGTGAAAACGCACAAACACAGAAAATGGGAAATCACACAAACAGAAAAGGGGAAGACACAATCACAGAAAAATGGAAAAATACAAACACAGAAAAGGGGAAAACACAAACACAGAGAAACGGAAAACAAAGAAACACAAAATGGGAAAACACAAATACACAAAAAGTGGAAAAAACAAAGGGAAAACAAAAACGCAGATAAAGGCAAAACACACAAAAAGGGAAAAACAAACAGAAGGGAAGACATACGCAGAAAAAGGGAAAACGCAGAAAAGGGGAAAACACACAAACACAGAAAAGGGGAAATCACACAAACAGAAAAGGGGAAAAACACAAACACAGAAAAGGGGAAAAACAAACAGAAGGGAAGACATACGCAGAAAAAGGGAAAACACAGAAAAGGGGAAAACACACAAACGCAGAAAAGGGGAAAACACACAAACACAGAAAATTTGGAAAACACACAAACACAGAAAAATGGGAAGAGACACACACACAAAGGGAAAACAAAATGGGAATGCACACAAAGAAAGCACACAAACAAAAAAAGTGGGAAACACAGAAAATGGGAAAAGAGTTAGACACAAAATGGGAAATCACACAAACACACAAAAAGGGAAGACACACAAACACCAAAAAAAACACACACCAAAAGGGAAAACAAACACACCAAAAGGGAAAACACAGAAAAGGCGAAAACCCAGAAAAAGGGAAAACACAAACACGGAAAAACGGAAAACGAACAAACACGGAAATAGGGACAACACAGCAAAGGGAAAACGAACAAATATGGAAATAGGGAAAACAAACACGGAAATAGGGAAACACACAAACACGGAGAGAGGGAAAACACAAACACAAAATAGGGAAAACACAGAAAAAGGGAAAATACACAAACACACCAAAAAGGAACACAAACAAAAAAGGAGGACACAAAAAAGACGCACAAAAAGGGAAGTCCCAAACACACTAAAAAGGAAGACCCAAACACACAAAAAAGGAAGACCCAAACACACCAAAAAGGAAGACCCAAACACACCAAAAAGGAAGACCCAAACACACCAAAAAGGAAGACACGAACACAAAAAACGAACACACGAAAAAGGAAGACTTGCAAAAAACGAAGACACACAAACACACAAAAAAGGAAGACACACAAACACACAAAAAAAGGAAGACACACAAACACAAAAAGGGAAGACACGCAAACACACAAAAAAGGAAGACACACAAAAAAGACAGAAAAAAGGAAGACAAACACACAAAAAAGAAAGAAACTCAAAAAGGGAAGACACAAACACACAAAAAAGGAAAACACAAACACACAAAAAAGGAAGACACGCAAACACACAAAAAAGGAAGACACGCAAACACACAAAAAAGGAAGACACGCAAACACACAAAAAAGGAAGACAGACAAAAGACAGGAAAAAGGAAGACACACAAACTCAAAAAAGGAAGACACGAAAAAGGAAGACTTGCAAAAAACGAAGACACACAAACACACAAAAAAGGAAGACACACAAACACACAAAAAAAGGAAGACACACAAACACAAAAAGGGAAGACACGCAAACACACAAAAAAGGAAGACACACAAAAAAGACAGAAAAAAGGAAGACAAACACACAAAAAAGAAAGAAACTCAAAAAGGGAAGACACAAACACACAAAAAAGGAAAACACAAACACACAAAAAAGGAAGACACGCAAACACACAAAAAAGGAAGACACGCAAACACACAAAAAAGGAAGACAGACAAAAGACAGAAAAAAGGAAGACACACAAACACACAAAAAAGGAAGACACACAAACACACAAAAAAGGAAGACACACAAACACACAAAAAAGGAAGACACACAAACTCAAAAAAGGAAGACACACAAACTCAAAAAAGGAAGACGCGCAAACACACAAAAAAGGAAGACACACAAACTCAAAAAAGGAAGACACACAAACTCAAAAAAGGAAGACACACAAAAAAGGAAGACACCAAACACAAAAAGGAACACACAGAAATTGGAAAAACACAGAAATTGGGAAAACACACAAACGCAGAAAAAGGGAAAACACAGAAAAAGGGTAAACACAGAAAAAGGGAAAACACACAAACACAGAAAAGGGGAACACACAAAAACAGAAAATGGGAAAACACACAAACGCACAAAAAGGGAAAACACAGAAAAAGGATAAACACAAAAAGAGTAAGCACACGAAAAGGGTAAACACACAAAAAGGGAAAACACACAAACAAATAGGAAGACACAAGCAAAAGGAAAGTCCACAAAAACACACTAAAAAGAACACACACACAAAACAGAAATAAAACGGACACAAAGCACACCAAAAAGGAAAATGCACACAAAGAGGAAAAAACAAAAAAGAGAACAAAGAACAACGCACAAGCAAAAACACGCTTAAAACAAAGTACAAAAAAACAAAGCAGAAAGACATGTATAACAAAGCATATAAAAATACATAAAACACAAAAAAAGCACACACACACGAAAAGGTTATATCACATTAGATTGCGTTTAGCAATTTCACAAGTACTCGTAGCCATGTCGGCTGGTGAACACTGAACATTTCAACAAATACACACAATAGCATATAAAAATATTTACAGCCACAAAAAAGAAAAAATGACAGTAAAGGAGAAACTTCCCTGTAACTGTAGGACTTACCTTATGTATATTTACAGATATGAAGTGAACTTTGTTTTACACTTGGCTGGGCTTTTCCTGCCACGTCCTGCTGTTTAGTTATAATATACACTGTCACTAGAGAAGCTAGTAACTACTTACAAGGCTGTACAAGCATTAAGAGGATAACTTGTCATTCAGATAATCTTATATAGTGTACAGATGTGTTTATATTTGTAACTAGGGGGAAAAAGATCAATACATAACCTTAAATGTGGCTAACTCATTAAAAAGGCATCACTAAAAGATACCTATTTTAATCATTGTACCAAGGGAACGAAATGCAAAACATGATATACATGAGAAATACAATGTGATAGTTAAACAAACAGTAAGATGCAATTGTAACAGGTTATATAAGTTCTCAAAAAGATGATCACATGTTCTTGATTATTCATTAGATATTGTTCTGTGTTAATATGAATTTTGTTGTATTTAAATATATTAATCATTGTTGCAGTTATATGATGTGATGCCGGGTGCTTGTCAGAGATGCTCTACGTCGAGCTATGTACCTCACACCACGACGTAACCAGGCAACGTACGGCCGATGAACAAGGACAACAAATGTTAGCTACAACAAAGACTGAGAAGCTTTCAACTGCCTGCTTGTGTAAGAGAAACTTCAAGAAAAGTGTATTTTCCAGAGAATTTGCCGGTAACTTTGCTGGCCTTTATAAACAAGTGTTGAGCAAGACGGAGAGAGTTTTAAGTGAAGCAGTTTTAGCAAGTGTGATCATTGAAGCCAGTTGTTAGACAGAGAAAGTAGAAAGACAGTGAAGTGTGTGTCAAGGTTACAAGAGAACAGAACAGTGTGAGTTGCAAGATCACAACAAATTGTAAATTGTGTTATGATAAAACAGAGGACCATGTTTCTGTCATTCAGTTTTAGCAGAGAAACAGTGACATTAAAAGTAACTTGACTTGTCTTTTGTCAGAATAATTTATATAAATTTGATATCTGATAGGAGATGTGGCAACACTGGATGTAGCTTGGTTTTCCCTCTCCCAGTCCCTATATTCACAAAATTTTGACCGATGATTTAGGGTATACCAAAGTGGGTGGGGCATGCTCACCACGACAAGGCTCGTCCGCACGTTGCCTATGTGACAACCAATCTCATCAACAAATTTGGATGGGATACTGTCGCACACCCTCCTTACTGCCCAGGCCTAGCCCAGAGTAAGTACCATCTCTTCCACACAGGTGTTTCAGGGGACACATTTCAGAACCGCAAAGGAACTGAAGGAAACCGTTTTAAGCTGTCTCTGCTGTGCGGTGGCAAAGTTCTACAATGCACGCATACAAAGGTTGCTACACCACATGCAAAAATGCATTGATCAGAACAGCGATCATGCCAAAAAATATGAGAAAATCTTAAGTTTTCCAAAAATGTACTATTCAATGTCAATAAATATGTTTTTCATTGAGAAACAAAATTGGGAACCTTATCTTTCTTTCACAGAAGTTTGAAAACAGTGTTGTTGTAATTAATTTAATTTAAAAGGTGAGTTAATTAATAACACTGAACAACACTTACAACATATTTCTCCGGGACGCGTTTCGAAGGTAACTTTCCTCCATTATCAACGGACAATAACTGGGTTTCCATGGTGCTTGATGGTGCAGATGGTGATGCTTCTTCTGGTGGCGGTTCGATGAACTTACTGAAAATGTCTCTCGGAGGAATGTTGAAAAAAATAGAAACCGAGTATTTAATTTCGACATTCCTCCGAGAGACATTTTCAGTAAGTTCATCGAACCGCCACCAGAAGAAACACCAGAAGAAGCATCACCATGTTGCAATGCAGCAGATTTAGCTGCCACATCTGCTTCATCATTTCCAAATATACCTATATGTAACGGAATCCATGCCAAAGAGATTTGAACGCCAGTCTTATAGTGATAAAATAGACATTCCTGAATTCGCTGAATGAGTGGATTCATATAAAATTTATTTGCAACAGCAGCAATACTTGACTGAGTCTGAAAGGATTACAATTAGCAGATTATTGTGACTTAGAGTGCTTGTTTCAATTGCCTTGAGGACGGCCCAAGCTTCACATGAAAAGATGAAGTAATCCGGTAGGCGATAAGAGTGAGTTCCTTATTTCTTCTTTTCTTTTGAGCTGGGAAGATGATCTGTGTAGCATTGTGGGCTGGGTTTACCCCGTTGCAACAAGGACTGACATTTGAAGGGATCACTTCCCTCCAAGAATGCCCTCCTGGTGTTCTGGTATATCAGAACTGCTGTACTTCTTGCCATTTTGAAGATTTGCCTGTTGAATCCTTTTTCCTCAGCACTAGAGATGTCAGCAACAGTGAATCTTCACGAGTCATCTCTTTCACAGTAAATTTTTTCTTTTTCCCCTACTGTTCGCACTAGCTGAAACCAGTCATATGGAAGTGATGTGGGATACTCTTTTCTTCTTTTGTTTCTCAGTGAGCCCATGGTCAACATCACATTCCATATGACTATGGCCACTGACCACAAATTTATGGTCAATCATTTGAAAGGTAGGTGTATTCTGCATTAAAATTAAAAACATAGCTGCCACCACGGTTGCCAGGTCTACCGATTTTGCAGATCTGCTTTTATTTTAAATCTACAGATCTACTACTAAAAACTGAATGCACTTCAATATCTCCTGCTTTTTATGTATTTTCCACTTTCAAACACTAGTTTCCTTATCATATAATTTGCTCTTCCAATAAAGATTTTCAGGCAAGGCATTTCCCTTGTGTATAAAAACAAAAGATTAATATAATCACCTGTATACATGAACAGTATACCACGACTGTTGTCATAGCCGAAAAATTCAATAAATATTATGCTAATTCACATAAAGTAACGAGAAATAATAAAAAGGAACCTAAACAATTTAAGACAGATTTAAAACCAGAAAGACAATGTGATCCTAACACTCAATACAATATGCCAGAACTGAACATTGCAATTAATAATCTAAAAAACAAAGTCTCCTGGACCAGATCACATACATCCAAAGTTCACAAAAAAAACCTTAGAAAAACAGCAAAACAAGTACTAAAACTACAATCTATTCTGGAAAACCACTGTACCTGCCGAATGGCGAAAAGCAATAATTGCCCCACTCTTGAAGAAAGATAAAAAGCATAATAGTATAAGTGATGGAAAGAATAGTGTCAAACAGGTTAAATTGATTTCTAGAATCACAAAATTTAATTTCCCCATGCACAGCTGGATTCAGAGAGCTCTAATTACAAATGAACAAGTCTTACTTCTCAGTCAAGAAATCAAAGACTCCTTCAATAGAAAAGATAATGCATCAGTTTTTATTGATTTCCAAAGTGCTTATTATTCTATATGCAGAACAAAACTACTAAGACAGTAAAAAAAAATAGGGATACAAGGTCCAATGTTTTCATGGCTATGTCATTTCCTAATTCAACGCTTTATTTCTACCAAACATGGAAGGAATATATCGAGATATGAACAACTGCACAATGGCTTACCACAAGGCACAGTGCTCAGCACTACACTTTTTAATAAATTTATTAACAAACACAAATAAGAAATACAAGAATCAGGTGTGAAGTGTGCACTATTTGCTGATGACTTAGTAATGTGGACTTCAAAACCAAAAAACAAAAGTACAGAACTAGAAAAAAACCATGAAACAATCCTTAACCAGAAGTGAACCAAAGAAAATTTAATGACTTAATACAACAAAATCAAACTACCAAATCTTTTTACTAAGAAAAAAACCACTAAAAATAAAACTAAATTTTGAGGGACAACAATTACCAGAAACAAAGGAAGCAAAGTACTTGAGAGTTATATTTGATACCAAACTTGCATGGACCAAACAAATAAAAAATGTAATACAAAGATCAGAAAGGGGCCTTTCACTGTTAAAAGATCTATCAGGAATGAAGTGGCCATGTTCCAGAGCAACTCTTAACACAACATACAATGTATATATATATGAGCTATTGTTTACTTACTGCAACATAGTTCTTGTAACAGCAAATACAAAAAAGATTCAAATCTTTCAAAACCAAAGTCTGAGACTAATTACAGGTGCTATCAAAACCACACCAATAGCAGCTATGGAAATACTAACCAACCAATACCTTATTGAATATGAAATAAAAAATCTGATGTGTTGCACTCCCTTGACTTTTTCTACTCTTGTACTAACCATTCTAACAAACTCTTATTCCTATATCTTCTTCGTGTTGGTTTAGACAAACGTTTGTACAAATTATCTTATTACTTATTTCCTTTTAGTTGCAAGGGAAATATTAGAATACAGTAGACTTTGTGCAATAGTCAAATCTTTTAAAGCTTTGAGATTCGTTCTCTTTGCACACTTAACATAAAAAAATGAACCGTATTCCATTTCACAAAAGTTGGAAGTTTTCCAAAACACACACATGACGAGGAGTATCTCCAAAATGATTAATTCTACAAGAAAATTTATTTGGACATAAATATATTTTAGCGAGATTTACATTGTTTGCATAGTATGATTTGGTCTATCTGTAACGGTTTACCAGTTATGCAAAAGTTGTCCAAAGTGAACAAGACTACAGGGGCTACAGCCAGAAAATTAAAGATATGCATTTCATTTGTCATAACAATATCTCAAACATATGACATTTTAATCAAAATCGTTCAAGCCATTTTCAAGAGAATAAAAATGTTCGAAGAATTTTCCATGTAAACGGTAGTTTAGGGTGGGGCTATTTTCTTCAAAATCTTGGTGTTGTATCCATGAAAGAAAGTTTGGTTTTTAACCTATTTTTTGTTTGAGTTATGCTGCACACAGACAAATAGACAGGGACACAGAAAGATAGACAGAGACAGGGACACAGAAAGATAGACAGAGACAGGGACACCGACCGATAGACAGACAGGGACACAGACCGATAGACAGACACAGACCGATACAGACACAGACCGATACAGACACAGACCGATAGACAGGGACACAGAAAGATTGACTGGGACACAGAAAGATTGACTGGGACACAAAGATTGACAGGGACACAGAAAGATTGACAGGCACAGAAAGACTGACAGGGACACAGACAGACAGGGACACAGACAGACAGGGACACAGACAGACAGACAGGGACACAGACAGACAGACAGGGACACAGACAGACAGGGACACAGACAGACAGGGACACAGACAGACAGGGACACAGAAAGATAGACAGAGACAGGGACACAGACAGATAGACAGAGACAGGGACACAGACAGATAGACAGAGACAGGGACACAGACAGGGACACAGACCAATAGACAGAGACAAAGACCGATAGACAGACACACACCGATAGACACACACACCGATAGACAGACACAGACCAACAGACAGGGACACAGACAGATAGAGACAGACAGATTGACAGGGACACAGAAAGATTGATAGGGACACAGACAGATAGACAGGGCCACAGATAGACAGGGACACAGACAGATAGACAGGGACACAGACCGATAGACAGGGCCACAGACAATTAGACAGGGACACAGACAGATAGACAGGGACACAGAAAGATTGACAGGGACACAGACAGATAGACAGGGACACAAAGATTGACAGGGACACAGAAAGATTGACAGGGACACAGACCGATAGACAGGGACACAGACCGATAGACAGGGACACAGACCGATAGACAGGGACACAGACAATTAGACAGGGACACAGACAGATAGACAGGGACACAGACAGATAGACAGGGACACAGACAGATACACAGGGACACAGACAGACAGATACACAGGGACACAGACAGATACACAGGGACACAGACAGATACACAGGGACACAGACAGACAGGGACACAGACAGACAGACAGGGACACAGACAGATAGACAGGGACACAGACAGATAGACAGAGACACAGATAGACAGCGACACAGATAGACAGGGACACAGACAGACAGACAGGGACACAGACAGACAGGGACACAGACAGATTGACAGGGACACGGTCAGATAGACACAGACAGGGACACAGAAAGATTGACAGAGACACAGACAGATAGACAGGGACACAGACAGATAGACAGGGACACAGACAGATACACAGGGACACAGACAGATAGACAGGGACACAGACAGATAGACAGGGACACAGACAGATAGACAGGGACACAGACAGAGACACACACAGACACAGACAGGGACACAGACAGATTGACAGAGACACAGAAAGATTGACAGAGACACAGAAAGATTGACAGAGACACAGAAAGATTGACAGGGACACAGAAAGATTGACAGGGACACAGACCGATTGACAGGGACACAGACCGATTGACAGGGACACAGACCGATTGACAGGGACACAGACCGATTGACAGGGACACAGACCGATTGACAGGGACACAGAAAGATTGACAGGGACAGACAGATAGACAGGGACACAGACAGATAGACAGGGACACAGACAGACAGATACACAGGGACACAGACAGCCAGATACACAGGGACACAGACAGATACACAGGGACACAGACAGACAGATACACAGGGACACAGACAGACAGATACACAGGGACACAGACAGACAGATACACAGGGACACAGACAGATAGACAGGGACACAGAAAGACAGAGACACAGACAGATAGACAGCGACACAGACAGGGACACAGACAGATTGACAGGGACACAGTCAGATAGACACAGACAGGGACACAGAAAGATTGACAGAGACAGATAGACAGGGACACAGACAGACAGGGACACAGACCGATAGACAGGGACACAGTCACACAGACACAGACAGACAGGGACACAAAGATAGACAGGGACACAGACACACAGACAGATACACAGGGACACAGACAGACACACAGACAGATACACAGGGACACAGACAGATAGACAGGGACACAGACAGATAGACACAGACAGACAGGGACAGTCAGATAGACACAGACAGGGACACAGAAAGATTGACAGGGACACAGAAAGATAGACAGGGACACAGAAAGATAGACAGGGACACAGAAAGATTGACAGGGACACAGAAAGATTGACAGGGACACAGAAAGATTGACAGGGACACAGAAAGATAGACAGGGACACAGAAAGATAGACAGGGACACAGAAAGATACAGGGACACAGACAGATAGACAGGGACACAGAAAGATACAGGGACACAGACAGATAGACAGGGAAACAGAAAGACTGACAGGGAAACAGAAAGACTGACAGGGAAACAGAAAGACTGACAGGGAAACAGAAAGACTGACAGGGACACAGAAAGACTGACAGGGACACAGACAGATAGGCAGGGACACAGACAGATAGACAGGGACACAGACAGATTGACAGGGACACAGACAGATTGACAGGGACACAGACAGCTTGACAGGGACACAGACAGATTGACAGGGACACAGACAGATTGACAGGGACACAGAAAGATTGACAGGGACACAGACAGATTGACAGGGACACAGACAGATTGACAGGGACACAGACAGATTGACAGGGACACAGACAGATTGACAGGGACACAGACAGATAGACAGAGACACAGATTGACAGGGACACAGATAGACAGAGACACAGATTGACAGGGACACAGATTGACAGGGACACAGATTGACAGGGACACAGACAGATAGACAGGGACACAGACAGATAGACAGGGACACAGACACGGACACAGACAGATACACATGGACCTTTTTCTAAAAATGCTTTTTCTTTATTCAGAGGATCTTGAAACATTTTCGGTGAAATCTCGACTTTAAATTTTTGGGTGGCATACAATACTTCCCCTACTTACCAGTACAGAAAATAAAAAAGCGGCTCTTATTCAACATGAAAATTTGATCAGACTCCCATTCAATACATGGAACAAGAGAAATTTTACACATACCTTAAAGACTCGTGAGAGCTTTCTTTTCAAAGTTCAAGATATCAAGAAGAATGTTGTTGTTCGCTAATGCTGGATTTCTGACAATGAAGTCATTAATCCTCTTGCTCTCCAATATATCGAAGAGACTTATACCTACCTAATTCAAAGGAAAACTTCATATCTAAAGTCAATCCAACACATACATTAGACATCACATATTATTTACACCTGACAGAAGAAGTTAAGAAAAGTGATACTCCAACTAGTGTTCTAGAATAATTGGCATTAGAGACAATCCATACTAGATTTTCAGAACACGAATGGCTCCATATTTATACTGATGGATCATTGATATCAAACCAAGATGGAGCAGGTGCTGGAGTCACATGTCACCTCTTTTCCTATTACAAACCTTTAAGTTATAGAACTGCTAACTTTGATAGAGAAATTGAAGTAATTCGAATGGCCCTACAAAATCTCTTGTATAGAATTTCACATTTTCATCAAGCACTTATTCTCTCAGATTCCAGGGCAGCAATTATAGCGATTACTTCCAAGTTGTCACCAAAAAACCAAACAATTATAGAATGTTGGAAAATCCTTACCCATCTAACAGCACTTCAAAAACACCTAGTCTTCCAATGGATACCAGCTCACTGTGGACTGAGTGGTAATGAGAAAGCTGATTTTTTTGCAAAAAAGGGTACCGGCAATGTGCAGAAATCAATAGTTAATTTACCATTTTATGCAGCTAAAAGATTAGTCAACTCTGAATTCAAAAAAATTATTGAAAAATATTACTATGAAAAATCAAAGAATAAAAGATGGGAACTACCAAACATTCAAACAGTAATTCCTGAGTATCCTCGAAAAACGGCAGTTGCAACCTTCAGGTTGATTACAGGACATGATTGTCTGGCAAAACATTTAAACAGAATTGGGATATATTCTTCACCATTCTGTCCTCTATGTCCTCTATGTGATCTGCAAGAGGAAATGGACCGAGACCACCTTCAAATATGCCCAGCCACTTCTAGTGCCCCATTCATCAGTGAAAAATATTGGAGAGCAAGAGAATTAATGACTTCTTTGTCAGAAATCCAGCATTAGCGAACAGCAGATATTTTGGTTATCTAAGTTCTGTGCTCCTCTCATGAGAAGATGACTAAGACATGTGTTGACATCAACAAGGTTAAAATATCATTAGTATTGTTGCAGTTTTTGTAATGTCTTTGAGCTATTGAGATCTTTGTGATCTTAGGGTGTGGTAACGGATGGAATGAAAAATCACACAATGTTTCTTCACCACAATGTATTTTATTAACACTTTATCGTAATTTTACATTAGATAATTCCTCTTAGCACCATTCTAAATGATTTAAAACGTTTCCACTTTTTCATTTAGTGGAACTAATGCTTGATGAAAGTCTGGTGAAAATTCTATGTTCACACTACCTAAATATGTCCTTTCACCTCGATTACACACATGCGAGTGGACAGTTTATGGTGTCACCTCACGCGACAGTGCCTTTTTCATATACATCCGCGTATGCGTCCATCAAATAGTTCTTTCTTGTTAGGGAAGCGATCCCTAACCATCCTCCCTTACTTTTATTATGGAACACGTATATTTCTAATATTTATACATATATATTAAAATGAAATATGGAAAGATTTATGACGTCTTTGGGCAAACTTAGTTGTTCGTAACAATGAACATTTGTAACACGTTTTCGCCATTTAACCAACTCATACCAATATCAAAAAACAAATTACACTTTTAGCAAATATTCACATAAACGATTTTCTTTTGGGGTCTTCTAATGTTCTGTCTCAGTATTAAGAAGGAATGTATCCAAAAGTTGCAGGTGTGCCACATTAATGCAGTCTGAAAAGTACAACTCAACTGACTGAACTGATAGAACACATTAAGGACCTCAAATTAACAGGAGAGGACACCCTTGTCTCCTTTGATGTGAAGTCACTATTCCCCGGTATACCAATAAAAAAAACTCCCACCACTGATCAAAAATTGGCTCAAATCACCTGGAATGTCATCAGAAACTGCACAATACATAGAACTCACCAAATTATGCACAGAACAAAATTTCTTCCAATTCCAAACAAAGTATTTCCGTCAAACTTCAGGTTTAGCAATGGGCAACCCTCTCACCGTTCTTGGCAGATATTTACACAAGTTCATTAGAAATAAGGATCACGAGAAGTTTCCCTTGGATGTTCAAACTGGCAGCGATATGTAGATGACATATTTGCAATAGTTCCAAAAAGACATCAGTGATGCATTAAAACTTGCAAACATACAGGACAAAAGCATAAATTTCACAGTGGAAGTGAAGAAAGATGATCGTTACCATTTTTAGATCTAAAATTTATCAGAAACAATAATAGAATAAATTTCGGTATTCACAGAAAACCAATGCAGACGGACAACTACATAAAAGCTAATATTTACAATCCAAGAAGCCACAAACAAGCAATCTTCAATAGTTCAACACATAGATTGGTGAACATCCCTCTTCCAGCAGAAGAATACAAACCAGAATATTACAAAATAATTAAAATAGCACAAAAAAACGGCTTCCCCAAAGAATTAGATAAAGTAAAACGAGCAGAAAAGAAAAAATTACTAAAAAACTACAACACTCACAGCAGCAGAAACAAACATGACATTCAAAAAATTCACATATCACGCATGGGCCTTTGATAAATTCAAAAAAGTGTTCAAGGAATACAACATTCAGCTAGCAGTAGTAAACCATTACTCCATAAAAAACCTGCTACTTTCAAACATCAAAGATGCTATTCCACCTAACAAAAATTCCGGCATATACCAAATTGAATGCAGTGATTGTAATGAAGTATACATAGGAAAAACCAAAATAAATTTAGAAATTAGATCCAAGGAACACGTTAGGAACATCAAGAGCAAACAATTGGGAAAAACAACAGTTACCTTTCACTTTTGGACAAAAAATCACGACAAAGCCAGAATTGAAACTCCTCAAACAATTAACCGGAAAACAAGCTGTCCACATGGGAACAAATCTTCATTTTAAAAAATAGAAACCGAGTATTTAATTCTGGCATTCCCCAGCAAGTTCCTTGAACCGTTACCAGAAGAAACCTCAGAAGAAGCATCACCATCCGCACCATGGAAACTCAGTTATTGTCCAGTTGATAATGGAGGAAAGTTAACCTCTGAAATGCATTCCAGAAAATTATAAATATAAGTGTTGTTTAGTGTTATTGACTCGCATTTTAAATTAAATTGATTATGACAACACTGTTTTCAAACTTCTAAGAAAGGAACATTTTTCCTTAATTTCAGCTATGATGTTTGATTTTGGTACTTGCACTTCCTTGGTCCAGTGCAGATTCTTTAGCTAATTTATCAGCTAACTCATTGCCAGGTGCTTTCACAAAACTGAAATGTACTGTGCACTAGTTTTGTTCAAGAGTTGAGATTGTGTTTAATATCGAAACTGATTATCCGGGCTTGTGGGCCATGGTCTAGTCAGGAAACTCCTTCCAGACGTTTTGTCCGAAGCTGCGTCGAACATCCTCAGTGGTGTTGCCTTAACACTCTTAGTCTCTGGGATGACTGTGACTAAGAGTGTGTTAAGGCAACGCCACTGAGGATGTTCGACGCAGCTTCGGACGAAATGTCTGGAAGGAGTTTTCTGACTAGACCACAGCCCACAAGCCCGGATAATCAGTTTCTATATTATGACACCGGCCGTGAAAGCTTACGCAGTCTGATCAGTGTTTAATATCGTCTGTGCAATGGAATTATGTTTCTTATTGTTCTTCAGTAAACATAGTGTTACTTTGTTATCAGTGGAGATGGCAAAGTTTTTTTTCCTTGTATTTAAGTTCTTGCAAAGTGGAGATTACTTGTTGAGCTTTCAGGATTGCCAACTGCTCCACTTGGTTATTAGAACAGCAATCACCTAATTTGTACTTGAGTTGTCGTATTAGTGTTTCCTGCTGAAATACGGCAGCCGCAGCTCCAACTCCCACTTTCTCTGCTACTTTGCTCCCATCTGTATAAATCTGAAATGTATATTGTAACTTGGGGATCGATTTCTTCTATGCAAATGTGCTTAGTGGGATGAACCCAGTTGTTTGTTTTCAGGGGTGCATCGTAATTTCCGCTGTCATGTAGTGGTTTATACTTATTTCTCCAATAATAGTCTGATCTATTGGTTGGATTCCAGTAATAATACAAGATGCTTCCTATGAGATGGTCCTGTATGTCTTTGCAATTTTTATATTGCATAATCTTTGAACTCTTTGGAGTTTCTTTAGGTTTTTCTTATTTTTTTATAGCTGCATCCCATATCGGAGCTCCTTAGGTTATTATTGGTTCAATGGCTCCCATGTATATTGTATGAAGAGCTTTGCATCCAAGTCCCCAGTTCAGTTTTGCAGATTTGGACAAGGCGCGTAAGAGAGCTAATGCTTTTTCTTGAATGTAATTTATATGTTTGTAGAATTTGAATTTTGAATCTATATATTTATATCTCTATATATCTATACCTATATATATATGAATCTATACATATCTATACCTCTATATCTAAATACTTCTATATCTAAATACCTCTATATCTAAATACCTCTATATCTAAATACCTCTACAGATCTATATCTCTACAGATCTATATCTCTACAGATCTATATCTCTACAGATCTATATCTCTACATATCTATATCTCTACATATCTATATCTCTACATCTATATCTATATATATATATATATATATATATATATATATATATATATATATATGTATAGATATATGTATACATATTTTAGTTCTTTCTGGGTCAATATTGTATCATTCAAGTAGATATGTACATATATCACCGTTGAGAGGGCGTCTCTTCTTTGTTATTAATAATACTTGAGACTGTTTCATTGAAATTAATTTTGTTATCCTTAGCCCAGAACTATTTTCTTGACGTCCTGATTTGTGAAGTTTTCAGCATCCATTTTGCTACTACCTTTGGTCATTACTAGTAGGTCATCAGCAAAGGCTAAGACTTCGGTCCCTCCAGTAAATCCCGGGTTAAGTAGCGAATTATAGAAGATATTCCAGTATCCTGGTCCACAGCTCGATCCTTGGGGGATGCCTTTAGTCACTTCTCTCTCTGATATATACGAGTAAAAGCATAAACTAGCTTTCCTATTGTGAAAGTAGTTCTCCGATAGTTTATATATATTTCTGTGGCAGTTGAGCTTTAAGTTATTAAGGATGCCGGGCCACCATGCTGCCTCAAATGCTCCTCTGACATCCAGACTAGTCAATATGATGTACGTTGGTGAATGCAAATAGTTTAGCGACTTTTGGTAGTGGTTAACATGAGACTGTAGCTTTTAGTTTTTCTTTTGTTTTGTTGGTTGCTAAGAAATTTTACACAGAGTTTGTTACATAAAATGTTCGCCCTTGTAACAAAACTAATGCGTTTGTACTAGACAAAAATAAAGTATCTTTCTTAAAACTGGTTTGATTCCATCCCGTAACATTTGGCGATTGTGACAGGACGAAATGCATAATTTGAAGAAAGAAAGATCGAATATGAGAAGATTTTTTATGCAAGCGGCGAACGCATAAGAAGAGAAATTGGCGAACAGCAGTTCCACAAGGCACGATATTGCAGCAAGCTTTAAAATACTAGAAGATAAAGCTGAGCGACTTTTCAGAAGTGATGAGTTACTGCAAGAAGAGTATCGTCAGATAGAGAAGTGAAGATGAAGAAATACAAGATTTGGATGAGACAGAAGGTTATCACAAATGATGGTTGATTTTAAGAAGCAATTACGAAGAAATGTTGAAAAGGGACACGGACATGATGAGCACTGCAAATAGAAACATAAATAGTATAAATGCAGGTTCTAGGAAAAGCCTAAAACTGCCCAAGTTAGAGCTTAAAAATTTTGACGGCAACTGGATAGTATTTTGGGCACAGTTTAAACGCATCCATGAAGACGAAAGTATAGAACCAGAAGATAAGTTTCAATATTTATTTCAAGCAACCTCAGAGGGTTCTTTTGCAAGAGAGCTGGTTACTAGTTATCCACCGTCATCAGAAAACTATCCCAAGGCCATTGAACAGCTGAAGACGAGGTTTGTACGTGACGAACTTCTAATCGTTATTTGTGAGAGAGTTGCTACAATTAGTACTGCAAAAGGTTTCAGCGCAAGAAGTAAACCTACGTAGCCTTTATGATAAGCTCGAAACTCAGCTGAGAGCACTGGGAACCTTAGGGGTAACAGTTAAATATGCAGCAGTGTTGTATCCCCTAGTTGAGTCTGCACTACCAGATGAAACTTTGAAAGCCTGGGGAAGATTACAACCTCAAGAAAAACGAGACCATTCTGGTAATCTGGAAGCATTGCTAACATTTTTAAGCCAAGAAGTCGAGCAGGAAGAATGACTGCATATAGCTCGTACTAGTTTTTCCTATCGTGAACCCCATGATGCCATGATGCCATCAAAATAAAATACCCACAGCAGCAGTTTTACATACAGCAGGAAGCAAGGAAGTGGTGAAAATGTGTATTTGGTGCACAAAGTTTCTCATGCTTCGCAAGATTGCTTTAAAGCAAAGAAAATTAATCATGGTGAGAAACTGGACATTTTAAAGAAAAAAGGGGCTTGCTGACTGCTCGTACAAAGAGACAGGAGGAAGAGGAGTTGGCCAGTCTACATGGGCAACTGGATGATGCTAACAAGCAAGTAGACCAAGGTTGCCAACATTTAAAAGTAAAATTATCATACCAGCAACTCAAAATTATAGATTTGGATTAAAAATTATCGTTCATCTTAAACCAAATGCTACAACAATAAAAATACCAGCATAACACTTATGAAAATATAATATGAATGATGTTTATGATTTTCACTTACAAGATTGACGACCTCAACCAGTATTGCAATTTTAGAACTTCTGTTTCTCGCATTATTTATCTGAAAATTCATCTTCAACTGTTGCAGCATTATACAAATTTGTTGTTGAAATAAACCTTAACATCTTCTCGATGACTTGCAGATTTTCGGATCTACTGCATTATTTCAAAACTAAGGTGACAGAATAAGTTCATTTACCATATATAGTGCCAATCTGCTTCAAACTTTAGTTTTTATTAAGCCCAGTTTAGAAAAAACCCGTTCACAAGATGCTTTTGTGTGGGGAAACGAAATCACTGATAATGCAAAGGCTGCTAGTTCTTTGAATTCAATATTTCCACCAAGGTGGCATGTGTTTAACAGCACTTCAAAACCTGTCAGGTTCAGGCATGTTCTTTATTTCACACTGGATATCACTTATTCAGAGTTTTCTCCATCGATCATCAATTTTCTGAACAGAGGCTTCTTCATTGAGATTACCAGATCTGGGCACACTGGCAACAAGAGGATAAAGGGTAGAAGGATTAGTACGATATGAAATGGTGGCCTTAGAGGGATGGAGACAGGCCATGAGGGCATTTGTAATTAGTTCCATTTCGCTGGTGGGACAAACCAATGAAAATGATATTTCTCCGGTACCGAACTATCATACATTCAAATTATCGTACACCTCCACAATTATCGTACGGGTTGTCAACCAAGTTTACAAACATTAAAATTATCGTATGCCCCCATAATTATCGTACGAGTTGGCAACCCTGGAATAGACACATTGAAATAATCACTAGATTTGGCAAAACAGGAACTAATGGAGAGTAAGAGGACAACAGCAGCTCATGACAGAACTGAAAGAAGCACCTCTGAATGCAGAAAGGTTAGCAAAACAAGAATTATTGGCAGAACTGGAAGAAGCATGACAGTTAGCAAAAGAGCAGGAGCAGTTGGTGGCTCAGATTAAAACTGAGGGGAGCTGAGGAGGAACATTACAAACATGAGGCGAGTTTACAGCAGGAATGCAGTGACCTAGCATAGGTTGAAAGAGCAGAGGCACATAATGAGGAATGTCTGCAGTGACACAGCCTCTGCTGAGGCAGATACAATCGTTGCAAGCAGCTGGCAGTCCACAGCAAGCATCCTGGAGAATCACTCAATGAACTTCAGGACAGTGTCCTCACTAACGGAGCAGGAACGTGCAGCACAGCAGCAGTCTGTGTCTGCAGTAACACAGCCTCTGCTGAGGCAGATACAATCGTTGCAAGCAGCTGGCAGTCCACAGCAAGCATCCTGGAGAATCACTCAATGAACTTCAGGACAGTGTCCTCACTAACGGAGCAGGAACGTGCAGCACAGCAGCAGTCTGTGTCTGCAGTAACACAGCCTCTGCTGAGGCAGATACAATCGTTGCAAGCAGCTAGCAGTCCACAGCAAGCATCCTGGAGAATCACTCAATGAACTTCAGGACAGTGTCCTCACTAACGGAGCAGGAACATGCAGTCTGTGTCTGCAGTAACACAGCCTCTGCTGAGGCAGATACAATCATTGCAAGCAGCTAGCAGTCCACAGCAAGCATCCTGGAGAATCACTCAATGAACTTCAGGACAGTGTCCTCACTAACGGAGCAGGAACATGCAGCATGGGAGCAGTGTGTGTCTGCAGTGACACAGCCTCTGCTGAGGCAGATACAATCATTGCAAGCAGCTAGCAGTCCACAGCAAGCATCCTGGAGAATCACTCAATGAACTTCAGGACAGAGTGTCCTCACTAACGGAGCAGGAACATGCAGCACAGCAGCAGTGTGTGTCTGCAGTGACACAGCCTCTGCTGAGGCAGATACAATCATTGCAAGCAGCTAGCAGTCCACAGCAAGCATCCTGGAGAATCACTCAATGAACTTCAGGACAGAGTGTTCTCACTAACGGAGCAGGAACATGCAGCATGTGTCTGCAGTGACACAGCCTCTGCTGAGGCAGATACAATCATTGCAAGCAGCTAGCAGTCCACAGCAAGCATCCTGGAGAATCACTCAATGAACTTCAGGACAGAGTGTCCTCACTAACAGAGCAGGAACATGCAGCACAGCAGCACTGTGTGTCTGCAGTGACACAGCCTCTGCTGAGGCAGATACAATCATTGCAAGCAGCTAGCAGTCCACAGCAAGCATCCTGGAGAATCACTCAATGAACTTCAGGACAGTGTCCTCACTAACGGAGCAGGAACGTGCAGCACAGCAGCAGTCTGTGTCTGCAGTAACACAGCCTCTGCTGAGGCAGATACAATCGTTGCAAGCAGCTAGCAGTCCACAGCAAGCATCCTGGAGAATCACTCAATGAACTTCAGGACAGTGTCCTCACTAACGGAGCAGGAACATGCAGTCTGTGTCTGCAGTAACACAGCCTCTGCTGAGGCAGATACAATCATTGCAAGCAGCTAGCAGTCCACAGCAAGCATCCTGGAGAATCACTCAATGAACTTCAGGACAGTGTCCTCACTAACGGAGCAGGAACATGCAGCATGGGAGCAGTGTGTGTCTGCAGTGACACAGCCTCTGCTGAGGCAGATACAATCATTGCAAGCAGCTAGCAGTCCACAGCAAGCATCCTGGAGAATCACTCAATGAACTTCAGGACAGAGTGTCCTCACTAACGGAGCAGGAACATGCAGCACAGCAGCAGTGTGTGTCTGCAGTGACACAGCCTCTGCTGAGGCAGATACAATCATTGCAAGCAGCTAGCAGTCCACAGCAAGCATCCTGGAGAATCACTCAATGAACTTCAGGACAGAGTGTTCTCACTAACGGAGCAGGAACATGCAGCATGTGTCTGCAGTGACACAGCCTCTGCTGAGGCAGATACAATCATTGCAAGCAGCTAGCAGTCCACAGCAAGCATCCTGGAGAATCACTCAATGAACTTCAGGACAGAGTGTCCTCACTAACGGAGCAGGAACATGCAGCACAGCAGCAGTGTGTGTCTGCAGTGACACAGCCTCTGCTGAGGCAGATACAATCATTGCAAGCAGCTAGCAGTCCACAGCAAGCATCCTGGAGAATCACTCAATGAACTTCAGGACAGAGTGTCCTCACTAACGGAGCAGGAACATGCAGCACAGCAGCAGTCTGTGTCTGCAGTGACACAGCCTCTGCTGAGGCAGATACAATCGTTGCAAGCAGCTGGCAGTCCACAGCAAGCATCCTGGAGAATCACTCAATGAACTTCAGGACAGTGTCCTCACTAACGGAGCAGGAACGTGCAGCACAGCAGCAGTCTGTGTCTGCAGTAACACAGCCTCTGCTGAGGCAGATACAATCATTGCAAGCAGCTAGCAGTCCACAGCAAGCATCCTGGAGAATCACCCAATGAACTTCAGGACAGTGTCCTCACTAACGGAGCAGGAACATGCAGCATGGGAGCAGTGTGTGTCAGAGTCTGTGTGTGCGTTGGGATCTCATCTCAGCGCAGTCACCAAAGAAGCAGCTCAGAATAAGTCACAGCTTGAACTGATTGAAATACAGTGCAGCCAGCTGAAACAGGCTGAAGACAAAGAAATTTCTGGAGCAGTCACTGAAGCAGTCCCTGACAGACGAACTTTGTGAGCTGCAAAGGGAAGATTTAAGAACTAGGTTTAGAAAGGAATACCTAGCTCTACTGATCCACAGAGGCCAATGGATGGAACATACTATCAGCGTAGGAGATGTATTTGGAGATGACTCCACGAAATGTATCAACTGGTCACTAGGAATTATTTTGGAGTTATACCCGGGAGCAGATGGAATATCAAGAGTGGCTCGAGTGAAGACAGCCAGTGGAGAAAGAGTTCGGCCTCTTCAAAGACTGTATCCTTTGGAAATCCCCTCCAATGAAACAAAGGAGTTGAGCAAGTGCAATGTCACACCAGCCACAGAGCCAGGCTTGGTGAGTGCCAAGGGTATGAGAACACCACGAGTGGGTAGGAAGCTGAAAGTTCCTGAATACTTGGACTTTTAACAAAAATGTGTGTTGTGAAATTTTGAAACTGTAAGAGAGATTTACATTTGTCATACATTTAAAGTTATATTGCAATTTACAAGTTAATGTTTTAAATTGCAATGTGGGAGGATGTTGGTGAAAGCAAATAATTTAGCGACTTCTGGTAGCAGTTGGTAACATATGGCTGTAGCTTTTAGTTTTTCTTTTGTTTTGTTGGTTGCTAAGAAATATTACAGAGTTTGTTACATAAAATGTCCACCCTTGTAACAAAACTAATGCATTTGTACTAGACAAAAATAAAGTATCTTTCTTAAAACTGGTTTGATTCCATTCCGAATTAATGTTTTGGGATGGAATCAAACCAGTTTTTATTTTTGTCTTGTACCAATGCATTAGTTTTGTTACAATATACTTATATTTTTGCAGGTTCTGCTGTAAAAATGTTTTCATCACCATTGACAAAATAAAATTACTTTTACTGTTTGTGCCAGGAAAGGTGTGGACATCACATCTGGCTTATACCATTCTGACCATAAAGAGAACACGTTTTAAAGTAGGAAAAATACTTTATAAGCAACACAATGTACCTATAATTTACATGTAAACAAAATACACCAAGCTTTAATGTAGCATGTACAGTTTATGAGTTTTCAGCCAATTTCTGTATGTCTGGCATGGTTGTATCTATCTACTGCAGTTCTGCTCACTTTCAGGTTCCCATACAAGTATACTTTCTGACGTGTCCTTTAATTCATGTACTTAAAGGATGAATGAAATGAGTTATGAGGTCTGATAAGGGGGAGGAGATTAAGCAGGTCTTTTCTTTTTTTGTTTATTTAATGTCACTTTATAACAAAGGTCAGTAGCGACCACAATAATATATACATAACAAAACAAATTATATTGTAGACAAAATACACATAGCTACAGTACAGTAGAGATCTTAAACAGAACAATTGAACTACTTTGACAGTAGTATAATACAGTAAATATACACTAAATAAATAATTATGGTGGTATCAATAACAGGGTTTAACAATGCACAATTGTGATACCTCCAGTAACTTAATTGCTCTGCATCCTTCAGCTGTTTTCAATATAGGGCACAGATCACTACTGATTCATTAAATCACTTCGGTGATTCATTAAAGTAGGGCATTCAAGAATAAGATGTGCTGTAGATATTTCTTGAGCTCCACATTTTGAGTTTTGCTTTCCTCATCAGATATCCACGGCTGAGATTGAAGTGACCAATGCATAATCTGGTAATCAGGACTTATCTTCACTGGAAATGAATATTTGGAAAAGTCGGTTCTGTAACACATTTCCTAACAAGCTGCAACTTTGAGGAGATAGATTTCCATTGTTCATTCCAGCGGTTCACACAACATTTCCAGTTTCTTGCAGCAATGCAGCAGATTTAGCTGCCACATCTGCTTCTTCATTTCCAGATATACCTATATGTAACAGAATCCATACCAAAGAGATTTGAACGCCAGTCTTATAGTGATAAAATAGACATTCCTGAATACGGTGAATCAGTGGATTCATAGAAAATTTATTTGCAACAGCAGCAATACTTGACAGAGTCTGAAAGGATTACAATTAGCATATTATTGTGACTTAGAGTGCTTGTTTCAATTGCCTTGAGGATGGCCCAAGCTTCACATGAAAAGATGAAGTAATCCAGCAGGCAATAAGAGCGAGTTCCTTATTTCTTCTTTTCTTTTGAGCTGGGAAGATGATCTGTGTAGCATTGTGGGCTGGGTTTACCCCATCGCAACAAGGACAAACATTTGAAGGGATCACTTTCCTCCAAGAATGCCCTCCTGGTGTTCAGGTATATCAGAACTACTGTACTTCTTGCCATTTTGAAGATTTGCCTGTTGAATCCTTTTTCCTCAGCACTAGAGATTTCAGCAACAGTGAATCTTCACGAGTCATCTCGTTCACAGTGAATTTCTTCTTTTTCCCTACTGTTCGTACTAGCTGAAACCAGTCATATGGCAGTGATGTGGGATACTCTTTTCTTCTTTTGTTTCTCAGTGAGCCCATGGTCAACATCACATTCCATATGACTATGCCCACTGACCACAAATTTATGGTCAATTATTTGAAAGGTAGGTTTATTCTGCATTAAGCTTAAAAACATAGCTGCCACCACGGTTGCCAGGTCTACCGATTTTGCAGATCTGCTTTTTTTTTAAATCTACAGATCTACTACTAAATACTGAATGCACTTCAATATCTCCCGCTTTTTATGTATTTTCCACTTTTAAACACTAGTTTCCTTATCATATAATTTGCTCTTCCAATAAAGATTTTCAGGCAAGGCATTTCCCTTGTGTATAAAAACAAAAGATTAATATAATCACCTGTATACATGAACAGTATACCACGACTGTTGTCATAGCCGAAAAATTCAATAAATATTATGGTAATTCACATAAAGTAACTAGAAATAATAAAAAGGAACGTAAACAATTTAAGAAAGATTTAAAACCAGAAAGACAATGTGATCCTAACACTCAATACAATATGCCAGAACTGAACATTGCAATTAATAATCTAAAAAACAAAGTCTCCTGGACCAGATCACATACATCCAAAGTTCACAAAAAAACCTTAGAAAAACAGCAAAACAAGTACTATAACTACTATCTATTCTGGAAAACCACTGTACCTGCCAAATGGCAAAAAGGTATAATTGATCCACTCTTGAAGAAAGATAAAAAGCATAATAGCAAACGTGATGGAAAGAATGGTGTCCAGTAGGTTAAATTGGTTTCTAGAATCACAAAATTTAATTACCTCATGCGCAGCTGGATTCAGAGAGCTCCAATCTACAAATGAACAAGTCTTACTTCTCAGTCAAGAAATCAAAGACTCCTTCAATAGAAAAGATAATGCATCAGTTTTTATTGATTTCCAAAGTGCTTATGATTCTATATGCAGAACAAAACTACTAAGACAGTAAAAAAAAAAATAGGGATACAAGGTCCAATGTTTTCATGGCTATGTCATTTCCTAATTCAACGCTTTATTTCTACCAAACATGGAAGGAATATATCGAGATATGAACAACTGCACAATGGCTTACCACAAGGCACAGTGCTCAGCACTACACTTTTTAATAAATTTATTAACAAACACAAATAAGAAATACAAGAATCAGGTGTGAAGTGTGCACTATTTGCTGATGACTTAGTAATGTGGACTTCAAAACCAAAAAACATAAGTACAGAACTAGAAAAAACCATGCAACAATCCTTAACCAACCTACAAAAGTGGACAAAAGAAAATTTAATGACTTAATACAACAAAATCAAACTACCAAAGCTTTTCACTAAGAAAAAAATCACTAAAAATAAAGCAAATGTTAAAGATCAACAATTACCAGAGACAAAGGAAGGAAAGTATTTGGGAGTTATATTTGATACCAAACTTGCATGGAGAAAAAAACGTTTGAAGAATTTTCCATGTAAAGCGTAGTTTAGGGTGAGGCTATTTTCTTCCAAATCTTTGTGTCACATTGATTAAGACTTCTCGGGTTACCAGCCGTGTGATGATGAAGTTGCCCGAGCTTTCGGCCATCTTAACTCTGTGGCCTTCATCAGGAAGTTGCTCGAGCAACTTCATCATCACACGGCTGGTAACCCGAGAAGTCCTAATCAATAATCATCGCCGTGAAAGCTTCAAGTCTTACTTTGTGCCACAACCTTGAAAGAAAGTTAAATACGAACTTTGGTTTTTAACCTACTCTTTGAGTTATGCTGTACACAGACAGACACGGACAGATAGACAGGGACACATACAGGGACACAGACAGATAGACAGGGACACAGACAGACGGGACACAGACTGATAGACAGAGACACAGACAGGGACACAGACAGATACAGGTATACAGACAGACAGTGACAGACTGATACAGGGACACAGTGACACAGACAGACAGTGACACAGACAGAGACACAGACAGATAGACAGGGACACAGACCGATAGACAGGGACATAGACAGTGACACAGACTGATAGACAGGGACACAGACAGACAGAGACACAGACAGATAGACAGGGACACAGACAGAGACACAGACCGATAGACAGGGACATAGACAGTGACACAGACCGATAGACAGGGACACAGACCGATAGACAGAGACAGACCGATAGACAGAGACAGACCGATACAGAGGGACACAGACCGATAGACAGGGACACAGACCGATAGACAGGGACACAGACCGATACACAGGGACAGACCGATAGACAGGGACACAGACCGATAGACAGGGACACAGACCGATAGAAGGGAAACAGACCGATAGACAGGGACACAGACCGATAGACAGGGACACAGACCGATAGACAGGGACACAGACCGATAGACAAGGACACAGACCGATAGACAAGGACACAGACCGATAGACAGGGACACAGACCGATAGACAGGGACACAGACCGATAGACAGGGATACAGATCGATAGACAGGGATACAGACCGATAGGCAGGGACACAGCCAGATAAAGATACAGATCGATACATAGGGACACAGACAGACAGACAGGGACACAGACAGATAGACAGGTGCACAGACCGATAGACAGAGACAGACCGATACACAGGGACAGACAGGGACACAGACCGATAGACAGGGACACAGACCGATAGACAAGGACACAGACCGATACACAGGAACACAGACCGATACACAGGAACACAGACCGATAGACAGGGACACAGACCGATAGACAGGGATACAGACCGATAGGCAGGGACACAGACAGATAAAGACACAGATCGATACATAGGGACACAGACAGGCATGGACACAGACAGGTGCACAGACCGATAGACAGAGACAGACCGATACACAGGGACAGACAGACAGGGACACAGACCGATAGACAGGGACACAGACCGATCCACAGGGACACAGACCGATCCACAGGGACACAGGCCGATAGACAGGGACACAGACCGATACACAGGGACACAGACCGATACACAGGGACACAGACCGATACACAGGGACACAGACAATTACACAGGGACACAGACCGATACACAGTGACACAGACAATTACACAGGGACACAGACCGATAGACCGGGACACATAGACAGGAACACAGACAGACAGGGACACAGATAAACAGGGACAGACCGATACACAGGGACACAGACCGATACACAGGGACACAGACCGATACACAGACCGATAAACCGGGACACAGACCGATAGACCGGGACACAGACCGATAGACCGGGACACAGACCGATAGACCGGGACACAGACAGATAGACAGGGACACAGACAGACAGTGACAACTGATAGACAGGGACACAGACCGATACACAGGAACACAGACCGATACACAGGGACACAGACCGATACACAGGGACACAGACAGACAGCGACAGAGAAATAGACAGGGACACAGACAGTGACACAGACTGATAGACAGGGTCACAGACAGTGACACAGCCTGATAGACAGGGACACAGACAGTGACACAGCCTGATAGACACAGACCGATACACAGGGACACAGACCGATACACAGGGACACAGACCGATACACAGGGACACAGACAGACAGCGACAGAGGTAGACAGGGACACACAGATAGACAGAGACAGACAGATAGACAGGGACACAGACAGATAGACAGGGACACAGACAGATAAACAGGGATACAGACAGACAGGGACACAGACAGACAGGGACACAGACAGACAGGGACACAGACAGACAGACAGGGACACAGACAGACAGACAGGGACAGACAGACAGGGACACAGACAGTGACAGACAGACTGACACAGACAGTGACAGACAGACTGACACAGACAGACAGTGACACAAACAGTGACAGACAGAGTGACAGACAGATAGACAGGGACACAGACAGATAGACAGGGACACAGACAGATAGACAGGGACACAGACCGATACAGGGACACAGACCGATACAGGGACACAGAAAGGGACACAGACAGATACACAGGGACACAGACCAATAGACGGACACAGGCAGAAAGTGACACAGACAGGGAGACAGACAGGGACAAAGACAGATAGACAGGGACACAGACTGATAGACAGAGACACAGGCAGACAGGGACACAGACACAGTCAAATACAGACACACAGATACAGACACACAACCACAGACACAAACACATGGACCTTTTTCTAAAAATACTTTCTTTATTCAGGGGGTCTCGAAAAATTGTCGGTGAAATCTCCACATTAAATTTATGGGTGGCATACAATACTTCCCCTACCTACCAGTACAGAAAGTAAAAAGTAGCTCTTATTCAACACAAAAAGTTGATCAGACTTACATTCAATACATGGAACAAGAGAAGTTTTACACATACATTAAAGACTCAGGAGAGCTTTCTTTCCAAAATTCAAGACATCAAGAAGAACGTATACGTTACTAATTCAAAGTAAAACTTCATATCTAAAGTCAATCCAACACAAACATTAGACATCACATATTATTTACACCTGACAGAAGAAGTTAAGAAAAGTGATACTCCAACTAGTGTTCTAAAATTATTGGCATTAGAGACAATCCATACTAGATTTCCAGAACTCGAATGGCTCCATATTTATACTGATGGGTCATTGATATCAAACCAAGATGGAGCAGGTGCTGGAGTTACATGTCATGTCTTTTCCTATTACAAATCTTTAAGTTATGGAACTAACTTTGATGGAGAAATTGAAGCAATTCGAATGGCCTTACAAAATCTTTTGTACAGAATTTCACATTTTCAGCAAGCAGTTATTCTCTGATTCCAGGGCAGCAATTATAGCAATTACTTCCAAGTTGTCACCAAAAAACCAAACAATCATAGAATGTTGGAAAATCCTTACCCATCTAACAGCACTTCAAAAACACCTAGTCTTCCAATGGATACCAGCTCACTGTGGACTGAGTGGTAATGAGAAAGCTGATTTTCTTGCAAAAAGGGTTCCAGCAATGTGCAGAAATCTATAGTTAATCTACCATTTTATGCAGCTAAAAGATTAGTCAACTCTGAATTTAAAAAAAATGTTGCAAAATACTACTATGAAAAATCAAAGATAAAAGATGGGAACTACCAAATATTCAAATAGTAATTCCTGAGTATGCTCAGTTGCAACCTTCAGGTTGATTACAGGACATGATTGTCTGGCGAAACATTTAAACAGAATTGGGATATATTCTTCACCACTCTGTCCTCTATGTGATCTGCAAGAGGAAATGGATCGAGACCACCTTCAAATATGCCCGGCCACTTCTAGTGCCCCATTCATCAGTGAAAAATATTGGAGAGCAAGAGGATTAATGACTTCATTGTCAGAAATCCAGCATTAGACAACAACAACAACATAATAGGGTTTAACAATGTACAATTTGTGATACCTCCAGTAACTTAATTGCTCTGCATCCTTCAGCTGTTTTCAATATAGGGCACAGATCACTACTGATTCATTAAATCACTTCGGTGATTCATTAAAGTGGGGCATTCAAGAATAAGATGTGCTGTAGATATTTCTTGAGCTCCACATTTTGGGCTTGGATCTTTGTTTTCCTCATCAGATATCCATGGCTGAGATTGAAGTGACCAATGCATGATCTGGTAATCAGGACTTATCTTCACTGGAAATGAATATTTGGAAAAGTCGGTTCTGTAACACATTTCCTAACAAGCTGCAACTTTGAGGAGATAGATTTCCATTGTGCATTCCAGCGGTTCACACAACATTTCCAGTTTCTTGCAGCAATGCAGCAGATTTAGCTGCCACATCTGCTTTTGCATTTCCAGATATACCTATATGTAACAGAATCCATACCAAAGAGATTTGAACGCCAGTCTTATAGTGATAAAATAGACATTCCTGAATTCGGTGAATCAGTGGATTCATAGAAAATTTATTTGCAACAGCAGCAATAGTTGACGGAGTCTGAAAGGATTACAATTAGCAGATTATTGTGACTTAGAGTGCTTGTTTCAATTGCCTTGAGGACGGCCCAAGCTTCACATGAAAAGATGAAGTAATCCGGTAGGCGATAAGAGTGAGTTCCTTATTTCTTCTTTTCTTTTAAGCTGGGAAGATGATCTGTGTAGCATTGTGGGCTGGGTTTACCTCGTCGCAACAAGGACTAACATTTGAAGGGATCACTTCCCTCCAAGAATGCCCTCCTGGTGTTCTGGTATATCAGAACTGCTGTACTTCTTGCCATTTTGAAGAGTTGCCTGTTGAATCCTTTTTCCTCAGCACTAGAGATGTCAGCAACAGTGAATCTTCACGAGTCATCTCGTTCATAGTGAATTTCTTCTTTTTCCCTACTGTTCGCACTAGCTGAAACCAGTCATATGGAAGTGATGTGGGATACTCTTTTCTTCTTTTGTTTCTCAGTGAGCCCATGGTCAACATCACATTCCATATGACTATGCCCGCTGACCATGAATTTATGGTCAATTATTTGAAAGGTAGGTTTATTCTGCATTAAGCTTAAAAACATAGCTGCCACCAGGGTTGCCAGGTCTACCGATTTTGCAGATTGTTTTTTTTTTAAATCTACAGATCTACTACTAAAAACTGAATGCACTTCAATATCTGCTGCTTTTTATGTATTTTCCACTTTTAAACACTAGTTTCCTTATCATATAATTTGCTCTTCCAATAAGATTTTCAGGCAAGGCATTTCCCTTGTGTATAAAAACAAAAGATTAATATAATCACCTGTATACATGAACAGTATACCACGTCTGTTATCATAGCCGAAAAATTCAATAAATATTATGGTAATTCACATAAAGTAACTAGAAATAATAAAAAGGAACGTACACAATTTAAGAAAGATTTAAAACCAGAAAGACACTGTGGTCCTAGCACTCAATACAATATGCCAGAACTGAACATTGCAGTTAATAATCTAAAAAACAAAGTCTCCTGGACCAGATCACATACATCCAAAGTTCACAAAAAAACCTTAGAAAAACAGCAAAACAAGTACTATAACTACTATCTATTCTGGAAAACCACAAAAAGGTATAATTGATCCACTCTTGAAGAAAGATAAAAAGCATAATAGCAAACGTGATGGAAAGAATGGTGTCCAGTAGGTTAAATTGGTTTCTAGAATCACAAAATTTAATTACCCCATGCGCAGCTGGATTCAGAGAGCTCCAATCTACAAATGAACAAGTCTTACTTCTCAGTCAAGAAATCAAAGACTCCTTCAATAGAAAAGATAATGCATCAGTTTTTATTGATTTCCAAAGTGCTTATGATTCTATATGCAGAACAAAACTACAAAGATAGTAAAAAAAAATAGGGATACAAGGTCCAATGTTTTCATGGCTATGTCATTTCCTAATTCAACGCTTTATTTCTACCAAACATGGAAGGAATATATCGAGATATAAACAACTGCACAATGGCTTACCACAAGGCACAGTGCTCAGCACTACACTTTTTAATAAATTTATTAACAAACACAAATAAGAAATACAAGAATCAGGTGTGAAATGTGCACTATTTGCTGATGACTTAGTAATGTGGACTTCAAAACCAAAAAACATAAGTACAGAACTAGAAAAAACCATGCAACAATCCTTAACCAACCTACAAAAGTGGACAAAAGAAAATTTAATAACTTAATACAACAAAATCAAACTACCAAAGCTTTTCACTAAGAAAAAAATCACTAAAAATAAAGCAAATGTTAAAGATCAACAATTACCAGAGACAAAGGAAGGAAAGTATTTGGGAGTTATATTTGATACCAAACTTGCATGGAGAAAAAAACGTTTGAAGAATTTTCCATGTAAAGCGTAGTTTAGGGTGAGGCTATTTTCTTCCAAATCTTTGTGTCACATTGATTAGGACTCATCGGGTTACCAGCCGTGTGATGATGAAGTTGCTCGAGCTTTCGGCCATCTTAACTCTGTGGCCTTCATCAGGAAGTTGCTCAAGCAACTTCATCATCACACGGCTGGTAACCCTAGAAGTCCTAATCAATAATCATCGCCGTGAAAGCTTCAAGTCTTACTTTGTGCCACATCCTTGAAAGAAAGTTAAATACGAACTTTGGTTTTTAACCTACTCTTTGAGTTATGCTGTACACAGACAGACACGGACAGATAGACAGGGACACAGACAGACAGGGACACAGACAGATAGACCGGGACTCAGACAGACAGGGACACAGACAGATAGACCGGAATTAAGACAGACAGGGACACAGACAGACAGGGACTCAGACAGACAGGGACACAGACTGATAGACAGGGACACAGACAGTGACACAGACTGATAGACAGGGACACAGACAGATAGACAGGGACACAGACTGATAGACAGGGACACAGACTGATAGACAGTGACACAGACAGTGACACAGACTGATAGACAGGGACACAGACAGATAGACAGGGAAACAGACAGATAGACAGGGACACAGACAGACAGGGACACAGACAGATAGACAGGGACACAGACAGACAGGGACACAGACAGACAGGGACACAGACAGATACAGGTATACAGACAGACAGTGACACAGACCGATAGACAGGGTCACAGACCGATACACAGGGTCACAGACCGATAGACAGGGACACAGACCGATAGACAAGGACACAGACCGATACACAGGAACACAGACCGATAGACAGGGACACAGACCGATAGACAGGGACACAGACCGATAGACAGGGACACAGACCGATAGACAGGGATAGAGACCGATAGGCAGGGACACAGACAGATAGACACAGATCGATACATAGGGACACAGACAGGGACAGACAGATAGACAGGTGCACAGACCGATAGACAGAGACAGACCGATACACAGGGACAGACAGACAGGGACACAGACAGATAGACAGGGACACAGAACGATAGACAGGGACACAGAACGATAGACAGGGTCACAGACCGATAGACAGGGACACAGACCGATAGACAGGGACACAGACCGATAGACAGGGTCACAGACCGATAGACAGGGTCACAGACCGATAGACAGGGACACAGACCGATAGACACGGACACAGACCGATAGGCAGGGACACAGACCGATAGGCAGGGACACAGACCGATAGGCAGGGACACACACCGATAGACAGGGACACAGACCGATAGAGAGGGACACAGACCGATAGACAGGGACACAGACCGATAGACAGGGACACAGACCGATAGACAGGGTCACAGACCGATAGACAGGGACACAGACCGATAGACAGGGACCCAGACCGATAGACAGGGACACAGACCGATAGACAGGGACACAGACCGATAGACAGGGACACAGACCGATAGACAGGGACACAGACCGATAGACAGGGACACAGACCGATAGACAGGGACACAGACCGATAGGCAGGGACACAGACCGATAGGCAGGGACACAGACCGATAGGCAGGGACACAGACCGATACACGGGGACACAGACAATTACACGGGGACACAGACCGATAGACCGGGACACAGATAGACAGGGACACAGACCGATAGCCTGGGACACAGATAGACAGGGACACAGACAGACGGGGACACAGACAGACCAATGCACAGACCGATAGACAGGGACACAGACCGATAGACCGGGACATAGACCGATAGACCGGGACACAGACAGATAGACCGGGACACAGACAGACAGTGACAGACTGATAGACAGGGACACAGACCGATACACAGGGACACAGACCGATACACAGGGACACAGACCGATACACAGGGACACAGACCGGTAGACAGGGACACAGACAGTGACACAGGCAGTGACACAGACTGATAAGACAGGGACACAGACCGATACACAGGAACACAGACTGATACACAGGGACACAGACAGACAGGGACACAGACAGACAGGGACACAGACAGATACACAGGGACACAGACCAATAGACGGACACAGGCAGAAAGTGACACACAGGGACACAGATAGACAGAGACACAGACAGACAGGGACACAGACACAGTCAAATACAGACACACAGATACAGACACACAAACACAGACACAAACACATGGACCTTTTTCTAAAAATATTTTCTTTATTCAAGGGGTCTTGAAAAATTTTCGGTGAAATCTCCACATTAAATTTATGGGTGGCATACGATACTTCCGCTACCTACCAGTACAGAAAGTAAAAAAGTAGCTCTTATTCAACATGAAAATTTGATCAGACTCCCATTCAATACATGGCACAAGAGAAATTTTACACATACACTAAAGACTCAGGAGAGCTTTCTTTCCAAAGTTCAAGACATCGAGAAGAACGTATACCTTCCTAATTCAAAGGAACACTTTATATATGAAGTCAATCCAGCAAAAACCTTAGACATTATCTACAACTGACAGAAGTTAAGAAAAGTGATACTCCAACTAGTGTTGGAAAATTATTGGCATTAGAGACAATCCATACTAGATTTCCAGAACACGAATGGCTCCATATTTATACTGATGGATCATTGATATCAAACCAAGATGGAGCAGGTGCTGGAGTCACATGTCACCTCTTTTCCTATTACAAATCTTTAAGTTATGGAACTGCAAACTTTGATGGAGAAATTGAAGCAATTCGAATGGCCCTACAAAATCTTTTGTACAGAATTTCACATTTTCAGCAAGCAGTTATTCTCTCAGATTCCAGGGCAGCAATTATAGCAATTACTTCCAAGTTGTCACCAAAAAACCATACAATTATAGAATGTTGGGAAATCCTTACCCATCTAACAGCACTTCAAAAACACCTAGTCTTCCAATGGATACCAGCTCACTGTGGACTGAGTGGTAATGAGAAAGCTGATTTTCTTGCAAAAAGGGTTCCAGCAATGTGCAGAAATCTATAGTTAATCTACCATTTTATGCAGCTAAAAGATTAGTCAACTCTGAATTTAAAAAAAAAATGTTGCAAAATACTACTATGAAAAATCAAAGAATAAAAGATGGGAACTACCAAATATTCGAATAGTAATTCCTGAGTATGCTCAGTTGCAACCTTCAGGTTGATTACAGGACATGATTGTCTGGCGAAACATTTAAACAGAATTGGGATATATTCTTCACCACTCTGTCCTCTATGTGATCTGCAAGAGGAAATGGATCGAGACCACCTTCAAATATGCCCGGCCACTTCTAGTGCCCCATTCATCAGTGAAAAATATTGGAGAGCAAGAGGATTAATGACTTCATTGTCAGAAATCCAGCATTAGACAACAACAACAACATAATAGGGTTTAACAATGTACAATTTGTGATACCTCCAGTAACTTAATTGCTCTGCATCCTTCAGCTGTTTTCAATATAGGGCACAGATCACTACTGATTCATTAAATCACTTCGGTGATTCATTAAAGTGGGGCATTCAAGAATAAGATGTGCTGTAGATATTTCTTGAGCTCCACATTTTGGGCTTGGATCTTTGTTTTCCTCATCAGATATCCATGGCTGAGATTGAAGTGACCAATGCATGATCTGGTAATCAGGACTTATCTTCACTGGAAATGAATATTTGGAAAAGTCGGTTCTGTAACACATTTCCTAACAAGCTGCAACTTTGAGGAGATAGATTTCCATTGTGCATTCCAGCGGTTCACACAACATTTCCAGTTTCTTGCAGCAATGCAGCAGATTTAGCTGCCACATCTGCTTTTGCATTTCCAGATATACCTATATGTAACAGAATCCATACCAAAGAGATTTGAACGCCAGTCTTATAGTGATAAAATAGACATTCCTGAATTCGGTGAATCAGTGGATTCATAGAAAATTTATTTGCAACAGCAGCAATACTTGACTGAGTCTGAAAGGATTACAATTAGCAGATTATTGTGACTTAGAGTGCTTGTTTCAATTGCCTTGAGGACGGCCCAAGCTTCACATGAAAAGATGAAATAATCCGGTAGGCGATAAGAGTGAGTTCCTTATTTCTTCTTTTCTTTTAAGCTGGGAAGATGATCTGTGTAGCATTGTGGGCTGGGTTTACCTCGTCGCAACAAGGACTAACATTTGAAGGGATCACTTTCCTCCAAGAATGCCCTCCTGGTGTTCTGGTATATCAGAACTACTGTACTTCTTGCCATTTTGAAGATTTGCCTGTTGAATCCTTTTTCCTCAGCACTAGAGATGTCAGCAACAGTGAATCTTCACGAGTCATCTCTTTCACAGTGAATTTCTTCTTTTTCCCTACTGTTCGCACTAGCTGAAACCAGTCATATGGAAGTGATGTGGGATACTCTTTTCTTCTTTTGTTTCTCAGTGAGCCCATGGTCAACATCACATTCCATATGACTATGCCCGCTGACCATGAATTTATGGTCAATTATTTGAAAGGTAGGTTTATTCTGCATTAAGCTTAGAAACATAGCTGCCACCAGGGTTGCCAGGTCTACCGATTTTGCAGATTGTTTTTTTTTTAAATCTACAGATCTACTACTAAAAACTGAATGCACTTCAATATCTGCTGCTTTTTATGTATTTTCCACTTTTAAACACTAGTTTCCTTATCATATAATTTGCTCTTCCAATAAGATTTTCAGGCAAGGCATTTCCCTTGTGTATAAAAACAAAAGATTAATATAATCACCTGTATACATGAACAGTATACCACGTCTGTTATCATAGCCGAAAAATTCAATAAATATTATGGTAATTCACATAAAGTAACTAGAAATAATAAAAAGGAACGTAAACAATTTAAGAAAGATTTAAAACCAGAAAGACAATGTGGTCCTAGCACTCAATACAATATGCCAGAACTGAACATTGCAGTTAATAATCTAAAAAACAAAGTCTCCTGGACCAGATCACATACATCCAAAGTTCACAAAAAAACCTTAGAAAAACAGCAAAACAAGTACTATAACTACTATCTATTCTGGAAAACCACTGTACCTGCCAAATGGCAAAAGGGTATAATTGCTCCACTCTTGAAGAAAGATAAAAAGCATAATAGCAAAAGTGATGGAAAGAATGGTGTCCAGTAGGTTAAATTGGTTTCTAGAATCACAAAATTTAATTACCCCATGCGCAGCTGGATTCAGAGAGCTCCAATCTACAAATGAACAAGTCTTACTTCTCAGTCAAGAAATCAAAGACTCCTTCAATAGAAAAGATAATGCATCAGTTTTTATTGATTTCCAAAGTGCTTATGATTCTATATGCAGAACAAAACTACTAAGACAGTAAAAAAAAATAGGGATACAAGGTCCAATGTTTTCATGGCTATGTCATTTCCTAATTCAACGCTTTATTTCTACCAAACATGGAAGGAATATATCGATATAAACAAGTGCACAATGGCTTACCACAAGGCACAGTGCTCAGCACTACGCTTTTTAATATATCTATTAACCAACACAAATAACAAATACAAGAATCAGGTGTGAAGTGTGCACTATTTGCTGATGACTTAGTAATGTGGACTTCAAAACCAAAAACAAAAGTAAAGAACTAGAAAATACCATGAAACAATCCTTAACCAACCTACAAAAGTGGACCAAAGAAAATTTAATGACTTAATAAAACAAAATCAAACTACCAAATTTTTTCACTAAGAAAAAAACACTAAAAATAAAGCAAATGTTGAAGGTCAACAATTACTAGAGACAAAGCAAGCAAAGTATTTGGGAGTTATATTTGATACCAAACTTGCATGGACCAAAGATCATAAAGGCGCCTTTCACTGTTAAAAGATCTAACAGGAATGAAGCGGTGATGTTCCAGAGCAACTTTTAACACAATATACAATATATATGTATAGAGCCATTGTTTACTTACTGCAACAAAGTTCTTGTAACAGCAAATACAAAAAAGATTCAAACCTTTCAAAACCAAAGTCTGAGACTAATTAAAGGTGCTATCAAAACCACACCAATAGCAGCTATGGAAATACTAACCAACCAGTACCCTATTGAATATGAAAAAAAAACTCTGATGTGTTGCACTCACTTGACTTTATCTACTCTTGTACTAACCATTCTTGCAAACTCTTATTCCTGTATCTTCGTGTTGGTTAAGACAAACGTTTGTACAAATTATCTTGTTGCTTATTTCCTTTTAGTTGCAAGGGGAATATTAGAATACAGTAGGCTTTGTGCAATAGTCCAATCTTTTAAAGCTTTGAGATTGGTTCTCTTTGCACACTTAGCATAAAAAAATCAACAACAATGTTCCATTTCACGAAAGTTGGAAGTTTTCCAAAACACACATAACAAGGAATATCTCCAAAATGGTTAATCCTACAAGAAAATTTATTTGGACATAAATTTCATATTTTAGCGAGATCTACATTGTTTGCATAGTATGATTTGGTCTATCTGTAACAGTTTACCAGTTATGCAAAAGTTGCCCAAAGTAAATACGACTACAGGGGCTACAGCCAGAAAATTCAAGATATACATTTCATTTGTCATAATATCTCAAACACATGACATTTTAATCAAAATCGTTAGAGCCATTTTCAAGACAATGAAAATGTTCGAAGAATTTTCCATGTAAAGGGTAGTTTAGGGTGAGGCTATTTTCTTCAAAATCTTGGTGTTGCATCCTTGAAAGAAAGTTTGGTTTTCAACCTACTTTTTGTTTGAGTTATGCTGTACACAGACAGATAGACAGGGACACAGACAGGGACACAGAAAGATAGACAGGGACACAGAAAGATAGACAGGGACACAGACAGACAGGGACACAGACAGACAGGGACAAAGACTAACAGACAGGGACACAGACAGGGACACAGACAGATAGACAGGGACACAGACATGGACACACAAACACAGACAGACAGGGACACAGACAAATAGACAGGGACACAGACAAACAGACAGATAGACAGGGACACAGACAGACAGATACAGACACAGACAGGGACACAGACAGATAGACAGGGACACAGACAGACAGGGACACCGACACAAACACAGACACAGACACATGGACCTTTTTCTAAAAATACTTTTTCTTTATTCAGGGGGTCTCGAAACATTTTCGGTGAAATCTTGACATTAAATTTTTGGGTGGCATACGATACTTCCCCTACCTACCAGTACAGAAAGTAAAAAAGTAGCTCTTATTCAACATGAAAATTTGATCAGACTCCCATTCAATACATGGAACAAGAGAAGTTTTACACATACACTAAAGACTCAGGAGAGCTTTCTTTCCAAAATTCAAGACATCAAGAAGAACGTATACCTTCCTAATTCAAAGTAAAGCTTTATATATGAAGTCAATCCAACACAAACATTAGACATATTATCTACAAGTGACAGAAGAAGTTAAGAAGTGATACTCCAACTAGTGTTCTAAAATTATTGGCATTAGAGACAATCCATACTAGATTTCCAGAACACGAATGGCTCCATATTTATACTGATGAATCATTGATATCAAACCAAGATGGAGCAGGTGCTGGAGTCACATGTCACCTCTTTTCCTATTACAAATCTTTAAGTTATGGAACTGCAAACTTTGATGGAGAAATTGAAGCAATTCGAATGGCCCTACAAAATCTTTTGTATAGAATTTCACATTTTCATCAAGCAGTTATTCTCACAGATTCCTAGGCAGCAATTATAGCAATTACTTCCAAGTTGTCACCAAAAAACCAAACAATTATAGAATGTTGGAAAATCCTTACCCATCTAACCGCACTTCAAAAACACCTAGTCTTCCAATGGATACCAGCTCACTGTGGACTGAGTGGTAATGAGAAAGCTGATTTTCTTGCAAAAAAGGGTACCGGCAATGTGCAGAAATCTATAGTTAATCTACCATTTTATACTATGAAAAATCAAAGAATAAAAGACGGGAACTACCAAATATTGGAACAGTAATTCCTGAGTATTCTCAGTTGCAACCTTCAAGTTGATTACAGGACATGATTGTCTGGCAAAACATTTAAACAGAATTGGAATATATTCTTCACCACTCTGTCCTCTATGTGATCTGCAAGAGGAAATGGACTGAGACCACCTTCAAATATGCCCGGACACTTCTAGCGCCCTTCCCATCCATCAGTGAAAAATATTGGAGAGCAAGAGGATTAATGACTTCATTGTCAGAAATCCAGCATTAGCTAACAACATCTGTTATTTCTGCATTGCGGACTATCCTTGACTGCTACATTAAACCTGAACATTTGAATTCCACTGAATTAGATCAAGTTGAATACTGCTATCAAAAGTATTTCTTCATGTGGAAAACGTGTATTTTGGTGCCAAAGTTCAAATATCTCTGACAAAATCATCCCTGCCCGACTAATATGTACAAGTTTTCCAATTACACTGTGTTGATTTTTACGTTGGGTCAGTTTGCAACATACTAAGTTTTCATTAAGTGGTCCTCTTCGTACAATATTGGAAGTGTTAGAACCAGCTAAAATCCAGACAGTTCAGTTACTTGCTTCTCGGTTTCCTAATTTCATGAAAGCAGTTCAAGAAATTCAACAAATAGATACAGAATGGAGGCTTATTGCACAATACTGGTATTGCATGTGGCAGTAACTACAGCACAAGAATGTTTTTATCATCATGATTATCATTATCATTGTTATTATGTCAAATATGTATACACTATGTCGGCGATGACTGACTAAGAGAGTGTTAAGGCAACGCCACTGAGGATGTTCGACGCAGCTTCGGACGAAACGTCTGGAAGGAGTTTTCTGACTAGACCACGGCCCACAAGCCCGGATAATCAGTTTCTATATTATGACACCGGCCGTGAAAGCTTACGCAGTTTGATCAGTGTTTAATATTATCTGTGAATTGGAATTATGTTTCTTATTGTTCTTCAGTAAACATAGTGTTACTTTGTTATCAGTGGAGATGGCAAAGTTTTTTTCCTTGTATTTAAGTTCTTGCAAAGTGGAGATTACTTGTTGAGCTTTCAGGATTGCCAACTGCTCCACTTGGTTATTAGAACAGCAATCACCTAATTTGTACTTGAGTTGTGGTATTAGTGTTTCCTGCTGAAATACGGCAGCTGCAGCTCCAGCTCCCACTTTCTCTGCTACTTTGCTCGAATCTGTATAAATCTGAAATGTATATTGTAACTTGGGATCGATTTCTTCTATGCAAATGTGCTTAGTGGGATGAACCCAGTTGTTTGTTTTCAGGGGTGCATCGTAATTTCCGCTGTCATGTAGTGGTTTATACTTATTTCTCCAATAATAGTCAGATCTATTGGTTGGATTCCAGATATAATACATGATGCTTCCTATGAGATGGTCCTGTATGCCTTTGCAATTTTTATATTGCATAATCTTTGAACTCTTTGGAGTTTCTTTAGGTTTTTCTTATTTTCTATAGCTTCTTCCCATATCGGAGCTCCATAGGTTATTATTGGTTCAATGGCTCCCTTGTATATTGTATGAAGAGCTTTGCATCCAAGTCCCCAGTTCAATTTTGCAGATTTGGACAAGGCGCGTAAGAGAGCTAATGCTTTTTCTTTAATGTAATTTATGTGTTTGTAGAATTTGAATTTTGAATCTATATATATATTATCTATATATGTATCTCTATCTCTATCAATATATCTATACCTCTATCAATATATCTATACCTCTATCAATATATCTATACCTCTATCAATATATCTATACCTCTATCAATATATCTATACCTCTATCAATATATCTATACCTCTATCAATATATCTATACCTCTATCAATATATCTATACCTCTATCAATATATCTATACCTCTATATATCTATAGATCTATACATCTAAATATCTAAATATCTCTATATTTCTACATATCTAGATCTCTACATATCTATATATCTCTATCTATATCTCTATATAACTATATCTCTATATCTATCTCTATATAACTATATCTCTATCTCTATATATCTATATCTAGCTCTATCTATATATAGATATATATTTATAGATATTTTAGTTCTTTTTGGGTCAATACTGTATCATTCAAGTAGACATGTATATCACCGTTGAGAGGGCATCTCTTTGTTATTAACAATACTTGAGACTTTGTTTCATTGAAATTAAATTTGTTATCCTTAGCTCAGAACTATTTTCTTGACATCCTGATTTGTGAAGTTTTCAGCATCCATTTTCTACTACCTTTGGTCATTACTAGTAGGTCATCAGCAAAGGCTAAGACTTCAGTCCTTTCAGTAAATTCCAGGTTAAGTAGCGAATTATGTAAGATATTCCAGTATCCTGGTCCACAGCTAGATCCTTGGGGCATGCCTTTAGTCACTTCTCTCTCCGATGTGTACAAGTAGAAGCATAAACTAGCTTTCCTATTGTGAAAGTAGTTCTCTGATAGTTTGTATAGATTTCTGGGGCAGTTGAGCATTAAGTTATTAAGGATGGTGGGCCACCATGCCACCAACCAACCTTTCGTTCTCAAGTTATGCTGCTCAGACACACACACACACACACACACACACACACATACATACACAGGAATCTTTTCATATATGTCTAATATTTCTTGAATTTTTATTTTATTGGCTTGACTGACACAAACACAGGATACTTCATATGAAACTGTTTGCTAAGCTTTTGCGATTTTTATGTTCATCAATCTTTGTACTCGCTGGTATTTGAACATATTATTTCTTTTTAGAATATGCTTCTTTTCACACTTGCACTCCATATAACTGTTGGAAGTATGTATAGCACCTTTATAGATTGTTCGTAAGGCTTGCTGTCCCAAGCCCCAGTTCAACTACGGACTTTCCTAATGCATTTACCAGTTTTATGCATTTCTCTGAGGCTTGTTTATATGCACATCAAAAGTCATCTTGCTGTCGAACAATATACCCAGAGGCTGGCCCTGTGGCACAGTTGCTAGAGCACCTGCCTGCGCTCAATTCCTGGCAGGGGGGGGAGAGATTAATCCTCATCTTTCCCTGAGTCTGGAAGTATGAATGAAAGTGTGAATGTGTGTGTGAATTCAAAGTATAAAAACCTCAAAAATAAAAAACCCACTGTTAAACGAGTAACACCAATAGGCAAGGCTGCCAATGACCTCTGCAGTTAAAGGTGGGATATAAATGGAACAATTAAAAAAAATATATTTAGGTACTTCAACTGTTGTACTTGCTCTACTGTAGTGTTTATATATATACTCTTATTTGACCCCTTTCTTCTTTTCTTTTCCTTATCAGAATAGTTTTTGATTTATTGTTGTTGAACTAGAGTTTATATTGTTTTGCCCAATCTTCGATTTGGTGTAGATCGGCATTCACACACATTTCTCCTGATGTCATCAGTACTAGGTCATCTGCAAAGACTACCAATTTGTTTTGTATAACGTAAACTGAGTAGCAAGGTGTTCCAGAACTGGGACCGCAGCAGGATCCCTGAGGGCAGCCTTTCATCACTTCTTTTTCGACTGTGCTGTGATTGAAAGTTTGGCTAATCTGCCTCCAAAATAATTTTTGGCTAAATAATATAGGGTTTTTAGGCATTGTAGATTCCTTAAATTGTGGAGTATAACACCACCAAGCAGCATCGAATGCACCCATCACATCACACTATTTTTCTGGTCTAAATTGGTTATGAACTTTTTGATTGCCAATGCGTCTATGGTGCTTTTTTGGGGGGATAAATCCATATTGGTTCATGTTGAGCAAATTGTTGGTGTATATACGATTTATTCTATTTATCATCAACTTTTCTAGTATTTTCCCTCCAATATTTAATAGACTTATTGGTCTGAACTTTGTAGCATTGTGACTTTCTTCTTTCCCAGGTTTAACAATCGGGATTATTTGCAATAGTTTCCATATTTTTGGAAAGCATCCTTGACTTAGACATAAATGGCCGTAAATGAGGGGAAACTGTTGAAGGCTCTCAGTATAATATTTTGGGTTATGCCATCTTCTGTGTGTCTGTGTATGTCTCTTGTCAATCGGCCAGTCTGCATGTCCGTCTGTCTCTGCATATCAGTCTGTGGACAGCATAACTCAAAAACAAACAGCTGGTTAAAACTAAAGATGGTATTTAAATTTAATGTCTTTCAAGGATGTGACCCAAAGATTTAAGAAAATTGCTCCACCCTAAACTACCCTTTACATGGAAAATTTTTCGAAAATGTTGGTTTTCATGAAAATGGCTGATGATTTTGATTGAAATGCCATATGTTTAAGATATTTGTATGACAAATGAAATGTATATTTTGAATTTTCTGGCTATAGCCTATGTAGTCCTGTTTACTCTGGATGACTTTTGAATAACTCTTAAACCATAAGAGACAAAATCTAACTATACAAACAATGTATATCTCGCTAAAACACAATTTATGTCTAAGTACATTTTTTGTAGAGAACCATTTCAGAGATATTCCTTGTTATTTGTGTCAGTTTCGGAAAACTTTAAACTTCCATGAAATGGAACTGCTCACTTCTCTATAATATTAACCCTGCAAAGAGAACGGGATCTCAAAGCTTTAAAACATTTGACTATCGCACAAAGCCTACTGTATTCTCATATTCCCCTTATAACTACAAGGAAATAAGCAACAAGATAATTTCTGTAAATGTTTATCTCAAGTAACATGAAGATATAGGAATAAGTGTTTGTGAGAATGGTTAGGACAAGAGTAGAGAAAATCATATGAGTACAACATATCAGATTTTTGTATGTTAATGCACAAATTATTTGATTTTAAATATTATACCACCTGTTTGTTTTCAGTTGTGCGGTGTTCCAGACTTTGTAGGGTTTCCACAGAATTTATTAGCAAGGTGTCATTGGCATATGATATTCTTCTGTTTTTTAGCTTTGGTATGTCATTTGACACCCAGATGTGTGTCTTTCAGTTTCGCTCTGATTTCATTTATAGTCTTTTCGTAACATTGTTCGAGGTAGTTAACTCATCTGGTACAGATTTTCCAGTATATTTCTGCAGAAAATTACAGAAAGCATTGTTCAATTTATTGAATGTATGTTTGCTGAGACAAAGGTTTCACAGATCTTCATAAAAACTGCAAATTCCCAGAATTCCCATTGCACTGTCCTAGCAGCGTCTGTTGCACGTTTCTTTTCCCTTGTGCTTCCAGTCCTCTTTCCCTGTTGACATGTTCAATGGTGAACCTCTTCTCTGCTGCAACTTTAACGTGGCATATTTTGCAGTACAGAATACTACCATCGCTTGAAAATATGGTGTCCCCATATTCTGAAACAACCTGCCTTAGTTTCACAGTAGTTTTACTTTTGGCATGTTCAGAAAATAAATTTTACTCTCCACTTCAATCACTAACAGCTTATGGAAAACAGACTAAAATACAGAAATACAAAACCTAAGCTGCTGGAGAATCTGTTTCTAAGACCACCCTTAGACAATAGCAAGTAGCCATACCACAGCCATTACTTGCTGTATCCCTCAAGTTCTCCCTCATTTAACGAGCTGTCAACAATAACATTTCTTGTAGTTGGGGGGAATCCACTTTGAAACAAAATCATATTGGAGCAGGTACTGTGTATTTCCAAGAAAATGTAACTGCTTCTTAAACATGAGAAGTCTTGAAACAAATAGCTAGTTCATATGCTACTGTATTTTAATTAAATGCATTAAAGCTAGTGAAAAATAACAAAAAAATTTACTTTTATGGTAAAATGACCTAAAAAAGGCTTAAATAAAATATGCTCCTTTCCTCCAAAACGTCAAAAAGTGCAACAAAAAAAAAATTACGAATAAAAGTGGGCTCATTTCACTCGTTGTGATACATTTCGTACATATATTCAACTGAACATTACCCTATTATCAAATAGATGCAAAGTCATAGAAGTCCGGGCCCTAATCATCACCATCATTATTATTGGTGTGATCATACACCAATATGAACTAAACATATCCACTTGTTGCCCACTGCAAGTAAAAGATGACTATCATTATCATTGTTACTATTACAGTCAAATCTGCCTGAAACAGAATGCGATTGTTCCAGTAATATTTCTCCATTTTCACGGGTTTCCATCTTACAAAGGGTTGTACATATTTTAGTAAAACGAAGTACAACAAATATTATTGTATAGAATTAAACTGAAGGAATAATTTAAAACAGAATTCTGTAAATATAAAATAGATTCAACTGTGTTTTGCTGCATTTTCAACTTATAAATCATACATAATTGCAGTTTCTCCATTAGTTTCTTTTCCCCCCTAATATCCGTCAAAGTGCACTGTCACGACTTCTTCACACTATTATCTCCTTTGCATCCTGCATCAGCTCCAGGAGTTCTGGAACATTCTTGGAAGCTGCAGATTCCTGAATGTCACTCAACAGATAACGCTTCTCTAAAGGTGTGTATTTTGGCTCCCATTCATTGTCGTCCATTCCTTCCACGACTTCACAACTGCCGTTTCCAGCAGCAATATCTGCTGCACTTTGAATGTCTTCAGTCATGGCAAATTCATTATCAAGGCACTTAACTATGTGCTAAGCATAATGAAAATCTGTCTTTGATTATTTATGCAAATGGTTCCAAAAAAATATTCTGTTTCTGCATTAGCCAGTCTTCCAGTTTAGAGTGTTATTTAACATAGGAAATAGCTCCGCTCTTAGATTTATTTTCCAGTTGTCCAGGTTTCCAGTATATTGGGGTTCTGGTTAAGTCAGGTTTTACTGTACTATTTATCATTATTATTTACTTTTGTTATGACTTATTCTGCATTATGCGTGTGTGTTAACTCTAAGGAACTGAGACAGTTTTCATTCAAGTGGCATGTTACCTATGGATTACATTCCTCAATCCATCTCAATGACTGGATGCCAGTTCAATTGCAAACCCTTTAAATGCATAACACAAATTCTAGGAACATCTAAAAACAAAAGTATACCATTCAGCACCTAATGGCAAGACTCTGTGATGGTATTCTGCAATTAAAAGCCCCCTTGAAAGTTTAACTTTTACTCAACTGGGTCTCTAAACTTCCTTTGGTGATTCCAGAACCAAGATTTTACATAATACCCAATTACCCCCAGCTGAAAGTTATCCTCCGTGGTCTGGGAGTGACATGCTGGCCTCAAGTTCCTGAGGTTGTGGGTTTGAACCCAGCAGAGGAGAATGAATTTTTTGGCCATAAAATCCTATAGCATGGCTTCTTTTGGAAGGGAAGCATGAAAAATAACCTCAGGCCAGATGGAGGCCTCTGAGCAAAATTAAGCAGGCTTTCATGCCCAATATAGAATTTCTGAAAGCAATCCAGAAGACTCAAAACTACCAACCCTTTTTTACAAACTAAAAGAAGTTACACTATCTCCTTAAGTCACTGCTTCCAACATGTAACCATTCTGTTTCATTCGTTCCATTAATTCATTACCTGTCATCCTCTCTGATTCATATTTGCCAACCTCCTGATACATATTAGGTTCACATTGCACATGCAGGTGTAACAGTGTTATGATAAATGAGTTAGTGAACCCTGGTTAGGTGCAAAATTATGAGTTAATAAGTAATGGTTTAAGAACATGTTATCCTGTATATCAGCTGCCCGGCCTCAGCTACTCCTATTGTCCCATATAATCCTGTTTATATGCATTGGCTGAGAAGCAGTTACTTATTGATTTTAATTATTCCTTCGCATGCTGCTGGTTTAAGGAAAATGCTAATTTCACTTCTAATGAATTTAGGAATATGGATATTACTAGTGCAAGTTTGTAAAATATACTTTACTGAAGTGATTGACAATGTTGGCAATGTCAGCTGAATTTTTTACAACTACATTACTGTTATTGATATATTTCCAGCAGCAGGTCTACAACTGTCACTTTTTATCATATTACGTATAACCTAGTTAACAGTCTGTGCATGAAAGACATGTTTCTTTTACTGAGAGAAAGAGCCGAGGCTGCTATTGAACAGGAGAACCCATGATATTTCCTCATTGAAGTCGTTGGGCCTAGCAACCTCCCTTATATCTGTTGATTTATTTATCATTGAGCTGTATACAGCTATAGACAATGTCACAAGAAACATTAAATACAACAAAATCATTATATATTTTACAAACATCAAATCAATTGCATATAACAGAAGCAACTATATAATATTTTTACACTCAGAGTATTCTTGCAAGGAATAGGAAGGTGTTGCCTCAAGCCAATCATACAATTTACATTTGAATGTCGTTATTGGTAATTGTGTCATTCTTGATGAGTGATTGTACGGCTTTATTTCTAGTACTTCATAGCTGTTGCAATATTTAGACAGTCTATGATAGGGTACATTGATCATTGTATTTTTTCTAGTATTATATGAATGAATGTCAAACCTATGTTGCTGGAAGGTTAAGTTATTTTTTGTGTACAGTAGTATTTTGTATATATTTAAGTTGATCACAGTCAATAATTTTAACTTAATAAATAATGGTTTACAATGTGATAGCATTTGTGAGTCTGACATTATTTGAATAACTTTCTTCTGTAAGAACAGAACTTCTGTTATATGACTATAATTTCCCCAGAACAGAATACCATATGATATTATGCTCTGAAAGAATGCAAAATATGCTGATCTTACATAATTACCTGATACACATCTCTTTAGATTCCTAATAAGATACATTACCCTTGAAAGTTTTGCAGTGACGTGATTGATATGTGGTTCCCAATTTAGCTTATTATGCACAACTATGCCAAGGAATTTAACATTTACTGAGTGTAGGTCTGTGGGCATATTTCGTAAGCTAAATAACACGTGTTGAATTGTGGGTTTGAAAAAAGTATCAATATCCATTTGCTTTCCACTTAATATTGCTTCTTTATGATTAAGGAGCGAAACTGTTTGAAATGTTCATAATACATTAGCACTTGTGGGTCTGAACATCTTTCCACGTAAGAAATATTATCCCTGTGGTCTCTTATAATGAATAATTTAGATACACATTTCAAAGATCCATCATCACTGTTGTCATCTTCATCTTCATCCTCTTGTAGAACACTTGCAGCGATCTCTTCACGACTCAGAATCTGGTAACCTGGGAATGCCCAATTCAGACTGAAGCTAAGAGTCATGTGAGCTCTTGAGCGAGTGATGCGTACATGAACTTTCACGAATGTAGCCGAAGATGCGTGAACTAGCCTTCTCGATTAGACAAACAGCGGAATGCCACAATTTAATCATCGTAGATCTTCTAAATTTCATTTAAAGTTATTTTATAATCAACGCCAAATTTAGTCCGTTAAAGCCGAAGTCTGTTGAACAGAGGTCTGTCAAACCGAGAGTTTACTGTACTTCAGACACAAAACTAGTGATGATAGTCACTGCTACAGGCCACGTAGGCCCTTGACCTTAACCACCTTCCATTCTATTGGGTCCTCTGCTTTTCTTCTCCAGCCTTTGACCACCAACTTTCTCAAGTCATCTTCCACATTGTCTACCCATCTTTCCCTGGGTCTTCCTCTTCTTCTTCCATCAAGCTTTTCTATGAATATCTTCTCAACTACACTAGTTTCCAGCATTATCTGCACATAGCCAAACCACCTTATTCCTTCTTGTTTAATTTTCACTACTATATCTGGTTGTCCAAATAGGCACTGTAACTCTGAGTTAGTCTGCATTCTTCATCCGTCCAAGTCCCTTATCGCTACAAATATCTTTCTCAAAATCTTCCTTTCCCACCGTAATAACCACTGTTCTCTGGTTGTCACACCCAACTTTCTGATCCATACATTATTGGTTTCAGTACAGTTGTATACATTTTAATTATAGTATTCCTACTAACGTTCCTTGATTTAAACGTTCTGCAAGGCATCAAAATGTCTTGTTACCACTTGTTAACCTTTCCTGAATTTCCACTGGTGTTTTATTATCTACAGTTACTATAGGTCCCAAGTATTTAAATGTTTCAACTCTTTAATATTCCTTCTCATGTAATTTAACTCCTCTTACACCCCCATCTTCATGGACTTGGTTTTACTAACATTCACTACCAATCCTAGATCCTGTGCTTCCTCTTCAAACACTTCATAACTTTCCTCAAGAGCTCTTATAGAATTGCCACATTGTCAGCATATGCCACTATCTGCACTGATCCACAGAGTATGATTCCTCCAGGATTTATGGGTAATTGTTGGATTACTTTTTCCAGTGCTAAATTTAACAGTAGTGTGGATAGCACATCTCCTTGTCTCAACCCCATCTCCTACAATAAACATACCTGATAAATCCTATTAAATTCTTACTCTACATCTTATCAATTCCATGGTCATTTTTGTCAATCTCGCCAGTTTCAGTGGATTTTGAACTCTCATTATCTGATAAATTTTAGCTTTGTCCAGGCTATCATACGCCTGTTTGAAATCTACATACAGCTAATGAAGCTGTCTGCCATACTCATAGAACTTTTCCAGTATTTGTCGCAATATAAATATCTGGTCTAATGTAGAGCATTGTTTCCTAAATCCTGCTTGGTATTCCCAAGTATCCCTTCCAACCATTGCTCCAGTCATGTGGCAATCTTGCCAAATACCTTGTAAGCCCCATCTAGCGGTGCAACCCCACAGTAATTTCCACACTCTGCCTTGTCTCCTTTTTACTTTCTCTACTGGTAAGTAGGGGAAGTATAGTGTTCCACCCAAAAATTTGATGTCGAGATTTCACCAGAAATATGTTTTGAAACCCCCTGAATCCAAAAAGAAGCATTTTTAGACAAAGGTCTGTGTGTGTCTGTGGACAGCATAACTCAAAAACGAAAAGTCTGTTAAGAACCAAAGTTGGTATTTAAGTTTAATGTTGTTCAAGGATGTGACACGAAGATTTTGAAGGAAATAGCCCCACCCTAAACTACCCTTTATATGGAAAATTTTTTGAAAATTCTGATTTTCTTGAAAATGGCTCTAACAATTTTGATTAAAATGTCATGTTTGAGACATTTTTATGCCAAATGAAATGTATATTTTGAATTTTCTGGCTATAGCCCATGTTGTTGTATTTACTCTAGACGACTTTTGCATAACTGGTAAACCGTTAGAGACAGACCAAATCATACTGTACAAAAAATGTAGATCTTGCTAAAATACGTAATTTATGTCCAAATAAATTTTCTTGTAGGGTGAATCATTTCAGAGATATTCCTTGTTATGTGTACGAGTTTCGGAAAACTTAAAAACTTTCAGGAAATGCAAAATCGTTGTTCATCCTTTTTATGTTAAGTGTGCAAAGAGAACGGAATCTCAGAGCTTTAAAACATTTGACTATCCTCAAAGTGTACTGTATTCTAATAGTCCCCTTGTACCTACAAGGAAATAAGCAATATGATAATTTGTACAAATGTTTATCTCAACTAACTTTTACACATACACTGAAGACTCAGGAGAGCTTTCTTTCCAAAATTCAAGACATCAAGAAGGATGTACACCTTCCTAATTCAAAGGAAAACTTCATATCTAAAGTCAATCTGACACAAACAGTAGACATCACATATTATTTACACCTGACAGAAGAAGTTAAGAAAAGTGATACTCCAACTAGTGTTCTAAAATTATTGGCATTAGAGACAATCCATACTAGATTTCCAGAACACGAATGGCTCCATGTTTATACTGATGGATCATTGATATCAAACCGAGATGGAGCAGGGGCTGGAGTCACATGTCACCTCTTTTCCTATTACAAATCTTTAAGTTATGGAACTACTAACTTTGATGGAGAAATTGAAGCAATTCGAATGGCCCTACAAAATCTTTTGTATAGAATTTCACATTTTCAGCAAGCAGTTATTCTCTCAGATTCCAGGGCAGCAATTATAGCAATTACTTCCAAGTTGTCACCAAAAAACCAAACAATTATAGAATGTTGGAAAATCCTTACCCATCTAACCGCACTTCAAAAACACCTAGTCTTCCAATGGATACCAGCTCACTGTGGACTGAGTGGTAATGAGAAAGCTGATTTTCTTACAAAAAAGGGTACCAGCGGTGTACAAAAATCTATAGTTAATCTACCATTTTATGCAGCTAAAAGATTAGTCAACTCTGAATTCAAAAAAATTATTGCAAAATATTACTATGAAAAATCAAAGAATAAAAGATGGGAACTACCAAACATTCAAACAGTAATTCCTGAGTATCCTCAGTTGCAACCTTCAGGTTGATTACAGGACATGATTGTCTGGCAAAACATTTAAACAGAATTGGGATATATTCTTCACCACTCTGTCCTCTATGTGATCTGCAAGAGGAAATGGATCGAGACCACCTTCAAATATGCCCAGCCACTTCTAGTGCCCCATCCATCAGTGAAAAATATTGGAGAGCAAGAGGATTAATGACTTCATTGTCAGAAATCCAGTATTAGCTAACAACAACAACAACTTATCTCAACTAACATGAAGAAGATATAGCAATAAGAGTTTGTAAGAATGTTTAGTACAAGATTAGAGAAAGTCATGTGAGTGCAACACATCAGCTTTTTATTCATGGGACAGATTATTCCCATTGTCCAGTTGGAGTAAGAATAGAAAGGAGGAAAGAAATCGGGGAGAGAAAAAAAGGCTATACAGACATACATACAGATACACATACGTACCTATATAAAATTGGTATGTTAAAACAGGTGAAACACGCTAGTAAACAAAAGTGTACTCTCCCACACACAAAAACATTGTGTCCGTATACGTGGTTATGGACGAAAGAAGAACAAAGAAAAAACCTCCAAACGAAAACCAAAACGTTGTATGTGACGGACATTAGCTGTAAAACGCACCCATCGTTCAGGGACAACAGCGGAAAATGCAAATGTTGCGCGTATAGATCAGCACAACACCACGCTGCACTGTGCACAAAGTTAGGACGTGCTAATAAAACATGGCCACAGCGGCAGTAATTAGTGAACCCAGAACCATAGCGGCAGTGTAGCAATGTCCCACACCATCCGCGAGAACAGAGGGGCTGCGGGGGTGCAAGACAAGTAGCAATGTCCCACGCCATCCGCGAGAACAGAGGGGCAGCGAGGTGCAAGACAAGGACAAAAAACATGTTCGCGCCTAAGGTAAGATGGGGCGATTTGAGTGCCGGTACGGGGTAATAGCGTCTGCAACACTCACGGAATCAGTATAAATAATCGCTGTTGTGAATTCCGTATCCCGAAGAAAGTCTACCACCCTGTAGATAGCAAAAAGCTCTGCGAAATCAGAGCAAAATTCCGGTAGACGAAAGGTGCGTCGTACCGCCAACTCTGGTGAGAACAAGGCCGATCCCACCCTCGGGGGAGGGGGGGGGGTCCCCCTGACGTGAGCCGTCGGTACAGAAAGTTAGGCGGTCATCATCTGCGACGGGGACGGGAGTCTGGAGCAATAAACGGGCTCGGAAGGCTACAGGATAATCTAGAACACGTACATGTGGCATAGGTAAAGTGGTTGGACAGAAACGAGTGAACAGCTTGTAACTTGGGCAATAGGGGAAAGGGCGTAAAGTCACCACCGGAGCAACATGTATCAAAGGGGTGAGGCCTAGTTCTCAGTGCATTACTACTATGGGTGTCTGTCGCCAGTTTGAGGCAGACCTGTAGGGGCAATAATGCGTCAGTGTAGTTGCACCCCACAGAAACATTCCACATGTGATCATCCCCTGTACAAGTGTAAAAGTACCCAGTTTGTCCACAATAACGCGCGAAAGAAGGTATTGCACAACCTCCCTATTTAACCGCCGGACCCGACTATCCGGAAAATGCCCGTTGGCCTGCAATTTCACCAAAATCTCGTATTCCAGGCAATCCTTGTCCACGTGGCGGACAATGCCCTGCTTATACAGTAGAATAAAGCCCTTCAAGTGATAGACCGCAAATAATGGGGACTTAACAAAATGTTTGCCATAGCGGCAGCAGTAAAGGTAACGATAATCTTGTGATTACCACTTGGGCGGATGGAGTGAATTTCCTGAAAGACATGTGTATGCAAAACTTTATCAATAGTAACAAAATTCAGACACTTACCTTCTGCCTGTGGCGGAACAAGATGAACCTCATATGGCCCCAAATCGGTGTCGAAATACCTATCTGTGGGCCCCGGCGGATGATCCTCCTCCATTGTCGGAACACCTCCAATGTACCGTCACAAACGCAAGAACGCTGCACCACAAATACCGAAAAGATAAAAAAAAGGGAATGAATGAAAAGAAAATGCACGTGGAAATATAATAAGAAAAGAAAATGAATAAAAATCCAATAGGGAATATTAAGGGAAAGACAGAAGCCAAGGTAAAGGGAAGAAAAAGAAAAATGTAGGAAAGAGAGATGGGTCTATTTGACGCTTCGTACCACGACCGCACTAGTGCACGCACACACACCCGAACGCTTGAACGAAAGGTAGAGAAAGAACCTTCTGCCAATCAGCGCAGCCCACCGTCGACTGAGCTCAACCAAGCCAGAGAAGAAAGTGATTTAGTCCAATTCAATACTCTGTGGTCATGTGACTCTTACGGTTCGTTCCAACACGATCCAGAATAAATTCTGAATTATCTGAGAATGCGCACTACCTAAGTAGGATTGCAAATTACGAAATCGGTTCTCGCACAAAAGTAGGAACTGCAAATTCTGGACATGCGAAAATCGTATAGACTACAACCCGTGCTCAAGTTATTCAGAATCACTGATTCACATGACTTTCTCTACTCTTGTACTAACCATTCTTACAAACTCTTATTCCTATATCTTCTTCGTGTTAGTTAAACATTTCTAAAAATTATCTTGTTGCTTATTTCCTTGTAGGTGCAAGAGGCTTTGTGCGATAGTCAAATGTTTTAAAGCTTTGAGATTCTGTTGTCTTTGCACACTTAACATATAAAAAAATGAACAGCGATGACCCACTTTACGAAAGTTCTAAGTTTTCCGAAATTCACACACATAACAAGGAATATCTCCGAAATGGTTCATTCTACAAAAAAAAGTATTCGACATAAATTGTGTATTTTAGCAAGATCTACATTTTTTGTAGAGTATGGTTTAGTCTATCTCTAACGGTTTACCAGTTATGCAAAAGTCCTCCAGAGTAAATACGACTACAGGGGCTATAGCCAGGAAATTCAAGATATACATTTCATTTGTCATCAAAATATCTCAAACATATGACATTTTAATCAAAATCGTTAGAGCCATTTTCAGGAAAATCAAAAGTTTCGAAAAATCTTCCATGTAAAGGGTAGTTTAGGGTGGGGCTATTTTCTTCAAAATCTTCGTGTTGCATCCTTGAAAGACATTAAACTTAAATACCAACTTTGGTTTTTAACCGACTTTTCGTTTTTGAGTTATGCTGTCCACAGACTGACACACGGACCTTTTTCTAAAAATGCATTTTTTGGATTCAGGGGGCCTCAAAACATATATTTCCGGTGAAATCTCGACATCGAATTTTTTGGGTGGAATACAATACTTGCCCTACTTACCAGTAGAGAAAGTAAAAATGGTTCAGTTAATGCTCTAACAGTATAACATTCCGATTGCGCATGTGCGTAAGAAAATATTGGTATTAGTTCGGAAGGCGTTTGAGAAGCGCTTGTTGGAACATATCCCATTACTTGGGCCACAGATTATAGTAGGCACTGGCTGAGAATGCCTTCTTGCTTCACTGTGTTCATCCTCTGAACTGGAGGTCTAGGGTTTTCTTCATTCCTCTGATATAGTGTCTGTGTACAGTACCATGGGCGTCGCGAAGGGGGGGGGGGGTGGCAAATGGGCCGTGGTCAACTTAATGTGCAATCAATTACTGACTATTAAACTACTATTTTAATTTTAATGTAACGATCAATATTTACTTAGCACAAATTAATATGGTTATCTACAACAAATATAAATTTTGACAATAAAATAATGAATTATTATCTGATTGCAAATTTCCAAAATGTGCCCCCCACCCTGGAAAAAAGTTTTCCGACGCTCATGTGTAGTACTATACTTGATCCACCGTGCGCTCACTTGCAGAGATGTATGTGTGTTACTACGTCATATTATATTTAAAAGAATTTGCATGTACAACAAACAGTAGCTTACCAGTAGGTTTTGTTTCAGTCAGTTAACATTACTTATTTGTTTAGTCTTTTGAGACAGTGGAAGAGGAAGATATAACCTTGCACTGTCTCAAAAGACTGTGAAGAATATATATAGATATATATGTTAGAACACTTCAATCTTGCGTGCCCTTTAAAATTAAAGCGAATTAATACTAAAGCTAAACAAAAAGTGAAAATGAATAATGAAATAAAAAATCTGAGAGAGAGGATGAAATCCATGTATGAATTTTATCAAATGACAAAATTTGAAACATATAACGAATCCTACAAAACTTTGAAAAAGCAATATACCAAGGCCCTAGCTAGACAGTTATCGCTAACATACGGAACTATAATTAGTCAGTCAACAAACAAAACTAAAACTGCATGGAACATAATAAATAACCAAAGAAAAGTAAAAAATGAAGATAATAATATCTCTTTGCAAATAAATGGTTTAATGATGTCTAATCCTAAAGATATATGTAATTTCTTTAATCATTATTTTACCAATGTGATTAACCCATCACAAAATATACCGGGCAACTCTAAACAAAAATCCACCGTTCAAAATTCTATTTATCTTACCCCCACTACTGACATTGAGATTAATAAAATAATTAGGGAACTGAAAAATCAAAATTCATATGGATGGGATGGCATCTCCACTAGGGTTATAAAGTATTGTAAAAATGAACTGGGTAATATAATAACTCATCTAATAAATACATCAATTGAACAAAACATTTTCCCAGAATGCTTAAAGAATAGTATAATAAGACCAGTTTTTAAAAAGGGAGATGAAAGACATGTAGAAAACTATAGACCCATAACTCTTACTTCTGTTTTTAGCAAGATTTTCGAAAAAGTTCTAAATACAAGACTGGTCACCTTCCTAAATAAATATGACGTTCTAGTAGAAACACAACACGGGTTTAGGAAGAATTACTCTACAAGCACTGCAATTGTTGAACTTCTACATAACGTATACACTCAATTAGATAAAAACAATCATTCTGTAGCACTGTTTCTCGACCTTACTAAGGCATTTGATAGTGTATCAATAAAAGTATTATTGGACAAATTAGAAAATTATGGGATAAGGGGGAAAATGCACAAAATAATAACATCTTACTTAACGAATCGTAAGCAGTGCACAGTAGTTACACACAAAGTCAATGGTTCAATGAAAAGTTTTTCATCTGCATACCATACTGTTAGGTTTGGTGTACCGCAAGGTTCAGTTTTGGGTCCTCTATTGTTTTTATTGTATATAAATGACCTCCCCCAGTTTGAGAATTGTAAAAATATTTCTTATGCTGATGATACCACACTTCTATACTGGAATAAATCCCTAAATGCTTTGGAATATTCAATGATGGACTCATTAAGTGAGATACAGAAATATTTCAAGGATAATAACTTAAACATGAATATAGGAAAGACAAAATTACTCCACTTTCAGTATTCTAATCAAAACACTAATAACTCTGTAACTATAAATGTACAAAACACAATTCTCGAACACGTACAGAAAATTAAATTTTTAGGACTAATGTTAGATAAAAATTTGTCATTTGCACCTCATATAGACTTAATCTGTGGTAGAGTAAGCTCAGGCTTATATCTACTAAGGAGGCTTTCCAAATACCTCAATACTGAGGTTCTAAAAATTGTATATTTTGGGGTAATATATCATAACTTTCAATATGGGATTGAGGTTTGGGGAAATGTTAGTAAACAAAATTTAAATAGGTTGTTAATATTGCAGAAGAATTGTATAAGAACAGTGTATAAACTTAATAACAGGACTTCGTGCCGCAGTATTTTTAAAAATAATAACTTGTTCACTATTATTTCATTATATGTATATAAAGTAATAATACATATTGTAAGTAAAAATATACATATTATTAGTAGTAATAATCAATATTATAGTTACAATACACGAGGTATGAATAATATACATAGAATTAATGTTAATAAAAGAACAAGTGAATCTGATCCATATATAAGTGGTGTCAAACTATATAACAAATTGCCACATACTATTAAAGCTAAGCAAGGAGAAAGTTTTAAAAAAGAACTAAGGAAATATCTTATAGGAAAATGTTTATACTGTATAGAGGAATTGTAAATATGCTGTATATGACTCTACTTAGTGGTATTTCATAGAATATGATTATCTTAAGTCTTTTTGTAATTTTTGTTTTGTTGTATTTGTAGTTTGATGATGCTCGAAACAATTTGTATAATTGTCTATGGGCTAATAAACTAAACTAATATATATGTTGTTAGCTAATGCTGGATTTCTCACAAAGAAGTCATTAATCCTCTTGCTCTCCAATATATGATATTGAAGAGAGCAATAGCACTAATAGTAACCGCTTTTTAGAGAGCATCATATTTTTATGTTTTGGCAGTCACATCGCTCTCTCACAACCCCCAGAATGTCTGGAGGACCACACCTGTCGTTGGTTCACGGGTCTCACCGACCTGACCGGGAGAGTTATCAAAATAAATTCACCGACCATATCCTCTTATCACCAATCAGAGGACGTATTACATGCCATGACAGGTCAGCATGTTAGGAGTTAAGATTTTATAGAGAAATTAGAGAAATGGAGGTTGGAAAAATAAAGACTCCCTAGCCCTCGGGAACACTAATAGCATCGGGGTCGGAAGAGAACAAGAGATGACCAAGGTAAGGTCAGATAGAAAAGTTATAGTGAGGAGCAAAACAACAGTAACTGGAAGTAATGTTCTGCTCAGCTTGGGTACCTTGTGGTCACTATCCACATATCCCCTAGACACCAGTAAGTGCAAGTAATGTTCTGCTCAGCTTGGGTACCTTGTGGTCACTATACACGTATCCCCTAGACACCAGTAAGTGGAAGTAATGTTCTGCTCAGCTTGGGTACCTTGTGGTCACTATCCACATATCCCCTAGACACCAGTAAGTGGAAGTAATGTTCTGCTCAGCTTGGGTACCTTGTGGTCACCATCCACATATCCCCTAGACACCAGTAAGTGGAAGTAATGTTCTGCTCAGCTTGGGTACCTTGTGGTGCTATCCACATATCCCCTAGACACCAGTAAGTGGAAGTAATGTTCTGCTCAGCTTGGGTACCTTGTGGTCACTATCCACATATCCCCTAGACACCAGTAAGTGGAAGTAATGTTCTGCTCAGCTTGGGTACCTTGTGGTCACTATCCACATATCCCCTAGACACCAGTAAGTGGAAGTAATGTTCTGCTCAGCTTGGGTACCTTGTGGTCACTATCCACATATCCCCTAGACACCAGTAAGTGGAAGTAATGTTCTGCTCAGCTTGGGTACCTTGTGGTCACTATTCACATATCCCCTAGATACCAGTAAGTGGAAGTAATGTTCTGCTCAGCTTGGGTACCTTGTGGTCACCATCCACATATCCCCTGGACACCAGTAAGTGGAAGTAATCTTCTGCTCAGCTTGAGTACCTTGTGGTCACTATCCACATATCCCCTAGACACCAGTAAGTGGAAGTAATGTTCTGCTCAGCTTGGGTACCCTGTGGTCACTATCCACATATCCCCTAGACACCAGTAAGTGGAAGTAATGTTCTGCTCAGCTTGGGTACCTTGTGGTCATTATCCACATATCCCCTAGACACCAGTAAGTGGAAGTAATGTTCTGCTCAGCTTGGGTACTTTGTGGTCACTATACACGTATCCCCTAGACACCAGTAAGTGGAAGTAATGTTCTGCTCAGCTTGGATACCTTGTGGTCACTATCCACATATCCCCTAGACACCAGTAAGTGGAAGTAATGTTCTGCTCAGCTTGGGTACCTTGTGGTCACTATCCACATATCCCTTAGACACCAGTAAGTGGAAGTAATGTTCTGCTCAGCTTGGGTACCTTGTGGTGCTATCCACATATCCCCTAGACACCAGTAAGTGGAAGTAATGTTCTGCTCAGCTTGGGTACCTTGTGGTCACTATTCACATATCCCCTAGACACCAGTAAGTGGAAGTAATGTTCTGCTCAGCTTGGGTACCTTGTGGTCACTATTCACATATCCCCTAGACACCAGTAAGTGGAAGTAATGTTCTGTTCAGCTTGGGTACTTGTGGCCACTATCCACATATCCCCTAGACACCAGTAAGTGGAAGTAATGTTCTGCTCAGCTTGGGTACCTTGTGGTCACTATCCACATATACCCTAGACACCAGTAAGTGGAAGTAATGTTCTGCTCAGCTTGGGTACCTTGTGGTCACTATTCACATATCCCCTAGACACCAGTAAGTGGAAGTAATGTTCTGCTCAGCTTGGGTACCTTGTGGTCGCTATTCACATATCCCCTAGACACCAGTAAGTGGAAGTAATGTTCTGCTCAGCTTGGGTACCTTGTGGTCGCTATTCACATATCCCCTAGACACCAGTAAGTGGAAGTAATGTTCTGCTCAGCTTGGGTACCTTGTGGTCGCAATCCACATATCCCCTAGACACCAGTAAGTGGAAGTAATGTTCTGCTCAGCTTGGGTACCTTGTTGTCACTATCCACATATCCCCTAAAAAAAATAAAATAAAACAATCGTAATTGGGGATTTCAATGCCCATTCCAAAAGATGGGGTTATGAAAAAGTGGATTCTACAGGGAAGATAGTGGAAGAATTTTTGAATACCACAACTTTTGAACTGATTTATAGTAAAGAAGATCCCACAACCTTCATACATTATTCTGGAGCGGGTAGTAACCCAGACCTCTTGTTAGCTACAACAGATATTGTTTCAAAAATTAAAAAACAAGTTATAGAAGATCCAAGTTCTGGTCACAGAGCAGTAATTGCTGATATAAAACTAGAGAACACAAATAACAGTCAAGGTCTTACGAATCTGTATTGGAACTTCAAAAAAGCAGATTGGAACAAATATAAAACTGAATTAGAACATAAATTTAAAGAACAAACAAACTCACAGCTGCATGACCAACCAGATCATATGAACAAAGAATTCTGTAAAGTCATCCTAGAAACTGCAAAAAAACATATTCCTCGTGGAAGAATTAAAAATTTCAAACCCTTTTGGAACCCCCAGTTAGAAGAACTGAAAAAGCAAAGGGATATAGCTAGAAATACAGCTGAACAAACAAAAAACATATCAAATACACAAATATGGCGGAAGAAATGTGCCTCATTAAAAAAAGAAATTAATACTGCTAAAAGGAATCACTTTAATAATTTCTTAGAAAAAATGGATTATAGGACAGATGGTAACAAAGCTCATAAGTTCATAAAAAATGTCAAGGACAGGAAAGAAAACAACAGCACACCTATCATACACAACAATAAAATGTTAGTAAATGATGCAGTCATAGCCGAAACATTCAATAAATATTATGCTAATGCACACAAAGTAACAAGAAATAATAAAAAGGAACGTAAAGAATTTAAGAAAGATTCGAAACAAGAAAGAGAATATAATCCTAACACTCAGTGCAATATCTTTTTTCAAAATTTTAATATGCAAGAATTGAACATTGCAATAAATAATCTAAAAAACAAAAAGTCTCCTGGACCAGATCACATACATCCAGAGTTCATAAAAAACCTTGGAAAAACAGCAAAACAACTACTACTGAAACTCTACAATCTATCCTGGAAAACCACTGTACCTGCTGAATGGCGAAAAGCAATAATTGTCCCACTCTTGAAGAAAGACAAAACAGCATCAGAAATAAAAAATTATAGACCAATAGCTCTTACCAGCATAATAGCAAAAGTGATGGAAAGAATGGTGTCAAACAGGTTAAATTGGTTTCTAGAATCACAAAATTTAATATCCCCATGTCAAGCTGGATTCAGAGAGTCCCACTCTGCAAATGAACAAGTCTTACTTCTCAGTCAAGAAATCAAAGACTCCTTCAATAGAAAAGAAGATAATTTATCAGTTTTTATTGATTTTCAAAGCGCATATGATTCTATATGCAGAACAAAACTACTAAAGAAAGTAAAAAAAATAGGGATACAAGGTCAAATGTTTTCATGGCTATATCATTTCCTAACACAACGCTTTATTGCAACCAGATATGGAAGAAATATATCTAAATATAAACAAATACACCGTGGCTTGCCACAAGGTGCAGTGCTCAGCACTACACTTTTTAATATATTTATTAATGATCTACCACAACAAATACAAGAATCAGGTGTGAAGTGTGCACTATTTGCTGATGACTTGGTAATGTGGACTTCAAAACCAAAAAGCAAAAGTACAGAACTGGAAAAAACCATGCAACAATCCTTAACCAACTTACAGAGGTGGACCAAAGAAAATTTAATGACTGTTAATACAACAAAATCAAACTACCAAATCTTTTCACTAAGAAAAAAACCACTAAAAATAAAACTAAATTTTGAGGGTCAACAATTACCAGAAACAAAGGAAGCAAAGTATTTAGGAGTTACATTTGATACCAAACTTACATGGACCAAACAAATAGAAAATGTAATACAAAGAGCAGAGAGGCGCCTTTCACTGTTAAAACGTTTAACAGGAATGAAGTGGGGATGTTCCAGAGCAACGCTTAACACAACATATAATATATATATAAAACCATTGTTTACTTACTGCAGCGAAGTTCTTGTAACAGCAAACACAAAAAAAATTCAAATCTTTCAAAACCAAAGTCTGAGATTAATTATAGGTGCTATCAAAACCACACCAATAGCAGCTATGGAAATACTAACCAACCAATACCCCATTGAATATGAAATAGAAAAAGCGGCTCTTATTCAACACGAAAAGTTGATCAGACTCCCATTCAATACATGGCACAAGAGAAATTTTACACATACACTAAAGACTCAGGAGAGCTTTCTTTCCAAAATTCAAGACATCAAGAAGGATGTACACCTTCCTAATTCAAAGGAAAACTTTATATCTAAAGTCAATCCAACACATACATTAGACATCACATATTATTTGCACCTGACAGAAGAAGTTAAAAAAAGTGATACTCCAACTAGTGTTCTAAAATTATTGGCATTAGAGACAATCCATACTAGGTTTCCAGAACATGAGTGGCTCCATATTTATACTGATGGATCATTTATATCAAACAAAGATGGAGCAGGTGTTGGAGTCACATGTCACCTCTTTTCCTATTACAAATCTTTAAGTTATGGAACTACTAACTTTGATGGAGAAATTGAAGCAATTCGAATGGCCCTACAAAATCTTTTGTACAGAATTTCTCATTTTCAGCAAGCAGTTATTCTCTCAGATTCCAGGGCAGCAATTATAGCAATTACTTCCAAGTTGTCACCAAAAAACCAAACTATTATAGAATGTTGGAAGATGCTTAGCCATCTAACAGCACTTCAAAAACACCTAGTCTTCCAATGGATACCGGCTCACTGTGGACTGAGTGGTAATGAGAAAGCTGATTTTCTTGCAAAAAAGGGTACCAGCGGTGTACAGAAATCTATAGTTAATCTACCATTTTATGCAGCTAAAAGATTAGTCAACTCTGAAATCAAAAAAATTATTGCAAAATATTACAATGAAAAATCAAAGAATAAAAGATGGGAACTACCAAACATTCAAACAGTGATTCCTGAGTATCCTCGAAAAACAGCAGTTGCAACCTTCAGGCTGATTACAGGACATGATTGTCTGGCAAAACATTTAAACAGAATTGGGATATATTCTTCACCACTCTGTCCTCTATGTGATCTGCAAGAGGAAATGGATCGAGACCACCTTCAAATATGCCCGGCCACTTCTAGTGCCCCATCCATCAGTGAAAAATATTGGAGAGCAAGAGGATTAATGACTTCATTGTCAGAAATCCAGCATTAGCTAACAACAACATATCCCCTAGACACCAGTAAGCGGAAGTAATGTTCTGCTCAGCTTGGGTACCTTGTGGTCACTATCCACATATCCCGTAAACACCAGTAAGTGGAAGTAATGTTCTGCTCAGCTTGGGTAACTTATGGTTGCTATCCACATATCTCCTAGACACCAGTAAGAGGAAGTAATGTTCAGCTCAGCTTTGTTACCTTGTGGTCATTATCCACATATCCCTTAGACACCAGTAAGAGGAAGTAATGTTCTGCACAGCTTGGGTACCTTGTGGTCACCATCGACATATCCCCTAGACACCAGTAAGTGGAAGTAATGTTCTGCTCAGCTTGGGTACCTTGTGGTCACTATCCACATATCCCCTAGACACCATTAAGTGGAAGTAATGTTCTGCTCAGCTTGGGTACCCTGTGGTCACTATCCACATATCCCCTAGACACCAGTAAGTGGAAGTAATGTTCTGTTCAGCTTGGGTACCTTGTGGTCACCATCCACATATCCCTTAGACACCAGTAAGTGGAAGTAACGTTCTGCTCAGCTTGGGTACCTTGTGGTGCTATCCACATATCCCCTAGACACGAGTAAGTGGAAGTAATGTTCTGCTCAGCTTGGGTACCTTGTGGTCACTATTCACATATCCCCTAGACACCAGTAAGTGGAAGTAATGTTCTGCTCAGCTTGGGTACCTTGTGGCCACTATCCACATATCCCCTAGACACCAGTAAGTGGAAGTAATGTTCTGCTCAGCTTGGGTACCTTGTGGTCACTATCCACATATACCCTAGACACCAGTAAGTGGAAGTAATGTTCTGCTCAGCTTGGGTACCTTGTGGTCGCTATTCACATATCCCCTAGACACCAGTAAGTGGAAGTAATGTTCTGCTCAGCTTGGGTACCTTGTGGTCGCTATTCACATATCCCCTAGACACCAGTAAGAGGAAGTAATGTTCTGCACAGCTTGGGTACCTTGTGGTCACCATCCACATATCCCCTAGACACCAGTAAGTGGAAGTAATGTTCTGCTCAGCTTGGGTACCTTGTGGTCACTATCCACATATCCCCTAGACACCAGTAAGTGGAAGTAATGTTCTGCTCAGCTTGGGTACCCTGTGGTCACTATCCACATATCCCCTAGACACCAGTAAGTGGAAGTAATGTTCTGCTCAGCTTGGGTACCTTGTGGTCACCATCCACATATCCCTTAGACACCAGTAAGTGGAAGTAACGTTCTGCTCAGCTTGGGTACCTTGTGGTGCTATCCACATATCCCCTAGACACGAGTAAGTGGAAGTAATGTTCTGCTCAGCTTGGGTACCTTGTGGTCACTATTCACATATCCCCTAGACACCAGTAAGTGGAAGTAATGTTCTGCTCAGCTTGGGTACCTTGTGGCCACTATCCACATATCCCCTAGACACCAGTAAGTGGAAGTAATGTTCTGCTCAGCTTGGGTACCTTGTGGTCACTATCCACATATACCCTAGACACCAGTAAGTGGAAGTAATGTTCTGCTCAGCTTGGGTACCTTGTGGTCGCTATTCACATATCCCCTAGACACCAGTAAGTGGAAGTAATGTTCTGCTCAGCTTGGGTACCTTGTGGTCGCTATTCACATATCCCCTAGACACCAGTAAGTGGAAGTAATGTTCTGCTCAGCTTGGGTACCTTGTGGTCGCTATTCACATATCCCCTAGACACCAGTAAGTGGAAGTAATGTTCTGCTCAGCTTGGGTACCTTGTGGTCGCATTCCACATATCCCCTAGACACCAGTAAGTGGAAGTAATGTTCTGCTCAGCTTGGGTACCTTGTGGTCACTATCCACATATCCCCTAGACACCAGTAAGTGGAAGTAATGTCCTGCTCAGCTTGGGTACCTTGTGGTCGCTATTCACATATCCCCTAGACACCAGTAAGTGGAAGTAATGTTCTGCTCAGCTTAGGTACCTTGTGGTCACTATCCACATATCCCCTAAACACCAGTAAGTGGAAGTAATGTTCTGCTCAGCTTGGGTACCTTATGGTTGCTATCCACATATCTCCTAGACACCAGTAAGAGGAAGTAATGTTCAGCTCAGCTTGGTTACTTGTGGTCATTATCCACATATCCCCTAGACACCAGTAAGAAGAAGTAATGTTCTGCACAGCTTGGGTACCTTGTGGTCACTATCCACATATCCCCTAGACACCAGTAAGTGGAAGTAATGTTCTGCTCAGCTTGGGTACCTTGTGGTCACTATCCACATATCCCCTAGACACCAGTAAGTGGAAGTAATGTTCTACTCAGCTTGGGTACCTTGTGGTCACTATCCACATATCCCCTAGACACCAGTAAGTGGAAGTAATGTTCTGCTCAGCTTGGGTACCTTGTGGTCACTATCCACATATCCCCGAGACACCAGTAAGTGGAAGTAATGTTCTGCTCAGCTTGGGTACCTTGTGCTGCTATCCACATATCCCCTAGACACCAGTAAGTGGAAGTAATGTTCTGCTCAGCTTGGGTACCTTGTGGTCACTATTCACATATCCCTTAGACACCAGTAAGTGGAAGTAATGTTCTGCTCAGCTTGGGTACGTTGTGGTCACTATCCACATATCCCTTAGACACCAGTAAGTGGAAGTAATGTTCTGCTCATCTTGGGTACCTTATGGTGCTATCCACATATCCCCTAGACATCAGTAAGTGGAAGTAATGTTCTGCTCAGCTTGGGTACCTTGTGGTCACTATCCACATATCCCCTAGACAGCAGTAAGAGGAAGTAATGTTCTGCACAGCTTGGGTACCTTGTGGTCACCATCCACATATCCCCTAGACACCAGTAAGTGGAAGTAATGTTCTGCTCAGCTTGGGTACCTTGTGGTCACTATCCACATATCCCCTAGACACCAGTAAGTGAAAGTAATGTTCTGCTCAGCTTGGGTACCTTGTGGTCACCATCCACATATCCCTTAGACACCAGTAAGTGGAAGTAATGTTCTGCTCAGCTTGGGTACCTTGTGGTGCTATCCACATATCCCCTAGACACCAGTAAGTAGAAGTAATGTTCTGCTCAGCTTGGGTACCTTGTGGTCACTATTCACATATCCCCTAGACACCAGTAAGTGGAAGTAATGTTCTGCTCAGCTTGGGTACCTTGTGGTCACTATTCACATATCCCCAAGCCACCAGTAAGTGGAAGTAATGTTCTGCTCAGCTTGGGTACTTGTGGCCACTATCCACTTATCCCCTAGACACCAGTAAGTGGAAGTAATGTTCTGCTCAGCTTGGGTACCTTGTGGTCGCTATTCACATATCCCCTAGATACCAGTAAGTGGAAGTAATGTTCTGCTCAGCTTGGGTACCTTGTGGTCGCTATTCACATATCCCCTAGACACCAGTAAGTGGAAGTAATGTTCTGCTCAGCTTGGGTACCTTGTGGTCGCTATTCACATATCCCCTAGACACCAGTAAGTGGAAGTAATGTTCTGCTCAGTTGGGTACCTTGTGGTCGCTATTCACATATCCCCTAGACACCAGTAAGTGGAAGTAATGTTCTGCTCAGCTTGGGTACCTTGTGGTCGCAATCCACATATCCCCTAGACACCAGTAAGTGGAAGTAATGTTCTGCTCAGCTTGGGTACCTTGTGGTCACTATCCACATATCCCCTAGACACCAGTAAGTGGAAGTAATGTTCTGCTCAGCTTGGGTACCTTATGGTTGCTATCCACATATCTCCTAGACACCAGTAAGAGGAAGTAATGTTCTGCTCAGCTTCGTTACCTTGTGGTCATTATCCACATATCCCCTAGACACCAGTAAGAAGAAGTAATTTTCTGCACAGCTTGGGTACCTTGTGGTCATTATCCACATATCCCCTAGACACCAGTAAGAGGAAGTAATGTTCTGCTCAGCTTGGGTACCTTGTGGTCATTATCCACATATCCCCTAGACACCAGTAAGAGGAAGTAATGTGCTGTACAGCTTGGGTACCTTATGGTTGCTATCCACATATCTCCTAGACACCAGTATGAGGAAGTAATGTTCTGCACAGCTTGGGTACCTTGTGGTCGCTATTCACATATCCCCTAGACACCAGTAAGTGGAAGTAACGTTCTGCTCAGCTTGGGTACCTTGTGGTCACTATCCACATATCCCCTAGACACCAGTAAGTGGAAGTAATGCTCTACTCAGCTTGGGTACCTTGTGGTCACTATCCACATATCCCCTAGACACCAGTAAGTGGAAGTAATGTTCTGCTCAGCTTGGGTAACTTGTGGTCACTATTCACATATCCCTTAGACACCAGTAAGTGGAAGTAATGTTCTGCTCAGCTTGGGTACTTTGTGGTCACTATCCACATATCCCCTAGACACCAGTAAGTGGAAGTAATGTTCTGCTCAGCTTGGGTACCTTGTGGTCGCTATTCACATATCCCCTAGACACCAGTAAGTGGAAGTAATGTTCTGCTCAGCTTAGGTACCTTGTGGTCACTATCCACATATCCCCTAAACACCAGTAAGTGGAAGTAATGTTCTGCTCAGCTTGGGTACCTTATGGTTGCTATCCACATATCTCCTAGACACCAGTAAGAGGAAGTAATGTTCAGCTCAGCTTGGTTACCTTGTGGTCATTATCCACATATCCCCTAGACACCAGTAAGAAGAAGTAATGTTCTGCACAGCTTGGGTACCTTGTGGTCACTATCCACATATCCCCTAGACACCAGTAAGTGGAAGTAATGTTCTGCTCAGCTTGGGTACCTTGTGGTCACTATCCACATATCCCCTAGACACCAGTAAGTGGAAGTAATGTTCTACTCAGCTTGGGTACCTTGTGGTCACTATCCACATATCCCCTAGACACCAGTAAGTGGAAGTAATGTTCTGCTCAGCTTGGGTACCTTGTGGTCACTATCCACATATCCCCGAGACACCAGTAAGTGGAAGTAATGTTCTGCTCAGCTTGGGTACCTTGTGCTGCTATCCACATATCCCCTAGACACCAGTAAGTGGAAGTAATGTTCTGCTCAGCTTGGGTACCTTGTGGTCACTATTCACATATCCCTTAGACACCAGTAAGTGGAAGTAATGTTCTGCTCAGCTTGGGTACGTTGTGGTCACTATCCACATATCCCTTAGACACCAGTAAGTGGAAGTAATGTTCTGCTCATCTTGGGTACCTTGTGGTGCTATCCACATATCCCCTAGACATCAGTAAGTGGAAGTAATGTTCTGCTCAGCTTGGGTACCTTGTGGTCACTATCCACATATCCCCTAGACACCAGTAAGAGGAAGTAATGTTCTGCACAGCTTGGGTACCTTGTGGTCACCATCCACATATCCCCTAGACACCAGTAAGTGGAAGTAATGTTCTGCTCAGTTGGGTACCTTGTGGTTGCTATTCACATATCCCCTAGACACCAGTAAGTGGAAGTAATGTTCTGCTCAGCTTGGGTACCTTGTGGTCGCAATCCACATATCCCCTAGACACCAGTAAGTGGAAGTAATGTTCTGCTCAGCTTGGGTACCTTGTGGTCACTATCCACATATCCCCTAGACACCAGTAAGTGGAAGTAATGTTCTGCTCAGCTTGGGTACCTTATGGTTGCTATCCACATATCTCCTAGACACCAGTAAGAGGAAGTAATGTTCAGCTCAGCTTGGTTACCTTGTGGTCATTATCCACATATCCCCTAGACACCAGTAAGAAGAAGTAATTTTCTGCACAGCTTGGGTACCTTGTGGTCATTATCCACATATCCCCTAGACACCAGTAAGAGGAAGTAATGTTCTGCTCAGCTTGGGTACCTTGTGGTCATTATCCACATATCCCCAAGACACCAGTAAGAGGAAGTAATGTGCTGTACAGCTTGGGTACCTTATGGTTGCTATCCACATATCTCCTAGACACCAGTATGAGGAAGTAATGTTCTGCACAGCTTGGGTACCTTGTGGTCGCTATTCACATATCCCCTAGACACCAGTAAGTGGAAGTAACGTTCTGCTCAGCTTGGGTACCTTGTGGTCACTATCCACATATCCCCTAGACACCAGTAAGTGGAAGTAATGTTCTGCTGAGCTTGGGTACCTTGTGGTCACTATCCACATATCCCCTAGACACCAGTAAGTGGAAGTAATGTTCTACTCAGCTTGGGTACCTTGTGGTCACTATCCACATATCCCCTAGACACCAGTAAGTGGAAGTAATGTTCTGCTCAGCTTGGGTACCTTGTGGTCACTATTCACATATCCCTTAGACACCAGTAAGTGGAAGTAATGTTCTGCTCAGCTTGGGTACGTTGTGGTCACTATCCACATATCCCTTAGACACCAGTAAGTGGAAGTAATGTTCTGCTCATCTTGGGTACCTTGTGGTGCTATCCACATATCCCCTAGACATCAGTAAGTGGAAGTAATGTTCTGCTCAGCTTGGGTACCTTGTGGTCACTATCCACATATCCCCTACAGACCAGGAAGTGGAAGTAATCTTCTGCTGAGCTTGTGTACCTTGTGGTCAGCATCCACAAATCCCCTAGATACCAGTAAGTGGAGTAATGTTCTGCTCAGCTTGGGTACCTTGTGGTCACTATCCACATATACCCTAGACACCAGTAAGTGGAAGTAATGTTCTGCTCAGCTTGGGTACCTTATGGTCACTATCCACATATCCCCTAGACACCAGTAAGTGGAAGTAATGTTCTGCTCAGCTTGGGTACCTTGTGGTCATTATCCACATATCCCCTAGACACCAGTAAGTGGAAGTAATGTTCTGCTCAGCTTGGGTACCTTGTGGTCGCTATTCACATATCCCCTAGACACCTGTAAGTGGAAGTAATGTTCTGCTCAGCTTGGGTACCTTGTGGTCACTATCCACATATCCCCTAGACACCAGTAATTGGAAGTAATGTTCTGCTCAGCTTGGGTACCTTGTGGTCGCAATCCACATATCCCCTAGAGACCAGTAAGTGGAAGTAATGTTCTGGTCAGCTTGGGTACCTTGTGGTCACTATCCACATATCCCCTAGACACCAGTAAGTGGAAGTAATGTTCTGCTCAGCTTGGGTACCTTGTGGTCACTATCCACATATCCCCTAGACACCAGGAAGTGGAAGTAATCTTCTGCTCAGCTTGTGTACCTTGTGGTCACTATCCACATATGTCCTAGACACCAGTAAGTGGAAGTAATGTTCTGCTCAGCTTGGGTACCTTGTTGTCACTATCCACATATCCCCTAGACACCAGTAAGTGGAAGTAATGTTCTGCTCAGCTTGGGTACCTTGTGGTCGCTATCTACATATCCCCTAGTCACCAGTAAGTGGAAGTAATGTTCTGCTCAGCTTAGGTACCTTGTGGTCACTATCCACATATCCCCTAGACACCAGGAAGTGGAAGTAATCTTCTGCTCAGCTTGTGTACCTTGTGGTCAGTATCCACATATCCCCTAGACACCAGTAAGTGGAAGTAATGTTCTGCTCATCTTGGGTACCTTGTGGTGCTATCCACATATCCCCTAGACATCAGTAAGTGGAAGTAATGTTCTGCTCAGCTTGGGTACCTTGTGGTCACTATCCACATATCCCCTAGACACCAGGAAGTGGAAGTAATCTTCTGCTGAGCTTGTGTACCTTGTGGTCAGCATCCACAAATCCCCTAGATACCAGTAAGTGGAGTAATGTTCTGCTCAGCTTGGGTACCTTGTGGTCACTATCCACATATCCCCTAGACACCAGTAAGTGGAAGTAATGTTCTGCTCAGCTTGGGTACCTTGTGGTCATTATCCACATATCCCCTAGACACCAGTAAGTGGAAGTAATGTTCTGCTCAGCTTGGGTACCTTGTGGTCGCTATTCACATATCCCCTAGACACCTGTAAGTGGAAGTAATGTTCTGCTCAGCTTGGGTACCTTGTGGTCACTATCCACATATCCCCTAGACACCAGTAATTGGAAGTAATGTTCTGCTCAGCTTGGGTACCTTGTGGTCGCAATCCACATATCCCCTAGAGACCAGTAAGTGGAAGTAATGTTCTGGTCAGCTTGGGTACCTTGTGGTCACTATCCACATATTCCCTAGACACCAGTAAGTGGAAGTAATGTTCTGCTCAGCTTGGGTACCTTGTGGTCAGTATCCACATATCCCCTAGACACCAGTAAGTGGAAGTAATGTTCTGCTCAGCTTGGGTACCTTGTGGTCACTATCCACATATCCCCTAGACACCAGTAAGTGGAAGTAATGTTCTGCTCAGCTTTGGTACCTTGTGGTCACTATCCACATATCCCCTAGACACCAGGAAGTGGAAGTAATGTTCTGCTCAGCTTGGGTACCTTGTGGTCACTATCCACATATCCCCTAGACACCAGGAAGTGGAAGTAATCTTCTGCTCAGCTTGTGTACCTTGTGGTCAGTATCCACATATCCCCTAGACACCAGTAAGTGGAAGTAATGTTCTGCTCAGCTTGGGTACCTTGTGGTCACTATCCACATATCCCCTGGACACCAGTAAGTGGAAGTAATGTTCTGCTCAGCTTGAGTACCTTGTGGTCGCTATCTACATATCCCCTAGTCACCAGTAAGTGGAAGTAATGTTCTGCTCAGCTTGGGTACCTTGTGGTCGCTATCTACATATCCCCTAGTCACCAGTAAGTGGAAGTAATGTTCTGCTCAGCTTGGGTACCTTGTGGTCGCTATTCACATAACCCCTAAACAGAGACCCCTGAGTATACTTATGATAATATAAAAATATAAAAAATGCAAATTCACTAAAGTTTGTGGGTATAATTGTAAATAGTAGTTTAATATGGATACATCATATAGATTATGTTTGTAATAAGATTAGCATATCTATTATGTTACCTTAAATCTTTAAATATGAATATGAATTTATTGAATATAAACTCGCAAATGTCATCAAACAACAGGATCCAAATTTAAAAACAAATCTGAAAATGGACCTTATCAATAGATGTTTATACAATCTACAGGAACTTTGGGAGGCATCTCAAAACTAAGTTACACTATTTTTTTAAAAAATAACTAAGCATTTAAATAATTTAAAAATGGTATATTTTGAATGCTACATTCAGTACCTATTTTTTTAAATAATTTCCTTGAACCTCAATACATGGTTGGTACCATGATAACAATTTTTTTAACCCAGTGTCAAACCACTCTCCCACCAAACTGGTCAGTCATCTTTCCCCCTAGATGTTATTGCTGGAAAAAGATGGTAATCACTTGATGCAAGGTCAGACGAACAAGGTGGATGACTGAAAATATCCCATCAAAACTGCTCAAAGAAGGCTCAAGTTTCACGAGTAGTTCATGGGCGAGCATTATCGTGGAACAGAAAACCATTTTGCTCAACTTTCTCCTCGTTTTGTTTTGTATGGCTCTTCTGAGTTTTCTCAGCACCTCCCAATAACAAGCCGCTGTCATTACGGTCCCACAGGGCAGCTAATCGATTAACAGTACTCCCTTCGAATCTCAAAATATTGTTGCCATGACCTTGCCAGCCAATGCAACAACTTTTGCCTTTTTTGGTGTTGCCTCATACTTTTGTTTCCATGCCATAATCTGTCTTTTGGACTTGTGTGTCCACTGATGGATCATGTGTTGATAGTCACAGAATTATCCTGTGAAGTGATGCACGGCTTATTTCAATATAACGAGGAAGTTCAAACAAAACTACATCAGTGTCTATGACTCAAACCTCGTCAACAATATCTGGAGCATGGGAAGTGGAGGGTCGACCGCTTTGTTGCTCATCGTGTAATGTTGTTCACCCTTCAATGAATGATTGGCCAACGAGAAACCATTGGACTTGACAAAACATCTTTACCATAAATGCTGCACATCTCGCGATAAATTATTTATATTTTCCCATCAAACGAACTTTGCAATCGGCGGTAGGAGTGAGTGGAGCACAGTTCTGCTACTACACCCATACCTATATTCCCTGGGAGTTTCAAACTTTTTCCATCTACCGTGCAGATTTAAAAAAATAGTGTAACTTACTTTTGAGATGCCCCTCATATAAATAATTTTTTTCAATGTATTAATTTGATATAAATCATTCAGTAAATTTAAAACTATAACATGGTCATTGTCAGAAATTTGTAAGCAAATCTATTGACAATAAACATTATTAAATAAAGGTACAGATAAAGTAAATAGACTTTTATTTGTCACAATATATTCCAAACTTGCACAACCTACCCTAAGGATTTATTCTTACTCTTTTCTGATAAGCTTTCATTTTCCATAGTATTGCAACATAATATCAAAGTGATTCCACTCAAATGAACAGATTAATCTAACCAATTTTGGTATTTACTTAAATCAGATCCACACCCGTCATCGCTGCCATTCGTTTCAAAAATGAATACCCCAATGTATGGAAGCTCGTTTGCTTAAAATGCCACTGTTCACAACATTTAACACTTTGTTTATTATCGATGACTCACTGTCCCAACTTTCAATAATGTATGCACTTTAGAACAAGCTGAATACTTAGTGAAGTCGCCTACTTGTACCAAAACTGATTTAGATCTCTCTTTTTGCACGGTGTTTTAACACTACCGTTATTTAGTTGGTTCACTAGCATATCTGGACCTTAAAACGTGCATTTTTAATGAAAACTCCAAATCTTATTTTATCACTTGTATCATATGATATACTTACCTTCTGCAGTCAGTAATTCATAATTCACCTCACAACATTAGTAGTATATTTAACTTGCCATGTCATCAATATATTTGTTTCTGAAATGGAAACACTGCAACCTAACGTCTTTAGCAACTATTTTCCACACTGAATGTTTATCAGATGTATCTAATATTGCAGTGATTCGGATTATAACAGGATAACACTTCACAACACAATTAAAAGACAGATCAAAACCATCTTTTTCGAATTATTCCACACTTGGTTTTGTGCTTTTAAATCACGCTGCAAAGAAGAAATGTAAGAGTTAAACTTTTGCTTGGTTTAACATAATTTCCACAGCTTACCAGTTTGCAATGATTGGCATGTATGCCTATTTCAAAATATTTTTAATCAGAAACTATAATTTCGACATTTTGCTATGCAAAATACCGTTGGAATTGGTAAGAAAACTCATTGGGTACCTTACGTGATCTGAAATTGTAAACAGTCTTCAACATCTCACTCACAAAGAAATGTGTGGGTTTCTTTCACAGTTGTGTAAACAGTTTATTTGTTCTTTTGTTTGTTTTTCGTTTCTTGTAGTGTCAACAGGAGTTTCTTATATTAGTGGCATTGGCGCACCAGATTTGATGTAAAAACTAACCTAATGGAATTCATCCCATCCTTGATCACTTAGTAGATATGTCACCGAGGTCACTATCATTACTTGTACTCAAACGGAAAGGTCAGTTGTGAATCCCCGACTCCTGGTCCTCTTGCTTTTCACGAACCGCTGCCTCATTAAGGTAACTAGAGAAAGACTGCCTCATTAAGAAAAAAACGTTTGCTGTAAACTTATCTAAGAGACGGCATGTTTTTGCCCTTGAAGATCAAGTATAATGACTTATAAGCAAAGCAGTCTGTGTATTAAACAAGCGGGAGAAGCAAAAGGACATACCGATTCACTTTATCGAAACTTGCCGAGTATGATATTCCCGTTACCTACCTACTTATAGTGCTGAGATAGTTCTGGGAGTAAAAGTCGAGTTCTAATTTAGAGTCGTTCCAAGGTAAAGTGGAAAACAGGCTTATGGATCGTCCAGTTTTCATTTTACTTTCTATACTAGTTACCTAATGGTAAGTAGAGGAAATAGTGCAGCGGAAATACACCTTCTGAGGTCCCCTGATTAAAAAAAACGTTATTGGAAAAATATCCGCGTGTGAGTGAGAGAGGGGCGGAGGGGATAAATATAAAATCAGCATATCTATTGTCCAGGTATCTAGAATCTATAACAGTCATGGGCGTCAAGAAAGGGGGGCAAGGGGGCTGCTGGCCCCCCCTGGAATTTGGTAAGCTTAATGTGCAATCAATTACTGACTATTAAACTACTATTTTAAAAGATCAATTTTTATTTAGCACAAATTAATATGGTTATATGCAACAAATATACATTTTGACAATAAAATAATGAATCAAATTTCAAACATGTGTCCCCCCCTGGAAAAATGTCTGCCGACGCTCATGATGCCAGTACATAGTATCCATCGATTTTATTTTTATTAAATTTATTATCAATTTATATACACATATAGTCCACAGATCAGATAGCTACAAACACACATAGCCAAGAAAAGAAAATAACATTTTTCTTGTCTATTTATGCTCTTCTTTCCCTCTCCTAGCTGCCTCCAGTCTTCCAGTTGAAATCTAGAATTGCATCTAGAGTTCTTGTAGGCCTCTTTAATGTTTCTACAAGTGAAACTCTTTCATTTTCAGTTCTTCTGGGGATCACTCTTCTATTGCTTTTGTGGACAACTATAACTATAGTTCGCCATTTCTTGCGATATTTGGGAAATACTTATCTAATCTTTTGATGTTCCAGATCTTTCTCCAGCTACATATTGTGTTCCTTCCTCCAAAAGTGTACGATTTTTATCACATTCCAAGAGTGTGTCCAGCTCCGGCACATTGTACAAATCACACATGTCAGTTTCTCGACGTCCTATTTTATTAAAAGGTCCATGTCCTGTGAGAAACTGAATTCCACTGCAGGTTTAAGGTGTAACTTCGAAGTTCCTTGTGCAAATGTTCATTGCGCTATTTAGACTTCTAAATCATTCAGCTTGACATTACTCAAGCCAATAAAGATCTGAACTTACGTAGGTACGCAGCTGCGGCCGGCTTCACTCCTCTACTTCTAAAAGACCTCCCTTGGCTGCAACCCTTTCATGATCAGTGGGAACCATATAATCTGTATAATCTATGGTGGGAATTCAGGGTATTACTATGTGTTCCTAGTTGAATGGGAACTGCAATTCCCATCTCTAGAGTGTGCTACCGTCTGCCAGTAAGTATGTTAACTGTTTGCATAACAACACAGAACATAAATCCACTGGCACAGTGCAGGTAGAATTTCTGTACTTCACTGCAGGGAAGGGTGTTATGGGTAGACTTAAGAGCACAGGTTGAGACCCAGTGAACAAGGAAGACTAGTGCGCTACGCTGCGGTGATGCTAGATCAAACACTTTGATAAGACACCAAAACAATCCAGCTGAGACACACACAATAAACTTAATGACACAAAACAGCAGGAAACTGAGGAGATTGAGGGAGCTGGAGTGACTGGCAGGGATCAAGCTCTTTGCTTTCTTCCAACACTATTTATAGCTGGCAAGACATACTGCATTAGCACCATGTGACACACTACTAAATCTTTCTTAAACTCATTTTACAGTACAGTTTTTTTTGTAGCATTTAAGACCCGCTTTTACTACTGTGGCATCGCAGGTGGTGGCACTGATGATACATGGAATGAAGATGGAGCACTGGTGGAATGAGATGGCAATTATTGTACAATTTATGTAGGAACTGTACATTGAATCAAACTAAAAAGCGAACATTTGGTGTATTATAGTTACGTTGTTGCCATCATAGTTAAATTTATTAATGTGAACATTAAATTTAAAAAAATCTACAAATCTCATCTGGATAATCTGGAGATCCACATAAATGAAGGACGGATAAACAAGGTTTTACTGCACACCTTTCACCCTTAACATTACATGTGTATATTTTCAAATCAAAATACTTCCATTTTATGTGACAGATTCACAACACAATTTATATCTATAGCACTCATAACATTCATTGGTAATACATTTTCATTGATCTAAGTTTTTTATTGATGCAGAATTAGCAGTACAGTGCACTATAATGTATTTTCTAATAATCTCAGAAGTAAATCTCCTGCAGTTTTCAACTAAACACTGGCTGTATTGCAAGGTGTGGTCAAGGTCACATGTGTTGGGGGCAAAGCATAAATTCATGTACTTTGTTATTCTCAGGTAGACTGTTTCCCTTCAATTGATCCTTGATTGCATACAATTCAGCATATCCACAAGTTTTATGCAGAACTGCAATGGGGCAAGAGCCACTCTCAACACTATGGTCCTCTACAACACAGAGTCACCCGTCTCTCTCCCATCAGTATCCAAGTTTCACTGCCTGCTTATGACATTTAGTTAACGTGACCACAGAATATGTGAAGTAAAGAACGGTGACACTGGAACTAACATTTTCAGGTACAAAACAAATGGTTAGGCATTCTACTGTAACTTTTAATGTATAAGAACGAAATGAAGACAATTATGGAGCAATACTTTCTACAGCAATAGTTTAGCACTTTTATAATACTATTTACTAATCGTTATTGCTTTGTATAAATAATAAATAAATAAACTTGGTCAACAGTCTAGTTTATGTGAGCACAAGATTTTCCATCACTATAAAGATCACCCAAATATTAATGTTCTTCCTTGCACTCCAAGAATACCACATACTTGGAAGACATTTAGATTAAACTGAAACAAAAGTATTCACAGAGACTAGCACAAGAATATTCACTGTGTTGCAACTCTACTGTCAATAACTTACATACAAGTTTCCAGCATCAATTTCTGCTTCATTTCATATCAACATCTTCCTTACTCTCATAGCAGGCTAAAGGCCATCTTCCCCACATTCATCGGCCAGGAGAGAACTGGGGTACTAGCCATGTCCCATGCACCACTACTGCACCCCACTCATGATGCCCATTGTGGGCAGAGGTGGTAGTAGACATGGCAGTTTGGAAACAGGACTTGGCCCTGCAAGTTTCGTTTTTTATATAATTTAATTTACATTAATAAACACCAAACGAGGATGATGCCTGTGAAAGTCATTTTCCAATTCCTATTTTTCTTTCAGAGATATTTGCAGTGGTAATTTTAGGGGGCTCAGCTGGTACACACAAATAGTACTTAACACTAGTACTATCAAAACAAATGACAGATTTTAGCAGATGCATGCACAGGATCACTGATCTGATTGATTTTGTTTCACTTTAACCTTTGGGCAACATTTTATCATCTAGGACAACAACCTAGTGGAACTTTCGGTGTCTTCACGTATTTTCCAGCACTAGTAAAGTCTGTTGTGCTATAGATTATTTACACTAATGATTTGGTTGATCCAACCGATAAATGATGACACTTTAACGTACACTCCGGGCACATCCACACGTCCACAACCAAAACCCCAGGATACTAAACCAGCAAGCTCATAGAAGCCATCATCTTGGCAAACCAAAGGACCTCCTCCATCACCCTGCAAAACACAGTTAGTTCATAACCATTACAAACTGACTATATTGTTCCTCACAATGTGGACTATGATAACGGTAACGATAAACATGAGGACCAGCAGGAGGAAGAGGATGAGGGGGAGGATGATGAGAAAGAGAAGGAGGAGGAGAAGGAGGAGGGCAATAAGAATACTGAGAAAAAAGTATTCACATCAAGGATCAACAGGATGGAAGTTGCATATCAACTAACTAGAGATGTTTACAGCAAATAATCAGTGTTCATCAATACAACTTATGTAAAAGACTGCAACACCCCCTCCCTCCCCCCACTTGTGAAACAAAGATGTGCAATAACACTGCAATAAGAGAAGCAGGGGTCATGCTGTGAGTTGATAAGTGCAACTGCTTCTGCCTCCACTTCTGATAAAACTTTGTCATTTACTACCCTAGCAATCCCACCTCTCTTGCACATATGGTTGTCATGTACCGAGCTTAGACATTATTGTTCAGTCATTTGTCCACAAGTTTCATACACAGCAGATTGACTTGCAATGAATAGGGAAGATCTGATAGAAAAGCTAGAAGTAAAAGAAAGAAAAACTCTGCAAAAGATCCTGGGATCAATCAAAGAAAATGGCAAGTAAAGAAGACACCATAATAGCAGACTATCAGCATGTGGAAAAGGATCTTGAATGCCATTTGGTAAAGGAGGGTTAATCTCTATGCCATATATAAGGGTCACTGCAAAAGTAATACACAACGTTTATTTATAAATTACATTTTCATCGTACAGCTTAATTACTTTTACAGTATGTATATATACAGGATGATTACATATGATTAATCGGGTTTTAGTTGAATGTATTTTGCAAAGTATTACATTCAAAATAATGAATAATACATTGTATGAAAAAGCACATTTTCAAGTTTCTTACATATCGTTATAAATGTTCTATGTGCTCTCCTTGTGTTACACGACACACACCTAAGAGGTAGTCAAGTTCAGCCCATACACCTTCCAGCATGTCCCTGTTGATGTTCGCCAGCACGGAAGTGATGCGATCCTGGAGTTCAGCCAATGTGGTACATACGCATTATCTTTCACATATTCCCAACTGTAACGTCAGGAGACCTTGGTGGCCATCTGAAGAGTGCCAAATCACCCTCGTTCAGATGGCGATGCACTTCTCTATGCCAATGAGGCAGAGCTCCGTCCTGTTGGAATATGAAGTGTGGCATATCAGCCATCAGTCTGGGAAACAACCAGTTTTGTAACACATGTAGGTATGCCATACTCATCGGACAAAAGTAGAGCCCGTAAATGTTGGTATGTGACACAGCACAGAGGACATAAATCTTTGGAGAATCTCTTTCAATCTCCATTGTAACATTGGGATCTATTGTCCCCATATGCGGATGTTGCGATGATTCACTTTACCTTTTAGGTGGAATGTCACCTCATCACTGAACACGAGTCAGTGGGGAAATTCATCTTCAATTGTTTCCTGGAGACGTTCACAAAATTTGCATCTGATGGTCAGACGTTTGGCTATAAGCATTGTAACAGTTGTACACGATATGGTTTCTGTCGTAATTGTTTACCCAGAATCTTCCACACAGTTGCCTGAGGAATGCCAAATTCGCGACTTGCACGTGTGGATTTCTTTGGGCTACAAATGAACACATTTCGGACCTTCTCCACTGTTTCCACAGCGATAGGTGGTCGCCTGGAGCTTTTCCCTTTTCCTTTTGCTGTGTCCTTGAACTGTCGATACTATCACAAAATGCTTTGGTGGGTTGGTGGCTCTCTGTTGTACTGTCTTCGGAATGAACACTGCACGGTAGTGATGGATTCTGTCTTCTCATATTGCAATGCACAAAATGCTTTCTGTTATTAGTCACCATTTTTAAATAGTTATCACCCTGCCACCTGGTGAGTCACATCCAAAACTGCAATAGCATAAACAAAACTTTGAAGTATGCTCTTTCAATTGTTTATTAGTACAAATGGGTGGGCATTGCATTTTGGAAGCTACAAGATGTCAAAACCCGATGAATCATTTGTAATCATCCTGTATATATATATTCCTCCTCACCATCATCCACAAGGATTAGGCCTGTTGACCTGTTCTATCTTCAAAGGCAATATTGTCCAAATGTTTTATTCTTAGTCTGTTGATATTTCTATGTCCTCTTGGTTCATAATCTAACATTATTTTAGGTAGTTGTTTATCATTCATTCTTGTTATATGTTGGCATCAGTTATTATTTTTGTTGTATTAATTCAGAAAAATTGAAAATATCTAGTTATTGTATATTTTTAATTCTCTAATGATCTAAGATAATGACATCAGCAACACTTCATAGAAATTTCATTTCACTGGTTTCTGTTTTCATTTTAGTTGCTCAATTTTTAGAGCAATTTTCGAACCATAAATTAATAGTGGTACAGCTAATGTTTTATAAAATTTTAATTGTGTTGAATATTGTGTTTTATTCCTTAAAGTTTTTCTTATTGTTCTTCACATTTGCTGCAATTTATTAATTTTATTTGTAGCATCTTGTTCTTTAAGAAATAATATACTGCAGCCTAAATAGTTATCAGACCCTCCTTTAAATAGTTAAGATCTAGTACCATGAGGGAACAAATCTTCATTTTGAAAAACAGAAAGAGAGTATTCAATTTTGACATCCCCAAGCAAGTTCCTTGAGCCACCACCAGAGGAGACCTCAGAGAAAACATCACCATCCACACCAGGGAGAACCAGTCAATGTCCAGTTGATAATGGAGGAAAGTCAAGCCTTTGAAACATGTTTCGTTAAAATATAAGTATATGTTGTGTAGTGTTATTAATCGAGTCACCTTTTTGATTTAAATCTAGTACAATTCTTGTTTTTGAAGCCATGGCCACTACAGCTGAACTAAACCATTACCTTTGTCTAAGTTTAGTTGTGTACTCTTACAAGCTCTGTATTCTGTGCTGTCTGACAAAACATTAGAGCAGCAATTGGAAAGGAAAGAGAGAGCAATAAAAGACAATCAGCTGTGCTTATTGTCAACTATTCAGTAAAGAATGACTGACAGGTTTCTCAGTATTCAGGCCATCATCAATGCACCCCCCCACCTCCCCACCTCCCCACCTCCCAGACTAGTCAGATAGCAGCAATATGGTTTAATTTAAAAGGTGAGTTAATTAATAACACTGAACAACACTTACAACATATTTTTCCGGGACGCATTTCGAAGGTAACTTTCCTCCATTATCAACCGGACAATAACTGAGTTTCCATGGTTTCATGGTGCAGATGGTGATGCTTCTTCTGGTGTTTCTTCTGGTGGCGGTTCAATGAACTTACTGAAAATGTCTCTCTGAGGAATGTCGAAATTAAATACTCGGTTTCTATTTTTTAAAATAAAGATTTGGAAAGTTACCTTCAAAACGCGTCCCGGAAAAATATGTTGTTAAGTGTTGTTCAGTGTTATTAATTAACTCACCTTTTAAATTAAATTAATTACAACAACACTGTTTTCAAACTTCTATGAAAGGAAGATAGCAATATGGTTGTTTGAACTTAGAGCAGACTTTCCCCGGGTGTCTAACAATTTTCTAAACTCTGCATTCTGGAACTGAACATTCTCTATTAAAAAGTATACTTTGATTTCTGCCGTCCATGTAAGATAATTTTCATTTATTAAAGAGAATTTAGCATGTCTTTCACCGCTAAATTCATGAGACCATGAAATATTTCCATTTAAGACCGATTTCCTCTTAACAAGGGGTCCTGTCTCATGAATTTTGAAATTCCCACAGTATAATATGATGTCATCTGTTTAACCAGAAGTGCAAAGGATAGCATAATGCCAAACAGGACCAAAATATCCACAGAAATGCCAGTCGACTGCATAACTGATGGAGATAAGGTTCCCAGAAGCTAGTCTTGAATAAATAAGACAAGTGGAGAGCAAAGTGTTTCAATTATTTGGTGAATCATCCCAACATTAATCAATAGTACTCCAAAGCAGTACCTGGCATGCATCATTGCCTTCTTCTCCACCGGCACAGAAGCTGCTAGCTGGGAGGATGAATATCTTCTCTGTCACAGCATTGATCTTTCGGATACATTCAGCATCACTTACAATTGGTATCTCTGCTTCTCGTACTCTCAATGGTATAGGTCCAGCTGTAATAATTACCATACAAGTTATTTTAGTGAAAACTTAGCTCTGTAAGTTATAGACTTTCACAAGAAACAAGCTACACAAACACTTGCACACATACAACATGCACAAGAAACATGGAAGAATTTTTATAATATTGTGATGTAGTTATCACCACCTTTGTGGGTGAAGAGATATCCCAATGGGATCTCTTCAATGCCACAGCTAGGATTTGAACCACAAATCCTCCGAGAGAAATATAAATTGGTTGGAGAATTCAATGTCATTCTGGCAGGTTGTCACAGTAGCTTAATGGTTAGAGCACCCACCTGATAAGTGGAGGGTCTGTGGTTCAAATCCCAGCTGTGACATTGAATTTTTCAGTTTCAATTCTACCTCTCAACCATTGCCCACACAAGGCTTGTGTGTTTGAAAACACCAATAGTAAGTTAGTTGGCAAAAATAAATATTAGAAGTGTTATTGAGAGATATTGTGCCTGTTGTGGAACCTTCCTTCTCCCCACCTGCAGAACATTCTAGAACTCTCCCAAAACATCCAGCAGCTATATAACTAAGTGTGCAGTGAGTAAGTGAATTTGTTCCCGATGCAAAATCAAATGCTATGAGTGAGGTGATGATGATATTGCAATACTGCAAGTACTAAACAACTAAAACACTTAAACTTATCATGGAAAAAAAAGCAAAATTCAACTAAATAATACCTGCCATTTTTGAATTCCAAGCAAATATACTTTTCAAATTCTAAAATAATGGAAAACAATAATAATGATGATGTAACACATGAAATGCAGCACAGGTTCACTGCATAGGGAACTGAATTTTTGCTTCTTAGTTTGAATAAAAAACTGAACCATAAGTCAGTCTTCTAATAAAATCACTTTCATTGCCAATGAAGTAAGGAATAGGATGAAAAATGAATATTAAAAGTCCTTTCAACCTGTACATAGTATGTATTAAGCAAACACAAAATCAAATGTCACTGATAGAATAGAAGTGTTATTGAGAGATATTGTGCCTGTTGTGGAACCTTCCTTCTCCCCACCTGCAGAACATTCTAGAACTCTCCCAAAACATCCAGCAGCTATATAACTAAGTGTGCAGTGAGTAAGTGAGTTTGTTCCCAACGCAACATCAAATGCTATGAGTGAGGTGATGATGATGTTGCAATACTGCAAGTACTAAACAACTAAAACACTTAAACTTATCATGGAAAAAAAAGCACAATTCAACTAAATAATACCTGCCATTTTTTAATTCCAGGCAAATATACTTTTCAAATTCTAAAATAATGGAAAACAATAATAATGATGATGTAACACATGAAATGCAGCACAGGTTCACTGCATAGGGAACTGAATTTTTGCTTCTTAGTTTGAATAAAAAACTGAACCATAAGTCAGTCTTCTAATAAAATCACTTTCATTGCCAATGAAGTAAGGAATAGGATGAAAAATGAATGTTAAAAGTCCTTTCAACCTGTACATAGTATGTATTAAGCAAACACAAAATCAAATGTCACTGCAGCTTCTGAAACCCTCCCCTTTGAGCCCTGCATTATGTGCATGCCAGGTTGCATTCTGTGATGTTACCATTCCTACAATCATGATAATCAATTGCTAACTCCTGCTTTAAACCATATCTAAATTTTGCTTCAGCTTCATGACAGTTTAACTCCAACAACATTAACTTACCATTCAGATATTTCTTTACCAAAAATGTTCATAATTTTTCATTATTCTACCTCTGGAATTCATCATACTTATGCTTCTAACACTGTTCCACTATAAAAGTATGCATTCTTGCATGAGGACTCTCCTGTAACTGGCACCATTTATTCTCAAATTGTACCAACAAACAAATGCTGAAAGCATATTAGTCATGTATCCTGGATACCCAACAATACATTGGAGCAGACAAACTCTGTATCAGAGAGAGTAGTCAGGATGTGTGATCAGTCCAAAGTGAGGAAGGAGATGATATGAAATGTGATGATGGAGCACACAAACTCTGTACCAGAGAGAGTAGTCAGGATGTGTGATCAGTCCGAAGTGAGGAAGGAGATGATATGAAATGTGATGATGGAGCAGACAAACTCTGTATCAGAGAGAGTAGTCAGGATGTGTGATCAGTCCGAAGTGAGGAAGGAGATGATATGAAATGTGATGATGGAGCAGACAAACTCTGTATCAGAGAGAGTAGTCAGGATGTGTGATCAGTCCGAAGTGAGGAAGGAGATGATATGAAATGTGATGATGGAGCAGACAAACTCTGTACCAGAGAGAGTAGTCAGGATGTGTGATCAGTCCGAAGTGAGGAAGGAGATGATATGAAATGTGATGATGGAGCAGACAAACTCTGTACCAGAGAGAGTAGTCAGGATGTGTGATCAGTCCGAAGTGAGGAAGGAGATGATATGAAATGTGATGATGGAGTAGACAAACTCTGTATCAGAGAGAGTAGTCAGGATGTGTGATCAGTCCAAAGTGAGGAAGGAGATGATATGAAATGTGATGATGGAGCAGACAAACTCTGTATCAGAGAGAGTAGTCAGGATGTGTGATCAGTCCAAAGTGAGGAAGGAGATGATATGAAATGTGATGATGGAGCACACAAACTCTGTACCAGAGAGAGTAGTCAGGATGTGTGATCAGTCCGAAGTGAGGAAGGAGATGATATGAAATGTGATGATGGAGCAGACAAACTCTGTATCAGAGAGAGTAGTCAGGATGTGTGATCAGTCCGAAGTGAGGAAGGAGATGATATGAAATGTGATGATGGGGCAGACAAACTCTGTACCAGAGAGAGTAGTCAGGATGTGTGATCAGTCCGAAGTGAGGAAGGAGATGATATGAAATGTGATGATGGAGCAGACAAACTCTGTACCAGAGAGAGTAGTCAGGATGTGTGATCAGTCCGAAGAGAGGAAGGAGATGATATGAAATGTGATGATGGAGCAGACAAACTCTGTACCATAGAGAGTAGTCAGGATGTGTGATCAGTCCAAAGTGAGGAAGGAGATGATATAAAATGTGATAATGGAACAGACAAACTCTGTACCAGAGAGAGTAGCCAGGATGTGTGATCAGTCCGAAGTGGGGAAGGAGATGATATGAAATGTGATGATGGAGCAGACAAACTCTGTATCAGAGAGAGTAGTCAGGATGTGTGATCAGTCCAAAGTGAGGAAGGAGATGATATGAAATGTGATGATGGAGCAGACAAACTCTGTACCAGAGAGAGTAGCCAGGATGTGTGATCAGTCCGAAGTGGGGAAGGAGATGATATGAAATGTGATGATGGAGCAGACAAACTCTGTACCAGAGAGAGTAGTCAGGATGTGTGATCAGTCCAAAGTGAGGAAGGAGATGATATGAAATGTGATGATGGGGCAGACAAACTCTGTATCAGAGAGAGTAGCCAGGATGTGTGATCAGTCCGAAGTGAGGAAGGAGATGATATGGAATGTGATGATGGAGCAGACAAACTCTGTATCAGAGAGAGAAGTCAGGATGTGTGATCAGTCCAAAGTGAGGAAGGAGATGATATGAAATGTGATGATGGAGCAGACAAACTCTGTATCAGAGAGAGTAGTCAGGATGTGTGATCAGTCCAAAGTGAGGAAGGAGATGATATGAAATGTGATGATGGAGCAGACAAACTCTGTATCAGAGAGAGTAGTCAGGATGTGAGATCAGTCCGAAGTGAGGAAGGAGATGATATGAAATGTGATGATGGAGCAGACAAACTCTGTATCAGAGAGAGTAGTCAGGATGTGCGATCAGTCTGAAGTGAGGAAGGAGATGATATGAAATGTGATGATGGGGCAGACAAACTCTGTATCAGAGAGAGTAGCCAGGATGTGTGATCAGTCCAAAGTGAGGAAGGAGATGATATGAAATGTGATGATGGAGCAGACAAACTCTGTATCAGAGAGAGTAGTCAGAATGTGTGACCAGTCCGAAGTGAGGAAGGAGATGATATGAAATGTGATGATGGAGCAGACAAACTCTGTATCAGAGAGAGTAGCCAGGATGTGTGATCAGTCCGAAGTGAGGAAGGAGATGATATGAAATGTGATGATGGAGCAGACAAACTCTGTATCAGAGAGAGTAGCCAGGATGTGTGGTCAGTCCAAAGTGAGGAAGGAGATGATATGAAATGTGATGATGGAGCAGACAAACTCTGTATCAGAGAGAGTAGCCAGGATGTGTGATCAGTCTGAAGTGAGGAAGGAGATGATATGAAATGTGATGATGGAGCAGACAAACTCTGTATCAGAGAGAGTAGTCAGGATGTGTGATCAGTCCGAAGTGAGGAAGGAGATGATATGGAATGTGATGATGGAGCAGACAAACTCTGTATCAGAGAGAGTAGTCAGGATGTGTGATCAGTCTGAAGTGAGGAAAGAGATGATATGAAATGTGATGATGGGGCAGACAAACTCTGTATCAGAGAGAGTAGTCAGGATGTGTGATCAGTCCGAAGTGAGGAAGGAGATGATATGAAATGTGATGATGGGGCAGACAAACTCTGTATCAGAGAGAGTAGTCAGGATGTGTGATCAGTCCCAAGTGAGGAAGGAGATGATATGAAATGTGATGATGGAGCAGACAAACTCTGTATCAGAGAGAGTAGTCAGGATGTGTGATCAGTCCCAAGTGAGGAAGGAGATGATATGAAATGTGATGATGGAGCAGACAAACTCTGTATCAGAGATAGTAGTCAGGATGTGTGATCAGTCCAAAGTGAGGAAGGAGATGATATGAAATGTGATGATGGAGCAGACAAACTCTGTATCAGAGAGAGTAGTCAGGATGTGTGATCAGTCCGAAGTGAGGAAGGAGATGATATGAAATGTGATGATGGGGCAGACAAACTCTGTACCAGAGAGAGTAGTCAGGATGTGTGATCAGTCCGAAGTGAGGACGGAGATGATATGAAATGTGATGATGGAGCAGACAAACTCTGTACCAGAGAGAGTAGTCAGGATGTGTGATCAGTCCGAAGTGAGGAAGGAGATGATATGAAATGTGATGATGGAGCAGACAAACTCTGTACCATAGAGAGTAGTCAGGATGTGTGATCAGTCCAAAGTGAGGAAGGAGATGATATGAAATGTGATGATGGAGCAGACAAAGTCTGTATCAGAGAGAGTAGTCAGAATGTGTGACCAGTCCGAAGTGAGGAAGGAGATGATATGAAATGTGATAATGGAGCAGACAAACTCTGTATCAGAGAGAGTAGCCAGGATGTGTGATCAGTCTGAAGTGAGGAAGGAGATGATATGAAATGTGATGATGGAGCAGACAAACTCTGTACCAGAGAGAGTAGCCAGGATGTGTGATCAGTCCGAAGTGGGGAAGGAGATGATATGAAATGTGATGATGGAGCAGACAAACTCTGTACCAGAGAGAGTAGTCAGGATGTGTGATCAGTCCAAAGTGAGGAAGGAGATGATATGAAATGTGATGATGGGGCAGACAAACTCTGTATCAGAGAGAGTAGCCAGGATGTGTGATCAGTCCGAAGTGAGGAAGGAGATGATATGGAATGTGATGATGGAGCAGACAAACTCTGTATCAGAGAGAGAAGTCAGGATGTGTGATCAGTCCGAAGTGAGGAAGGAGATGATATGAAATGTGATGATGGAGCAGACAAACTCTGTATCAGAGAGAGTAGTCAGGATGTGTGATCAGTCCGAAGTGAGGAAGGAGATGATATGAAATGTGATGATGGAGCAGACAAACTCTGTACCAGAGAGAGTAGTCAGGATGTGTGATCAGTCCGAAGTGAGGAAGGAGATGATATGAAATGTGATGATGGAGCAGACAAACTCTGTACCAGAGAGAGTAGTCAGGATGTGTGATCAGTCCGAAGTGAGGAAGGAGATGATATGAAATGTGATGATGGAGTAGACAAACTCTGTATCAGAGAGAGTAGTCAGGATGTGTGATCAGTCCAAAGTGAGGAAGGAGATGATATGAAATGTGATGATGGAGCAGACAAACTCTGTATCAGAGAGAGTAGTCAGGATGTGTGATCAGTCCAAAGTGAGGAAGGAGATGATATGAAATGTGATGATGGAGCACACAAACTCTGTACCAGAGAGAGTAGTCAGGATGTGTGATCAGTCCGAAGTGAGGAAGGAGATGATATGAAATGTGATGATGGAGCAGACAAACTCTGTATCAGAGAGAGTAGTCAGGATGTGTGATCAGTCCGAAGTGAGGAAGGAGATGATATGAAATGTGATGATGGGGCAGACAAACTCTGTACCAGAGAGAGTAGTCAGGATGTGTGATCAGTCCGAAGTGAGGAAGGAGATGATATGAAATGTGATGATGGAGCAGACAAACTCTGTACCAGAGAGAGTAGTCAGGATGTGTGATCAGTCCGAAGAGAGGAAGGAGATGATATGAAATGTGATGATGGAGCAGACAAACTCTGTACCATAGAGAGTAGTCAGGATGTGTGATCAGTCCAAAGTGAGGAAGGAGATGATATAAAATGTGATAATGGAACAGACAAACTCTGTACCAGAGAGAGTAGCCAGGATGTGTGATCAGTCCGAAGTGGGGAAGGAGATGATATGAAATGTGATGATGGAGCAGACAAACTCTGTATCAGAGAGAGTAGTCAGGATGTGTGATCAGTCCAAAGTGAGGAAGGAGATGATATGAAATGTGATGATGGAGCAGACAAACTCTGTACCAGAGAGAGTAGCCAGGATGTGTGATCAGTCCGAAGTGGGGAAGGAGATGATATGAAATGTGATGATGGAGCAGACAAACTCTGTACCAGAGAGAGTAGTCAGGATGTGTGATCAGTCCAAAGTGAGGAAGGAGATGATATGAAATGTGATGATGGGGCAGACAAACTCTGTATCAGAGAGAGTAGCCAGGATGTGTGATCAGTCCGAAGTGAGGAAGGAGATGATATGGAATGTGATGATGGAGCAGACAAACTCTGTATCAGAGAGAGAAGTCAGGATGTGTGATCAGTCCAAAGTGAGGAAGGAGATGATATGAAATGTCATGATGGAGCAGACAAACTCTGTATCAGAGAGAGTAGTCAGGATGTGTGATCAGTCCAAAGTGAGGAAGGAGATGATATGAAATGTGATGATGGAGCAGACAAACTCTGTATCAGAGAGAGTAGTCAGGATGTGAGATCAGTCCGAAGTGAGGAAGGAGATGATATGAAATGTGATGATGGAGCAGACAAACTCTGTATCAGAGAGAGTAGTCAGGATGTGCGATCAGTCTGAAGTGAGGAAGGAGATGATATGAAATGTGATGATGGGGCAGACAAACTCTGTATCAGAGAGAGTAGCCAGGATGTGTGATCAGTCCAAAGTGAGGAAGGAGATGATATGAAATGTGATGATGGAGCAGACAAACTCTGTATCAGAGAGAGTAGTCAGAATGTGTGACCAGTCCGAAGTGAGGAAGGAGATGATATGAAATGTGATGATGGAGCAGACAAACTCTGTATCAGAGAGAGTAGCCAGGATGTGTGATCAGTCCGAAGTGAGGAAGGAGATGATATGAAATGTGATGATGGAGCAGACAAACTCTGTATCAGAGAGAGTAGCCAGGATGTGTGGTCAGTCCAAAGTGAGGAAGGAGATGATATGAAATGTGATGATGGAGCAGACAAACTCTGTATCAGAGAGAGTAGCCAGGATGTGTGATCAGTCTGAAGTGAGGAAGGAGATGATATGAAATGTGATGATGGAGCAGACAAACTCTGTATCAGAGAGAGTAGTCAGGATGTGTGATCAGTCCGAAGTGAGGAAGGAGATGATATGGAATGTGATGATGGAGCAGACAAACTCTGTATCAGAGAGAGTAGTCAGGATGTGTGATCAGTCTGAAGTGAGGAAAGAGATGATATGAAATGTGATGATGGGGCAGACAAACTCTGTATCAGAGAGAGTAGTCAGGATGTGTGATCAGTCCGAAGTGAGGAAGGAGATGATATGAAATGTGATGATGGGGCAGACAAACTCTGTATCAGAGAGAGTAGTCAGGATGTGTGATCAGTCCCAAGTGAGGAAGGAGATGATATGAAATGTGATGATGGAGCAGACAAACTCTGTATCAGAGAGAGTAGTCAGGATGTGTGATCAGTCCCAAGTGAGGAAGGAGATGATATGAAATGTGATGATGGAGCAGACAAACTCTGTATCAGAGATAGTAGTCAGGATGTGTGATCAGTCCAAAGTGAGGAAGGAGATGATATGAAATGTGATGATGGAGCAGACAAACTCTGTATCAGAGAGAGTAGTCAGGATGTGTGATCAGTCCGAAGTGAGGAAGGAGATGATATGAAATGTGATGATGGGGCAGACAAACTCTGTACCAGAGAGAGTAGTCAGGATGTGTGATCAGTCCGAAGTGAGGACGGAGATGATATGAAATGTGATGATGGAGCAGACAAACTCTGTACCAGAGAGAGTAGTCAGGATGTGTGATCAGTCCGAAGTGAGGAAGGAGATGATATGAAATGTGATGATGGAGCAGACAAACTCTGTACCATAGAGAGTAGTCAGGATGTGTGATCAGTCCAAAGTGAGGAAGGAGATGATATGAAATGTGATGATGGAGCAGACAAAGTCTGTATCAGAGAGAGTAGTCAGAATGTGTGACCAGTCCGAAGTGAGGAAGGAGATGATATGAAATGTGATAATGGAGCAGACAAACTCTGTATCAGAGAGAGTAGCCAGGATGTGTGATCAGTCTGAAGTGAGGAAGGAGATGATATGAAATGTGATGATGGAGCAGACAAACTCTGTACCAGAGAGAGTAGCCAGGATGTGTGATCAGTCCGAAGTGGGGAAGGAGATGATATGAAATGTGATGATGGAGCAGACAAACTCTGTACCAGAGAGAGTAGTCAGGATGTGTGATCAGTCCAAAGTGAGGAAGGAGATGATATGAAATGTGATGATGGGGCAGACAAACTCTGTATCAGAGAGAGTAGCCAGGATGTGTGATCAGTCCGAAGTGAGGAAGGAGATGATATGGAATGTGATGATGGAGCAGACAAACTCTGTATCAGAGAGAGAAGTCAGGATGTGTGATCAGTCCAAAGTGAGGAAGGAGATGATATGAAATGTGATGATGGAGCAGACAAACTCTGTATCAGAGAGAGTAGTCAGGATGTGTGATCAGTCCAAAGTGAGGAAGGAGATGATATGAAATGTGATGATGGAGCAGACAAACTCTGTATCAGAGAGAGTAGTCAGGATGTGAGATCAGTCCGAAGTGAGGAAGGAGATGATATGAAATGTGATGATGGAGCAGACAAACTCTGTATCAGAGAGAGTAGTCAGGATGTGCGATCAGTCTGAAGTGAGGAAGGAGATGATATGAAATGTGATGATGGGGCAGACAAACTCTGTATCAGAGAGAGTAGCCAGGATGTGTGATCAGTCCAAAGTGAGGAAGGAGATGATATGAAATGTGATGATGGAGCAGACAAACTCTGTATCAGAGAGAGTAGTCAGAATGTGTGACCAGTCCGAAGTGAGGAAGGAGATGATATGAAATGTGATGATGGAGCAGACAAACTCTGTATCAGAGAGAGTAGCCAGGATGTGTGATCAGTCTGAAGTGAGGAAGGAGATGATATGAAATGTGATGATGGAGCAGACAAACTCTGTATCAGAGAGAGTAGCCAGGATGTGTGGTCAGTCCAAAGTGAGGAAGGAGATGATATGAAATGTGATGATGGAGCAGACAAACTCTGTATCAGAGAGAGTAGCCAGGATGTGTGATCAGTCTGAAGTGAGGAAGGAGATGATATGAAATGTGATGATGGAGCAGACAAACTCTGTATCAGAGAGAGTAGTCAGGATGTGTGATCAGTCCGAAGTGAGGAAGGAGATGATATGGAATGTGATGATGGAGCAGACAAACTCTGTATCAGAGAGAGTAGTCAGGATGTGTGATCAGTCTGAAGTGAGGAAAGAGATGATATGAAATGTGATGATGGGGCAGACAAACTCTGTATCAGAGAGAGTAGTCAGGATGTGTGATCAGTCCGAAGTGAGGAAGGAGATGATATGAAATGTGATGATGGGGCAGACAAACTCTGTATCAGAGAGAGTAGTCAGGATGTGTGATCAGTCCCAAGTGAGGAAGGAGATGATATGAAACGTGATGATGGAGCAGACAAACTCTGTATCAGAGAGAGTAGTCAGGATGTGTGATCAGTCCCAAGTGAGGAAGGAGATGATATGAAATGTGATGATGGAGCAGACAAACTCTGTATCAGAGAGAGTAGTCAGGATGTGTGATCAGTCCAAAGTGAGGAAGGAGATGATATGAAATGTGATGATGGAGCAGACAAACTCTGTATCAGAGAGAGTAGTCAGGATGTGTGATCAGTCCGAAGTGAGGAAGGAGATGATATGAAATGTGATGATGGGGCAGACAAACTCTGTACCAGAGAGAGTAGTCAGGATGTGTGATCAGTCCGAAGTGAGGACGGAGATGATATGAAATGTGATGATGGAGCAGACAAACTCTGTACCAGAGAGAGTAGTCAGGATGTGTGATCAGTCCGAAGTGAGGAAGGAGATGATATGAAATGTGATGATGGAGCAGACAAACTCTGTACCATAGAGAGTAGTCAGGATGTGTGATCAGTCCAAAGTGAGGAAGGAGATGATATGAAATGTGATGATGGAGCAGACAAAGTCTGTATCAGAGAGAGTAGTCAGAATGTGTGACCAGTCCGAAGTGAGGAAGGAGATGATATGAAATGTGATAATGGAGCAGACAAACTCTGTATCAGAGAGAGTAGCCAGGATGTGTGATCAGTCTGAAGTGAGGAAGGAGATGATATGAAATGTGATGATGGAGCAGACAAACTCTGTATCAGAGAGAGTAGTCAGGATGTATGATCAGTCCGAAGTGAGGAAGGAGATGATATGAAATGTGATGATGGGGCAGACAAACTCTGTATCAGAGAGAGTAGTCAGGATGTGTGATCAGTCCGAAGTGAGGAAGGAGATGATATGAAATGTGATGATGGAGCAGACAAACTCTGTATCAGAGAGAGTAGTCAGGATGTGTGATCAGTCCAAAGTGAGGAAGGAGATGATATGAAATGTGATGATGGAGCAGACAAACTCTGTATCAGAGAGAGTAGTCAGGATGTGTGATCAGTCCAAAGTGAGGAAGGAGATGATATGAAATGTGATGATGGAGCACACAAACTCTGTACCAGAGAGAGTAGTCAGGATGTGTGATCAGTCCGAAGTGAGGAAGGAGATGATATGAAATGTGATGATGGAGCAGACAAACTCTGTATCAGAGAGAGTAGTCAGGATGTGTGATCAGTCCGAAGTGAGGAAGGAGATGATATGAAATGTGATGATGGAGCAGACAAACTCTGTATCAGAGAGAGTAGTCAGGATGTGTGATCAGTCCGAAGTGAGGAAGGAGATGATATGAAATGTGATGATGGGGCAGACAAACTCTGTACCAGAGAGAGTAGTCAGGATGTGTGATCAGTCCGAAGTGAGGAAGGAGATGATATGAAATGTGATGATGGAGCAGACAAACTCTGTACCATAGAGAGTAGTCAGGATGTGTGATCAGTCCAAAGTGAGGAAGGAGATGATATGAAATGTGATGATGGAGCAGACAAACTCTGTATCAGAGAGAGTAGTCAGGATGTGTGATCAGTCTGAAGTGGGGAAGGAGATGATATGAAATGTGATGATGGAGCAGACAAACTCTGTACCAGAGAGAGTAGTCAGGATGTGTGATCAGTCCGAAGTGAGGAAGGAGATGATATGAAATGTGATGATGGAGCAGACAAACTCTGTATCAGAGAGAGCAGTCAGGATGTGTGATCAGTCCAAAGTGAGGAAGGAGATGATATGAAATGTGATGATGGAGCAGACAAACTCTGTATCAGAGAGAGTAGTCAGGATGTGTGATCAGTCTGAAGTGGGGAAGGAGATGATATGAAATGTGATGATGGAGCAGACAAACTCTGTATCAGAGAGAGTAGCCAGGATGTGTGATCAGTCTGAAGTGAGGAAGGAGATGATATGAAATGTGATGATGGAGCAGACAAACTCTGTACCAGAGAGAGTAGTCAGGATGTGTGATCAGTCCGAAGTGAGGAAGGAGATGATATGAAATGTGATGATGGAGCAGACAAACTCTGTATCAGGGAGAGTAGCCAGGATGTGTGATCAGTCTGAAGTGAGGAAGGAGATGATATGAAATGTGATGATGGAGCAGACAAACTCTGTATCAGAGAAGAGTAGTCAGGATGTGTGATCAGTCCAAAGTGAGGAAGGAGATGATATGAAATGTGATGATGGAGCAGACAAACTCTGTAACAGAGAGAGTAGTCAGGATGTGTGATCAGTCCGAAGTGAGGAAGGAGATGATATGAAATGTGATGATGGAGCAGACAAATTGTATATCAGAGAGAGTAGCCAGGATGTGTGATCAGTCCGAAGTGAGGAAGGAGATGATACAAAATGGATGAAAGGAAAGGTGATGATGAAGCAGTTGGTGGAATGAATGTTGGGGAAACTGGAGAATCTGGAGAAAATCTGCCCACATATAATCCCACATACAGCCTATGGGATCCATTCTCAGCTGCCTTGGTGACAGGTGAGCATTCTAACCAGTCAACCACAGCAGTATCCAGATAGTAGTTTTTATGAAAACAATTCTATTACAAAATTTGTGATAGCATTTCTAATCAAAATCATTTCTTCAAATTATTTCAAAACAATAGTAATGATCTAATAACAAAAGCATTAAAAACATATGTGAATACTAAAATTACAGTTACAGATAAATATAACCTTAAAAAACAAAAATTATCAAGGAACGTTGTAAAGGTTGAAATGAGCAATACTAGTCTTAGAATAAAACTCCTGGTTCTCCTAGTGTTAATTGCACTTTTGGATTTTAGAAAGGGCAGAAACAAGTTAGATACATAAAAATGAAGGTTATCTTATGTAAACTGTATGTTTACGTGCCTAAAATTGTATCGTTAGTGCCTATTTTGATTAATTTAGAACCAGCCCAGGGAACGGTACTCCAAAGGTGTCAAACCATTCCTCTACTTCCCCTGCCTTTGTGACCATTAAAGTGAAAATCTGCTAGTAGAGAAAACCAGTTGCACCTAATGTGTGTGTATACCTATGTATATGTGTTGATAGCTACTGTAGATAAAAAGGAGAGTGACTACTCTGTTCATACCTTCAGAGTACTCATCCCCAAGTCTGATTTTAGAGCCTAATTTTGGGACCTAAAATTTGAGGATCTACTAACATTAAGAGGGTCTACTAACAAATGGTACATAGATTTTATGCTTGAACATTTTTCTATTTTTCCACATAATTGCCATTTTGATCAATATATTTTTGTAAACACTGTGGCAGTTTTTGTATGCCCATGTTATACTAGTCCACCACCATGCTCTTGAAGAAGCGTTGGACCTCATCTTTTACTTCATTGTCGTCACTAAAGCACCTTCCAGCCAAGTGTTCTTTTGAGCTTTCATGGCTTGGGTGAAACAATGCCACCACTCACGAGATTGTTGTTTTGTCTCAGGTGTGAAGTGGAAAGCCAAAGTTTCACTATCTGCAACTATTGAGTCCAAAGGTCATCCTTTTCGTCAGCATAACGCTGAAGAAATTGGCAGGAACTTTCAGCGCATTGCCTTTTGTAATCTTCTGTCAGCATTCTTGGGGCCCATCTTGCACACACCTTCCGAAATTTCAACTCTTCAGTCAAAGTCCTGTGAATGGTGCTTCAAGAAATCTCAGGAACAACAACACAGAGCTCATTGAGAGTGATGCACTGATCTTGAAGCACAATTTATTCAACCTTTGCGATTGTTTCGTCGGGAATTGATGGTCTCCCACTTCTTTCCTCAACGTGAATTTCTGTGCAACCATCTGCAAACTCTCTACACCACTTGTGGGCATTTTTAACATCCATACAAGACTCTCCACACACTTCCACCAACTGTCGATAAATTTCAATTGGTTTAACTCCTTTTGCACTCAAAAAACCGAATAACTGCACAAACATTGCACCTGGCGGTAGTCGCTAACGGGAGATCCATTGCAACTGGCTGCCAAGTCAAGACTGAGAGCCCCAGCAGATGTGTAGCGGTGACTGTAGAGAGTGGAGGGGGGCAGAAAAGAAGGAGTATGGCCATCATCCATGCAAACAGTTCCCCTGCAACCCCAGTGCTTTGGAAACCTTAGTTTTGGCATTATTCTCGTATACAAAAACAGTGGAAATGTAAGTAAATAAGTAAACAATAAATATTTATTAATATTTGTTGATTTATATTGCTTTACTGTAAATAGCTTCAGTTGTTTATTGTATTTAATGAAGTATACATTTACCTTCTCCCATATAACCATAGCCTGTTACAGTGCACCTCTTTCCTGCCACTTGACTTACTCCTCTTGCAGGAAGGCATACCAAACACACACCATCTTTAAGTTCTGCCTGACCATGAAGTTTCAGCAGGGCAATGTCATTGTCCAGAGTTTGGCTGTTGTGGTTATGGTGTATGTATGTGGTGGCAACACGCAAAGTCTGGGCTCCAGGACTTCCATATTTACGAGTCAGGTCATGATCGCCTACACGAACATAAATAGCATCACCTGATCGCACTATGCTGTAAACAAAGAGTTAGAATACAAGCATTATTGCAAGTTACAAAAAATCAAATGTGTTGCATTCACATTACTTTCTCAATTCACTCCTCTACAAGCTATTCTTATGAAAGTTTATTATTCTATTTACAGTAAACTCTTGATGATTCAGGTTAAAGGGATGGGTAAAGCTGCATGAAAAAACACACAAATGATTGGCATAAGGAATGACAATTTTTCAATGTGAAGGAAGGTTTAGCCTTCTATCAGATGCATGACTTAATTTTTCTTCAATGTCCCTCCAACAAATGAAGTATGGACTTACCATGCCAGAGTATCTTGCATCCTACATTTAGTTTTGCTTCTCCAAAGTTTTTACTCACTATATTAAAGACTTTGGTGGCTGTTTTTATTAAGGGATGCATTAGAGCTATGAGATCTTTATTACAGGGTCATATGTGATAGACAATAGATAACAAAATGGCAAGGGCTAAAATTTTCTCCAACTAAAGTGCTGATTTCACCAAAAGTAATTTTATTTTATTTTAAATAGAAAGTATTCACAAAATGAAGTAACCATATTTGTGCAACTACCATCCAAAACCATTCAGGTTACTCTCTTGGCAAAGTTTTTCCTTTTAATCACCTCCAACCTGAAGCAAAAATAGCAACCTAATTTTTTTCCTCTACTGCATATTTATATCTGTGTACATGTATTTAGCATTATTTCTTCTCTGCATGGTCATTGACAGAGTGTTTCTTCTTTCTTCTTGTTACCTATTTAGAAGAATTAACATATTGTAACAAAATGGCAAAATCCAAATCCCAGTTACTTTTGTATCACTTTATTGTCCTCTAAATTTGACTACAAATGCACAATCTTCTTCTTGTTGCTAACACAGTTTATAGTCCTTTCTGCTATCACAATTGTTCTTCTGATAATCTTTCTCAGCCTTTCTCCAGTTTCTTGACTATTACGACACAAGCACTGATGATACACGTACTCACTAACAGGCTCGCCAACTCACTCTCATAACTAAATAGTAACTGTTCACAACGACTTACACACTAAGCAACAACTACAACTCCAACTAGACTCAACTCAACTGCTCACACAAGTGGTCCTATTTATTCTGGAGCCAATGTCATGTGATCTTTCGAGATCTTTCCATGCACACATCCAATAATGACTCCGCGAGAATTGGAGAAGGCTCTCGACTTCTTTCTTTTGTGTTTTACCGCTGTTGTTTACGGTCACATATAAAAAGTCACTCGCCGTATCCAAGGTCACAGTATTTTCTATTTTATTCTGGTGCACATCTACTGATAACTGTGCCAATTTCACATATTCATTCTGCATATGCTTTGATCATAACTCTCTTAAAAGATTAACTATTTATTCCCATTGGTTTAGGAGACTAGCAAGGATTGTTTCTCTCTTGTTTTTTTACCACAATTTACACTTATAATCAATGTTGGCCATGCTCAGTGTTACTGTACCAAATAGTTTTGGACGTAGCAATAAAACTTACAAAACAAAATGTAACATTTATATAACAAAAAATTGACATATTTTTGGTGAACATAAAACAAACACAATAAACACCAACATGAATCTCCATTCCCATTTTTTCTGAATCAAATATTGTGGGTTTACAATTGCACCTTGTGTTGATCACACTTCAATTGTCGCATTTCACACCGTTCAGTTGTCTTGCTGTTTCTCGATTCTGCCGCTAGTGTGTGCTTCCACCAGTTTTGCCACTGGTGATGACAGTCTAGCCTGCTGGTGGCAGTGAGAGAAAGGGTTCTCCCTGGGCACGATGTGGACATGGGAAATTGGGTGAGTGACTCACTGACTGTAAGTTCAAGGCTATGCTTGGTTATGGGGCCTTTCTGATTGTAATGTACCTGGCCTGCACTTTCAGTACGGAAGGTTGATTAATTGATTTGGGGAGCAGTCCCCGTGGATTTAATGAATTAGGCACATGATTTATGAGGCTTTCAAATAGGCTTAGTTAAGTGGTTAAATACAAACTCTTGCTTTGGGTCAAATGAGGTAAAGGAACATTTGACTTAAATTAACCTGTGGGGCGAACAGGCACATAATTTCAAATTTTTTGTTCACGTAGATGCACCTGGCCCTGGGCTTAATAACAAAACAGGTGCATTTTCAGTCAAATTAATATGTGCTAGTATGTTATTTAAGCAGATTAAAACCTGGTATGTCGTCATACTTTGATACTTGTTCTGATTGGGAAATGCTAAATCTGACTGGAAACTGGGAATGACAGGAAAATTGTTGAATTGTATAACTTATCTGATTTATGGTAACTAAAGGGCAAACTATTGTGGCGGGGATTTATTAAAAAAGATGTTTATCACATATTAGTGTGGATATGGTAGCAAATGGAGCACTGTTTTTGCTAAAAGGTGTAAAGTTTGTTGGAGCAGACGCCACTCTTCTTTTCAGGGGAGGTGGTCGTGGAATGGAATGCATAAATCAACGTACTTTTGTTATAAACACATTTATTCGTTCATCTACACTTCTTTTCACAAAGCAATTAGTTAACAACTCTTAAAATTGGATAGCGTCCATGCCGGTTAGAAGTTTGGATGTAATTCACATATTCACACGCTATCAACACTTATACGTCCTTACAGTTTGAAGTCACAGACGCTAATGAAAGTAGTTTTTGGCGTGGGTATAACGCAACACCGCCATTCTAGTGTATTCATCCGCGCAACAGTTCTCATTGGTCGAACTCAAACAATTGAGAAGACATTGTCTATTTTGAATATTGAAAAAATTTAGGTCCCTAATACATTCAAATTGAAAGAATTAAAAATTTACACACTCTTAAAAAAAAATATTTACATGAACAATTTTCTATTAGTCAATATTCTGTCTCATATGCCCCTTGTTTTGTTTTTCAAGTTGTCACCTTATTTACAATCTTGAAACACAATACAATACTTCTCCCTACTTCTATGATTCAATCACTTTGTACAATATATTTTTTTTTTCTTTACAGTCTTCTTCACTTTTTGTCTTTGTCCTTTGTTTTGACATAATACAACATGTCTTTATAAACTTCACATATTCGATTATTACACAATGCATTCAATTATTATACAATACATATCCAGTTATTGTACAATATACCCAGTTATCATATCACATATGTTGTTATTATACAATACACTTTCAGTCATTATGCAGTACATATCCAGTTATTGTACAACACATTTGATTACTACACAACATGTCCAATTATCATACAATACATATTCAGTTGTTGTACAATATATCTTGCTATCACATCACATATGTTCTGTTATTATGCAATACATATTCAGCTATTACACAATACACATCCAGTTTTGGCATAAAGCATTTAATTATTACTCAATATATTCAGTTATTGTACATTTGACATTGACACAAATATAATTCAAGTGTTTCATGTGGTTTTTGACTTGTATTCATTGCTATGAGGAGAGAAAAACAGGATACAAATTTTGAGCTAATGATTTTGATCATATTTATGGCAATATTTTATTCAGTTCTTTGCCTTCTTTGTCTTATAAGCTTATGTATAGGCAGGTTGTTGAGTTGGTTCTTAAACTCTGATGTTACTTATGATACTAATTTTCTTAATTGGGTTATTATTCATTGTTGTTTGGTTCAACATTTCTTCGAGCTTAGCATTGGCTGTATTCATCTCAATTCATGGGCATTGTTTTTCTGGTTATGGTTTTCCTCACTTCACTAATTGTCATTTCTTTGTCTCTTATTCCTATAAGAGAAAACTTCTATACTTACAATTATTCTGTAATTGTATTATTTCTCTTCTCCATTTACCCTCGACATCTTTGTGTCGGAATATTATATCTTTTTCATCATAATCAATTCATTTTTATTTTTGTCCCTGACATCCTTATGTCAAAAACATATTATCTTCCGTCGCTATGATTCATTTATTTAACGTCAATCAGTGTCCTCATCTGTCTTTGTTGACAATGCTCTTTGTGGTCTATATAGCCAATGACTATGTTGGTTTTCTTCATCTCTACTACTCCTGCCTTACACATTCGTTGACAAAGACTATTTGGCCCTTTCTTTGTATGGCTTCAATTTGTTTTTATGGTATCTTCCTACCAACTTGCCATTTGTATTCTGTAGCTCATACGTGTGGTCACCCAGCTGTTTCGTTATGACCAGTGGTTCCATCTCTCTCTTCGTGTAGCCATCATGGTGTCGATGTCAATTGCAAGTTGCTGAGATATTGTTGTTTGTCATCCACTCGGTTGGGACGAACTTAGTTGTTGTAATTTCCCTGAGTGTTGGTGGTGGTTGTTTCTGTATTTTGTGCAGCATCTGCCCTATTTGGCACATCTTCTTCTACTTCCTGCTGTCTTGTGTTGTCAGTGTACCATTGGTCTCTGCCCCTTTGGCGTGAACCTCTGTCGTATGACGGTCTGTGGTTGTTCAAGTGTTCCCTACTGAATCGTATGTGATTCACTTGATGGGTATGGTCTCCTAGTCTTCCACGATCATATGTATATGTTTGGTGTCTCGATTCACCCCTCGGTATCGTGTCGTGGTACCGCTGTCTTGTGTTCTCCATCCTTTCGCCATGATTATGCGGTTGTGGGAAATGGTGTGCCCCTCTCCCCCTTTCATGGGTACTCCTAGTATTTGTATGTTCTCCTTCGCTTTGGTTGTTCGTAGCCGTGTTCCGGTTTAGGATGGGTGAGTTTGGGTGACCGTTCCTATGTCTATGTTCATTAGGTCGACCATTTTGTGTTTCGAAGGCTGTCAGCAGTTCTATCATATCTGCAAAATCTACCGGCCTTGCAACAATTAATCCTGTTCTCACTGTGTCTGGGAAATGTCTCGTTATGCTGGCAATTAGTTCTGCCTCCGACAAGTTAGGGTCTAATAGCTTTCCTTTGTTGGCTACTTTCATGAAATAGTCGACTAATGACAATCCTTTGGCTGGATCGTATCTACCTGTCGCTAGCTCTACCCTAGTTTGGTTTTGTTTAGCTGGGCCCCAATACCTTGATAGGAATAAATTTCTGAATGAGCTATAAGACTCGTGACCAGCTAGTGTTAACCTGAGCCATTCTAATGCCTTGTTCTTTAAGCTTTTCTTTACTATCATCATCCTAAGCTCGTTTGGTATCCTTTTCACTTTAAAGTATTCCTCCATCTCTTTAACAAAGAGTTTTGGATCGTCTCCCTTCTCCTCGTCAAATGTAGGTGGTGTAATTTCATGTAATATGCTGTTGGTGTAACATGTGTTATGTGTTGTGTCATTGTTTGGTTGTGAACCTCTTTCTCTGTATGGTGAGTCAACATTTTGTACATTACTCAAGTAATTCTCATCTTGTACATTACTTACATCTAAATCATCTTGTCTTTGTAATGCCTTCACAACATCATTTACATTAGCCAAATTTTCTTTCCCTTTTTTCATTTCTTCATAAATTGATTTTAAATCATTCTTTATTTCTAAGTGGCTTTGTTTCATATCATTTATAGCATCCTGTTGTGAAAGCATCACATCATTCATTGTCTTAATTTTAGGAAATACAATTTGTTCTACAGTTTCATTAATAATGTCTTTCTTTACTACCTCAATCTCTTTCCTTAATCCCTCAGTTATTTCTGCTTTTACATTTGTTATTTTACAGTCTACACTTGTATTACTTTCTGTTATTTCATCCCTACATTTAGCAATTTCTTCTTCCAATACTATTTTATTCTCTTTCATCTCTGATTCTATCTTTCCCATCCTATCTCCTACCATTTCTATCCTAGCTTCTAAGGCTTCCTTTGTTTCATTTAAGTTTTTATGTACTAATTTTAAATTAGTTTCCATTGCTTTCATATTTTCCTTACACTCCTGTCTTCCTAATTCTATTTTCTGTTCTAGGTTCTGTCTACCTAATTCCATTTGCTGTTCTAAGTTCTGTCTACCTAATTCCATTTGCTGTTCTAAGTTCTGTCTACCTAATTCCATTTTCTGTTCTAAGTCTTTTCTCACTTCCTCCATTTTCTGTTCTATTTCTTTTTTATTGTTTTCCAAGTCCTCTCTCACTCCCTCTATTTTTTCACCTAAACTTTGTTCTATATCCTGTTTTAATTCTATGTTATTTTGTTTCATTTTCTGACCTAAACTTTGTTCCAGTCTTTCAAACATCGTCATCATTAACCTTTGGTCTTTACTTATTTCCGCCTGTTCAACTTCTAATCCTTCCTGATAACTAGGCCTATCTGCCCCTTCCCCCACTCCTGTTTCTATCTCTTTTCGCGACATTTTAATTCCTTTATCTAATTCACTTAATTTTGAAAGTCCCACTACTTTGCTGTTTCTCAGCAGCATATGCACTGGAAATAAAATAAAATAAAAATTTTGGATCCTACTTTTTTTTTTCTGCTGGTTCTTCGTCCGGTTATTTACGTCTCCTGGGTAGTTGGTTTCGCTAGATGATCTCCGGTGTTTTTCCCACGTTGATTCTCCGTGTATCGATGTTTTGTTGATATCAGATGATGGTCTAATGACGTCTTTCTCCTGTGCTGTGGGATAGCGTCCTTTTGATATTTATCGCACTCGTAATTTTGCATTCCACTCCAAATTCGCGCCCCACGTTGGGCGCCATTTGTGGCGGGGATTTATTAAAAAAGATGTTTATCACATATTAGTGTGGATATGGTAGCAAATGGAGCACTGTTTTTGCTAAAAGGTGTAAAGTTTGTTGGAGCAGACGCCACTCTTCTTTTCAGGGGAGGTGGTCGTGGAATGGAATGCATAAATCAACGTACTTTTGTTATAAACACATTTATTCGTTCATCTACACTTCTTTTCACAAAGCAATTAGTTAACAACTCTTAAAATTGGATAGCGTCCATGCCGGTTAGAAGTTTGGATGTAATTCACATATTCACACGCTATCAACACTTATACGTCCTTACAGTTTGAAGTCACAGACGCTAATGAAAGTAGTTTTTGGCGTGGGTATAACGCAACACCGCCATTCTAGTGTATTCATCCGCGCAACAGTTCTCATTGGTCGAACTCAAACAATTGAGAAGACATTGTCTATTTTGAATATTGAAAAAATTTAGGTCCCTAATACATTCAAATTGAAAGAATTAAAAATTTACACACTCTTAAAAAAAAATATTTACATGAACAATTTTCTATTAGTCAATATTCTGTCTCACTATCTATTTCATGGAAGTTTATATGTCTATTTTGGTGACACAAACATTAAATTATGTAACTTGTCTTATTCGTGGTGCCTAAAGGGGCAAGCCATTTATTTTATTGAAACTTATATGTCCATTTTATAACCAAGAACACCCTAATTAAATTCTTTAAGGTATTTGTTGTTGCCTTTCAAAGGATGATAACTTTATCACAATTTGTTAATTAAACTCAGTTATCTAGATGTGTTACTTTATACTTAGAGAAAAGGGGAGGGGGGGCAATCCTCTCTCAGAATTGGTCCTGCCGATTTCCCCGGTATTAGGGTCCTCATCCTTTGTCCTTTTATAGTGCACCCTTCATTTTTCAATAGAGATAGACATGAGCACATGTATCATGCATACTGTGCCTGACAGATACATATGTTGTGCCAACTCACATAACACATTGTTGCCACTGTGTAATAAACACAGGATTATTGTGATAGCTTGCTTAGGTAGTATTATATTTTGTTGTGAATGTCCTTGTTAACATAGAAAAATGATAAAAATACATATAAATACAAATACAACTGGAAGATTTATCTTGAAGTGTTTTGGACAAAGAAGAATAAACAACTGCCTGTTGACAATCGTTGAGTAGTAATATCATTCTGATTATACAGAAACAATTAAACAAAATGTGTGGTTTTGTAGCAGAAATTGTTTCAATGCCGGTCCACTCAATGTTATTAATTTGTTTAGAAGTATTATTTGCATTCTGATATTTGTTACCTTTATTTGTGTCCATCAAAAACATGTCAATTTCCTGTTCTATGGCTACTGTATTTTGTTTTTGTAATCTTTATTGTTGCATCTGAAAATATTCGGTAAAATGGAACATGGCAGTGAAAATCATGACAAAAGACAAATGAAAGAGAATGATTGCTAAGCTCTATAACCAAGAAGAATAAATAGTGAATATTTTTTCAGTACAGTTGACTTCAAATAGAGTAGACACTGAAACCTTTGTGCAAATAGTAGCTAGTATGTAACGTAAATTTTGGAACAAATTTTGGTAATTTTAAATTATAATGAGAAATGGCAAACAATCTAATAGTGACTGTGCAGAAAAGAAATACCGTACAATTCATATCTACGGATATAAATACAATTAAGTGAAAGAAAAAATACGCTTTTTGTAAAAGTGATGCCATTGAACTCTGTGTGAGAAATATTTACAAAAGAAAACTTTGTCATGACAATATCCCAAATAGTTTTGGACATTGACTTCAAGAATATGTTTAAAAAGTGAGATAATTTGTGACCATATGTTATCTTAATTTAAATAAAGTGAATTTTGCTGGATTCCAAAAGGCACTAGCCTTTGTCATCATCTTTGTCCATTACCTACTAACTGTAACCCTGAAACAAAGATCTCAGCGCTCCTTTCAATAAACAAACCGTGGTGATAAATAAAACAAACATTAATATTCACATATATAATTACTAGTATGGAACACAGCATGGCAATGATGATGGGAATAGTACAGATGAAGAAGAGGAGGAAGAGGAACAAGAACAAGAAGAAAAAGAAGGCTGATAATAGTGTCTGTCCATGGAAACAAAGCTGGAACCGTTATGTATACTTATTAGTTGAATAAAATCTTGGTTTGGTCATTCTAATTTATACCTACCTCCATATTACACATGTTAACATTTATTTTTATTTTAAGCACTAAGTATAATGTGATTTATCACTAGCTGATCACAGATACATTGTGACTAATGATGTCACGAAAGACTATGTGCCCAACAGAGTTAAGTGTTACTAGAATAATGACGAGCTAACAGAGAAGAAGGAGAAGAAAGAAGCTATGATTGATGACAATAATTCAATAGAGAAAAAAGATGGTGGTGGGGAATTGAAAATGTTATGAGCAATCCTAGATACAGCAAGTGAAGGCGAACAAGCTAGTACAAGAGGTAGAACCGGAACTTAAAAATTCAATGCCACAACTGGGATTTGAACCACAGACCTTCCGCTTGCCGGGCAGACGCTCTAACCTCTACCTCTTAAACTTTGCCCACACACGGCTTGTGTGTTTAAAAACACCAACAGTAAGTTTGTTGGCATAAATAAATAATAAGCTAGTACAAGTTACTCAAACAACAAAGGAGCAATTCCAAAGTTGAGTGGAAATAAACCAGGTAAACAAGAAAAGGTGGGGTATGATCGGGTGGAATGGGAGGACAGAGAGACAGGCATTATGCATGTGGCTAGAGTGAAACGGTAGAACAGTCAGCAGAAAAGTCCAACTCGTCTTTGGAAAGATATTAAATAAAAAAATCTGATGTGTTGCACTCACATAACTTTCTCTACTCTTGTACTAACATTCTTACGAACTCTTATTCCTATATCTTCTTCGTGTTAAGATAAACATTTGCAAAAATTATCTTATTACTCATTTTCTTGCACATGCAACAAGAATATGGATATACAGTAGGCTCTGAGCAATAGTCAAAGCTTTTAAAGCTTTCAAATTCCATTCTCTTTGCAGGATTAACATAAAAAATGAATAGCAGTGTTCCATTTGACAGAAGTATAAGTTCTCCCAATCTTATGCAAATAACAAGGAATATCTCCGAAATGGTTCACTGTACAAACAAATTTATTTGGACATAAACTGTGTGTTCTGGCGAGATCTACATTTCCTGTACAGTAAGATTTTGTCTATCTCTTATGGTTTACAAGTTATTCAAAAGTCATCCAGAGTAAACAGGACCACATGGGCTATAGCCAGAAAATTCAAAATATACATTTCATTTATCATCAAAAATCTCAAACATATGGTATTTTAATCAAAATCATTAGCCATTTTCAATAAAATCAACATTTTTGAAAAATTTTCCCTGTAAAGGGTGGCTTAGGGTGGAGCAATTTTCTTCAGAATCTTTGTGTCACACCCTTGAAAGACATTAAACTTAAATATCAACTTTGGTTTTTAAGTGACTTTCATTTTTGAGTTATGCTGTTCACAGACTGACACACAGACTAAAAGACAGACTAACAGAGAAGAAGGAGAAGAAAGAAGCTATGATTGATGACAATAATTCAATAGAGAAAAAAGATGGTGGTGGGGAATTGAAAATGTTATGAGCAATCCTAGATACAGCAAGTGAAGGCGAACAAGCTAGTACAAGAGGTAGAACCGGAACTTAAAAATTCAATGCCACAACTGGGATTTGAACCACAGACCTTCCACTTGCCGGGCAGACGCTCTAACCTCTACCTCTTAAACTTTGCCCACACACGGCTTGTGTGTTTAAAAACACCAACAGTAAGTTTGTTGGCATAAATAAATAATAAGCTAGTACAAGTTACTCAAACAACAAAGGAGCAATTCCAAAGTTGAGTGGAAATAAACCAGGTAAACAAGAAAAGGTGGGGTATGATCGGGTGGAATGGGAGGACAGAGAGACAGGCATTATGCATGTGGCTAGAGTGAAACGGTAGAACAGTCAGCAGAAAAGTCCAACTCGTCTTTGGAAAGATATTAAATAAAAAAATCTGATGTGTTGCACTCACATAACTTTCTCTACTCTTGTACTAACATTCTTACGAACTCTTATTCCTATATCTTCTTCGTGTTAAGATAAACATTTGCAAAAATTATCTTATTACTCATTTTCTTGCACATGCAACAAGAATATGGATATACAGTAGGCTCTGAGCAATAGTCAAAGCTTTTAAAGCTTTCAAATTCCATTCTCTTTGCAGGATTAACATAAAAAATGAATAGCAGTGTTCCATTTGACAGAAGTATAAGTTCTCCCAATCTTATGCAAATAACAAGGAATATCTCCGAAATGGTTCACTGTACAAACAAATTTATTTGGACATAAACTGTGTGTTCTGGCGAGATCTACATTTCCTGTACAGTAAGATTTTGTCTATCTCTTATGGTTTACAAGTTATTCAAAAGTCATCCAGAGTAAACAGGACCACATGGGCTATAGCCAGAAAATTCAAAATATACATTTCATTTATCATCAAAAATCTCAAACATATGGTATTTTAATCAAAATCATTAGCCATTTTCAATAAAATCAACATTTTTGAAAAATTTTCCCTGTAAAGGGTGGCTTAGGGTGGAGCAATTTTCTTCAGAATCTTTGTGTCACACCCTTGAAAGACATTAAACTTAAATATCAACTTTGGTTTTTAAGTGACTTTCATTTTTGAGTTATGCTGTTCACAGACTGACACACAGACTAAAAGACAGACTAACAGACACACACACACACACACACACACACACACACGCACGCACGCACGCACGCACGCACGCGCACACACACACACACACACGGACCTTTTTCTAAAAAAGTATAACAGAATTTGGTGAAAAGGGTATTGAGAAGACAAAAGCTAAAAAGGCAGGTCTGAACATGGTTAATTAACTGTAGTCAAAGAATAAACAGCACACGTCAAAAAACTCTAAGTAGAGAATCGCAGAGGGCTGTCACATGTATACCTATCCTTTGGTTCATTCAGATACTAGAACAACACTTACTTTGTGACACAGTGGGCTGCAGTAAGAACCCACTGAGTTCCAATCAGCGCACCACCACACAGATATTGGTTGAGAGAGTTAATGAGTGCCACTTGCCAGCACCATTCTGCAGGATCTCCGTCCTCACCCCCTACAACTCTCCCTACTCTGTCTCTGCTTCTTGCTGTACCCTTCACTCCACATACATACTTGTTGTATACAGGAGGCCGCAGCGTTGTCGTCGTGCTCCCTGAGATAGCTGCACCTAAACATGTAATCACAACAGTAAATGGAAAACTAATTTCTAACTAATTGAACTTTCAAAAACAAAACAGAACACTTGGTGAAACATGAAACTAAAAGGAAATATGTATATATATATATGATGTGTTGCACTCACATGACTTTCTCTGCTCTTGTACAAACTATTCTTACGAACTCTATTTTATGTTAACGAAGATAAAGATTATCTTATTGCTAATTTTCTTGTAGGTGCAAGGGGAGTATGAGAATACAGTAAATGACAGTAAACTTTTTAAGAGCTGGTTGCTATGTGATGACTTTGACATTCTATTTTATGGCCAATAGATTAAAAAATGAATAACAATTTCCCATTTGAGAAAAGCACAAGCATTGGAAAATTCAACAAATAACAAGGAATATGTAATAAAAAACTAATATAAATATTCTTTGACAAACAAGAGTGGTAGCGATGATGTGATAGATATATTATGAAACTAGTTTGCATTTAATTTCAAGAACTTTCAGCACATACTAAGATAAGTGAAGCTTATAGTCTCCAAGATATTGGTCATATTTGTAAACAAGAAATATCTTGGAAATAGTTCACTCCACAAAATATCGTAATCAACAAAAATGTGTGTTTTAATGATATCTACTTTTTCTGTGTAACAAGATTTTGTCTATCTCTTACAGTTTACCAGTTACACAAAAGTCTTGCAGAATGAAGACAACTTCAGAGGAGAGTTTCAGAAAATTGAAGATATACATTTTTTATGAAAATACCTTAAACAGGTATTTTTGTCAAAATCCTCAGAACCATTTTCAAGAAAAATACAATTTTTGACAAATATTCCATGTGAAGTGTAGTCTGGGGTGGAGGGGAGTATATCATGAATTATGCTATTAAAATTGAAAGCTGTGCACAAAAATATACCAACAGTTGTGAAATACAAATGGTTGCTTTATGTTTTAATTTTCCTAATGGATCATAATAATCAATTATGCTCTTACCTGAGAACTGTGAAGTTGAGGCGTGATGGGAATGAGATGATGGAGGCCGATAATGTGTGGGAACAGTTTCATTTCTGTTTTGTATACCAGTGCCATGAACACCATTCTTTTGTTCCAGAAGCTCTCTGATCACAGATTTTGGTGCACAACACTGTGTTCCGGATTTACGGCAGCGGAATAACTCTGTCATCTCAGCATTTCCTGCAAAATTAAATATCAATGCAGTTTATAAGCTTTATTCTAGTCTTCCTTGATTGAGAAATTGAGCATGTACAAAATATATCTAAATTTAAACCATTCATCTGTTTTGGAACTGACTTTTTTGCAAGTATCTTATCTGAGAAAGAACATTTTAAGTTTCAGTGATCCTATTTATCTCTAGTGTTTCAAGTTATATATAGGTGCAACTGGAATTGTGTGTGTTAAAGAGCACCAGGGGACATGCCAGGTTGTTTGGACATGGCAAATATGAATATCGTGTACTGTATTTAATTGTCAGAATTGTATTTTTTCTCTTTTTAGTCTATGTCCCGAAACTATGCGTATCAAAGGGAAATGTGTTCAAGGTCAATCATGACCATGTGATCGACGTATCATGGTCGAACCAACAATTAGTCAATCAATCACGGTTACTATGTCCGTAACTACGGAAACAAACAATTACCCCTATAGAGAGGCAATGATTGACTTTTACTATTGATGTATACGTTGTGTAAGATGAACGTATATTCATGTTACTAATTATAAAGAAATATTATCGGCAATCAATAATACTGGGTTGTAGTGCCAAAAGACATTATTTTAGTAAAATATCACGCATTGATATTTGTCACATGTGATTGTATCATAAATATTCCATAATATTTACAAGAGAAGTGTGAATTTAACTTGCATAAAAATCACAGAGGTAAAGTTAGACTGGTAGAGAACTGAATATTTATGGAAAATATATTAATACCTCACCCTTATTAGTCCACTTGCACCCATAACGCCCTGAAGATAAGAACCTCATCGCTAGAGCAACCACAATAAAAAAAACTGCTACATAGGTGTAACAAGAAAATGTGTTTCATCTTATCTACTTCATGCTAATTGAGATAAAAATGTGTATGGAACAGAGACTATCAATAAACTCAGCTGCATGTTGGAAATATCAACCTGTGTAAACCATATTGCTACACAATGTGGGACTTAGAAATATTCTGCTCTACTAGTGTGCTCAATCATTTTTTCCATGATTGTGCAATGGGAATAGGAGAATATTGTAGGCTTTAAGTAATAGTGAAATCCTTGAAAAGTGAGTTGCTATGTAATTCTCTTTGCATGGCCAAGGAGGGGAAAAGTACGAGAGTTGTCTGTAAAACAAGGCTCCCAAAGATCTGTGGTCATCAGGAACACTCTTATAGGAGATCCAGCAAGACTGGCATGTAGTTTGGCTCCCCCTCTCCCAGTCCCCCGGCCAGCAAGCTGTCTGCAATGCTCAGTCTTGGCTTGGTAACTGTTAGAAATGGAGCTTCCACTCGCTTCTCCTGCCAGGTGCAAATTACGCTTTGTGATGCGTTTTTTGTGTGCAGAAAGCCTGCACCAGTGAACATTCATTCCCAACTGTGTGAAGTGTATGAGCATCCAACACGTGTGCAAATGGTGCAAAAAAATCAAAGACAGACATACAGACATCCATGACATCCATTGGTTTCAGATGAAACAGTTGTGAAAGTGGAAGAAGCAATGCTGAAAGACCAAAGGGTGACAGTTCCGGAGACATGCGAGATGATCTCTGATGTCAGCAAGACCTACATTCACAAAATTTTGACCGATCATTTAGGGTATACCTAAGTGGGTCCCAAGAATGCTTACATAGACAAAATGTGTTAAAGTGGGCCACAAATTTCTTCAGGCCTACGGCCAATCTCTTCAACAAATTTGGAAGGGATACAGTCACACACCCTCCCTATACAGCCCAGACCTAGCCTCAAGTGACTACTATCTCTTCCCTGACTTGATGAAACATCTGCATGGGACGCATTTCAGCACTGGAGAGGAACTGAAAGATACTGTTTTAAGCTATCTTTGTCATGTAGTGGGAGAGTTCTACAACGCAAGCATACAAAAGATTGTACATCACATGCAAAAATGCATTGATCAGAACGGTGATTACGTCAAAAAATAGGAAAATGTCTAAGCTTTCCAAAAATTTATTATTCAACGTCAATAAATATGTTTTTTATTGTGAAAAAAATTGGGAACCTTATTTTACGGACAACCCTTGTACAAGCATTTTAAAATGGAAGCCAATAAAAAAGGAAACTAGGAAATGGTAAATTCTACAAAAAGATGTGTTTGACATAAATTGTATGTTTTAATTAGATCTATACATATTGTCTTGCAAATCATGACACATCTTTGAAATACGAACATCACATGTAAGAACTTCTGTTGGACAATTGAGTAGCTAAACGTGACACAGTTTGAAACATACGAATATGTCAGCTAAGTTCCTGCATTTAGCAATTCAGATTAATTTTCAACTTTTGAGTTTTATGTGATGGGAACAGCATGTATTTCATTTAAAAAATATTATGTCTCCAGAGGAAAACTTTTAAAAAGGTAAATAAATAAGAAATTGTGAAGAAGCAGCTTTCAAACTCCTTCCCCTCAAACAAAAATGCACCTCTGACTGTATTGCATTTATTTTAATGTAATTGTATATGTATTATAAATATCTATCTATTTCTGATATCACAACAGCTGTCACCATTTTCTGGTTCCCAAACACCACTTCTCTCTCTTCTCCCACATTTCTTTTTCCAAATCTCTGCATTTCATTGTTGTTACAACTCCTTCCAGCCAGATTTTCTTTGGACGTCCTCTCTTTCTTCTTTCTGGTGGTACCCATTCCATTATTAATTTAGGTAGTCTGTTATCTGGCATTCTATTGGCATGTCCATACCATCATAATATTTTTTGTCCAATAATATCTAAAATATCCAAATCATCTTTAACTCACATAATTTCTTTTACAGTTTCATTTCGGACCTTTTCTAATCTTGATTTTCTAGCTGATCTTCTCAAAATGTCCATTTCTGTAGCTAAAATTTTGTTGGCTTCCTTATATAATTGCCAAACTTCTGAACCACATATGAAAATACTTTGCACAATAGTTCTGTAAATTTGTAATTTTCTATTTTTTGTTATATTTTTACTCCACCAAATTGAATTTATGGCATTTATAGCTTTATTGGTTTGGGTAAATCTGTGTTTAATTTCTGTTGTGTTATTGCCCAATTTGTCCATTTTTGTGCCTAAATAAGTGCATTCTGAACAGGGTGGAATCTCTTGGGCATCTTCATATTTCAATACATAGGTGATTTGTTTTATTTAAATTTATTTTCAAACTTCAATTTTCATATTCTTCCTTTAATTTCCTTGCCATGTGATTAACAATTAATTATATAATGGGAAAATGTAGAATCAACAGTGTTGTAATAATCAATTTAAATAAAAAAGGTGAGTCGATTAATAACACTACACAAAACTTACTTATAACTTACCGGACCATATTTAGGAGGTTGACTTTCCTCCATTATCAGTTGATGTATGGTTGACAACGGAGGAAAGTCAACCTCCTAAATATGGTCCAGTAAATTATAAGTAAGTGTTGTGTAGTGTTATTAATTGACTTACCTTTTTGGTTTAAAAAAATGTAAAATTGCTAACATATGGAGTTTATGCATGGGTGTCGGCAGACTTCTTCGGGAGAGGACCACATGTTGGAAGTTTGCAATTGAACAATATCAATTCATAATTCTGTTGTCAAAAATTATGGTATTTGCTGCAGAGAATCTTATTAATTTGTGCTAAATAGAAATTGTTCATTACATAAAAGTTGAAACAATAGTGTAATAGTCAGTAATTGAGTGCACATTAAATTCATTGACTTTCAAGGCGTATCACGGCCCCCCTTGTCCCCCATTCGCGATGCCCATGAGTTTGTGTTATTGTATGCTTCCTAGGCTTAAGTTGTTTTATGTTTAATTTCATGGGATTAAAGTTTAATGTAGTGTAACATGTTGGGGGAAACATTTGAAAGAACAAAGAAAAGAAAGTGACTCACTGAAGCATGTGAAGGAGAGATAGGACACTATGCACGATCCAGGGCAGTCTGGACGGTTGTCTGGTGGAGACTGTGTGGTGGTTGTGGTGGTAGTGCTGGTAGTAGCTGGTGGATTGGGCCGAGGTCTTGGTCTGGGTGTAGCAGTTGCACTTCTTGTATTATCACAGCACACAGAGCCACGCTGGCAGTTTGATGTGTGTGGGATCAGAACAGATGGTCTCTCACAGAAAGCTGCCATGATGTTCAGAAGGCAGAAGCCTGGACAGCGAGGCAGCGCAGGTGTTGGAGCTGCTGTTGTCGGCTGTCTGCAAACAAATTACACATACAATATGAACAAACGTACAATGGTAGTGGCAGTGGTGGTGGTTGATGGTTTAATTTCCAACAATGATGATGATGATGGGCATGACAATGATGATGACACTTTTAACCTTGGAATTTGTATAATGTTTATAAGCCCAAAATAATTAGAAGATTTGTTTCATCTATACCATATATAAAAATCAGTTGCCATGCATTAGACTTGCAAAACCTTGTAAATAGCTCAACTTATTTGAATAATTTCTATTTTATTTTGTTTGCATCAATACTGGGATGGTATAGAAAAAAAGAACATCATGAAAAACCCAAAGGAACAGCCAAAAAATTGAAAAAATCAAAATTGGTAATTTTGTATGGGAATTGCTACTTCCGATTACTTTCAATACATGGTGTTTGTGGTGAACCTATTATTTGACAGCTGCAACTATTACATTTAAAATTTCGGTTTTTGTACGGATAGAATATATTTGGTTAAGTCGAATTTAATTACATTTTGATCAGCTATTTTATTAAAGTCAGTTGACACCAACAGTAGGTTTGTTGGCATAAATAAATAATAAAATGCATTAAATTAATTTGAATTACAAACCAGTTTCATTTAATAACCAAACAACACTTAAACTGTACACAATGTCTCTAATATTATCAATCTTAATGAATTGGAGTTGGAAGTTTGATTAGGTATGTTAAACACTTATGAAGAGTTACAACCAAATAAATTTTAGGTGGTATGAAGTTCACCGGGTCATCTAGTTACTTATACTCTTCAATGACAGGTGTGGTCCTCCAGACATTCTGGGGGTTGTGTGAGAGCGATGTAACTGCCAAAACATAAAAATATGGTGCTCTCTAAAAAGTAGTTACTATTACTGCTAAGTCTCTTCAATATTTATGAAATGTTGGAGAGCAAGAGGATTAATGACTTCATTGTCAGAAATCCAGGATTAGCCAACAACAACCCTTAATTATTATTTATTTATGCCAACAAACTTACTGTTGGTGTTTTTAAACACACAAGTCGTGTGTGGGCCTCTCAAACAACCCTTAATTTTTACTTTCTCTAAGTATCATGAGCAGTGTCCTTTGCATGTAACCAGACACTTTATGAAACTGGCCGACTGTGGCAGCACACATCATAGGAAGCTCTGGGCCACGCTGCCCCACACCACAGGTGTTTTGTGTATCAAAGACATTCAAGGCCAGAATGCCTCGTGTGACTGTGAACACATGGCAACAATCAGAGTGGCTAAGACAAAAGGATTTTTGAGATAATTCTTGAAGTTTTTCTTTTTTGTAGTGTTTTAACTCCCGCTTTTACTACATACAGCACTGCACCTGGTGACACTGATAATACATGGAATGAAGATGGAGCACAAGTGGAGTAAGATGGTGGGGGAAATTGGAGAACCTGGAGGAAACCCGTCCCAGTGCCATTTCGTCCACAACAAATCCCACATGCAGTTGCCTGGATCAAACCCAGGCCACTTTGGTGAGAAGCAAATGGTGTAACCACTCAGCTACAGAGTAGCCAATTCTTGGTGTCCAGTGGCCGGTGTATTTGTAGAGGTTCCAGAAAAAGTGAAGTTCGAGAGAGGCATATGTTACATCATCCTCACTATATAAGGAGGCGAGACATCAAAAGGGGTGAGTAGTAGTTAGTTATGCTTAAGTCAGTCAGGTTTTAATTTTAGTGTGTGTGTGTGTGTCAGCTGCATGTGTACTGTCAAATTAAAGGGAAGATAGTGAAGCAGATAATAAGTGCTGAGTGCTAGTATCATCAAAGTCAACTGTATGAGAGAAAGTGAAGAAAGATAGGAAGGAAAGAGTCAAGGTTATGAGATGAAAACAGTTGAGAGTTGTAATATCACAAAGGACTATAGACTGTGTTAACATCAGTAAATGAGAACTGTGTTGTTGTACATTCAGTTAAAAGAAAATAAAGTGACAAACAAAAAGTAACTGGACTGCATTTTGTAATTTTTGTCACACTAGTGTCAGTAGTGTGATTTGTCGAATTGTCATTTGTTGCACTATTATGGATAAAAAACATTTGCTACTGTGTCAAGCAATTCTGAAAATAGAAGCAGGTATTCAAACGCAACTAACTTCCTGTTATTGGGACACCAGATGGAGAATGGATGGTTTCTAGGATCCAAGCATTAGCAAACACTTTCTATACATACCAATATTAAGTAAAGAAAGTATATTGCAATTTTACCCAAAAATTCAATACTGAAATTTCAATGGAAATATGTTTTGAAGCTCCCTAAATCCAAAAACTAGCCTTTTTGTGTGTGTCCAAATTTCTTTAATTTTTATAAGTATAGCTTGGTGCGAAGACACTAAGAACTTCAAATAAGTAGGCAAATAGGTACTAATACAGGCATTATAATAATGATAAGCAATGAAGGAGGTAATCATTTATTCATTTACCACTTGAAAGCATTTTTTGACCTTATAGAACAGTATAGAAATACAAAATACCGAATAGACATATCCCATATCTTATATTACACTTACTATATTTTGCTATTCTCACCAACTTTAGTGCATCCAGAATATTTCCTGTTTGCCTGTTTAATTTTAGATAAATCAAAACTTAGGTGGCATAGCTACTAAATAGGCAATAAATTACTATTTCAAGCAAAGAACTTTACAGAAACACAATTCTATGCATATTAAGTTTTTATTAAAAGGAGAAGCATTATATATAGTGATGTCCTGATCATTGTGAAGGTTTTTAGTTGCTTTTATATATTCAGGTAAACAATCACTTACTTGTAGTTGTAGATAAACAGGAGCGCTTTCGTGGAGGTTACATCCACATCCTCAGCCAGTAGCAACTGTTGTTTGAAGTCCGAGTTTGGTGCCTTGTACACTCTCCTTCGCTCTGGTGGTAGAACTTGCAAACACAATCAAATCTGGTGCAGAGGGAATTTCAAAATTGCAGACATGACTGGAGTTTAAGTGAATAAAATATTTCTCCCAAAGGTCCAAATCTAATGCAGAAGTGGCTGGTTTTAGCAGTTTGATGTTGTTTCCAATGTTGTGATTCTCGTTCCAAAAATGGTGTGCCACCGCAGATTTCTCACACTGTTTGTTGAGAATGTGTCTCCTGTGTTCTTTTAGTCTAATATTCAGGTTTCTTTTTGTTTTACCTATGTAGAACTTCTCACAATCGTCACAATCGATCTTGTAGATTCCTGATTCCTGACTACCATTTTCAAAGACTACAACATAAAATTGGCACCTTACAACAAATACAACCTCAGGAACTTACTCAACCCCCCACTTCAGAATACGCTTTCAAAAACCGCTAAATCAGGAATCTACAAGATCGATTGTGACGATTGTGAGAAGTTCTACATAGGTAAAACAAAAAGGAACCTGAATATTAGACTAAAAGAACACAGGAGACACATTCTCAACAAACAGTGTGAGAAATCTGCGGTGGCACACCATTTTTTGAATGAGAATCACAACATTGGAAACAGCATCAAACTGCTAAAACCAGCCACTTCTGCATTAGATTTGGACCTTTGGGAGAAATATTTTATTCACTTAAACTCCAGTCATGTCTGCAATTTTGAAATTCCCTCTGCACCAGATTTGATTGTGTTTGCAAGTTCTACCACCAGAGCAAAGGAGAGTGTACAAGGCACCAAACTCGGAATTCAAACAACAGTTGCTACTGGCTGAGGATGTGGACGTAACCTCCACGAAAGCGCTCCTGTTTATCTACAACTACAAGTAAGTGATTGTTTACCTGAATATATAAAAGCAACTAAAAACCTTCACAACAATTCTATGCAATTTACAAATCAGTACATTTGGAAAACAAACTGCAGCTTACTTCAGTTTCCAGTGTTGTTTTGAAGGAAATAGTTTACAACAAATTTTTTTCTACTTTTCTACTGGAGAAACATGTGCTGAACTTATACAAGTTGTTCTTGGGCTTTGATCCAGGTGTAATGATGAAGAGCCATCACCGTTTTGGCAGTATGCATCTCTCCCATCATCAGGATGATGAATGAATAACAAGAGTGAAGGGACCAGTATATGTACCGTCCCTACTATGTACCTAGTAAAACACTAAGTCTAATCTGGAGGTGGTTCAACGCTCCGACAGAATCTGTGTTTTCTGAGCCAGTCGATCTCCAACTTTAAGACTGGTTTCCAGGAGGGACTAAACTGCAAGCCGGCATCCCAGTTCAGTGTGCTCTTCTCGGAGGAGATGGCCAGAGTCTCCTTAACCCTTTGTTCTCAGAAACTGCTACATTTTGCCACAGTGGTCATTTCCTTTAAGTTAACTGTATTGTCTTTTACAAATCACTGTACTGCCAGCCCTGACTTTTCAGGCTAAGTGTGTGTACCGTTCATGCTTCTTGAGTCTGATAGTAATGGTCCTGCCAGTTTGTATGTTGATGGCTCTTCATCACTACACCTGGCTCAAAGCCCGAGAATGTCTTGAATATGTTCGTCGCCAGGAATGCTTCAGATTGTATGTTATGTGTTGAACACTTCAGTATAGTAAGAAAGAAACTTAAGTAATCAATAGCTGAAAAGCAAATTTACATGGTAATATCTTATGTTTTGTTTTGCATTGCTGGAAAGGGATGTAGTATTATGAACTTCCTCTAACATGTTGTCAACACTGGTTCACTGGCTAAGAATGTGAAATAGTAATTACAACACTAAAGTGAACATCGTATTAATAAACAATGTTAGTGAATAACTACCAATAACAAAAATAATGAAATTACAGGAGGCTTTATAAAAGTTCTCTCATTACAAAAGAAGCCATTTTAGGCCCGTAAGCCATTGTGGTGCTGGCCGCATGCCAAAGCAGACTCAAGGTCAGCCACCTTACACCACTATGTTGCTAGGCAACGTGCAACCATGTCGGCTGAAAACAACGACCATTTCCAGACATTTTGGGAAGCTTTGAGTGCCAGGCTTTTAAGAGAACCTTCAAAAAGCATGGATTTCCAGAAAAATTGTTGCTACCTAATTTTTGGCTATATAAGTGAGTTGGCATGGACACAGAAGTCATACTGAAAGTTTTAGTGAGTTAGTCAGAGTGAGTAAAATTGTCAGAGCAAGCTGTGGACAGTTGTGCAGTGTTTTGCATCAAGGTTATGATAGAACAAGTTGTGAATTGTGATTCAATTTTAAGGGAAATAAAGTTAAATAAAAAGTAATTGGACTTATCATTTTCACACTATGAAAATTGGCAATTATAGATAGTATAAAATTAGTATATTTTATTCCAGTAAGCATGAAGCATGTTTATATATAAAACCTATGATTCTAAACAAAGTAACAAATAATAGGCTAATGCCAAGCCCTATTTACAAGTATACCTTGTTGTGGCTGTTGTAGTGGTAGCCACTGTGGTTGTTGCAGAAGGTCTTGATGCAGGAGGATCTCGCTGTGGTGGGGCAGGTGTCCCAGTGATACAGCAGCTTCCTTCATCCGGACAGTGAGCTTCCGCATCAATGTCATCACAGAACAAGGCAAACAGACCACTCACACACTCCCCTCTACAAGCACGCAGAGGGGGGCGATGCACTGGCGACACTGATGTTGTGGTGGGGGATGGCGTCGTCAGTTTTGGGATAGTTGGACTGCTACTGCTTCCTGAAGTAACATTCAGAATCAATCAACAGCTGAATGATGGAGAGAACTCTCTCCAAAACTAGTCCTATGATTAACATAATTACAAGTAAGTTGGAGCAGAATGTGTTTAGAAAATCAACATGTTTGACAATTTAACATTCAGAATGTTATGGTACCATATTTACATAGTGATAACTGATGGAATTACAAATTACCTTCATTTAAAATAATTCAGTGCTGTTGCTTTAAGAAGTGAAGAACAGACTAGAGGATATAGAAGCACAAGAATTGTAGGGAACTGAGGCAGTATTTTTGTGTAAGCCCTCTGAAATAATTCAAATAGTAAATATAGAGGCAACAGAAAGTACCCTGAAATAACCATGTTAAATATAGGCAGCGTAGACTGACTTCTTCTGTTCAAGTGTGATACAACGAAGGAGGAAGAAGTGATTCTGATTGACATTATAACAACATGAAATAATATTCATACATCGAAAAGTGAGTAATTAATTGTGAAATTTTTTGATCTTCATAAAAAGGAACTATATTGTCAATAATTGATTGAGATCAATTGAGTGCAGTGAGATTCGAAAGGTACATTGACTTTTCACAATCATTACCTGCACCTAGCCATTTTGTTTGTTAGTGAAGAAGTCCGCCATATTGAGTGAGAAAACTGTAGAAGTGTTTCATGAGAAGGATAATGATTTTTAAGTGTTAATAAATTGTCCAAAACATTCATTAAAACAAAATTGATTGTTTCCTCTATAAAATAGGTCCATACTACTCCCTGTGACAACAGTAATAGACTCTTATAGCTCTCAGACTGATGCTAGGTCGCAATGTATGTTTGTATAAATGGATGTTTTAAAGAAGGAATTTTTCCAAAATATTTAAAATTCTCAAAGGTAATACCTATTTATAAAAAGGGAGATAAATTAAAAGAAAGTAGCTATAGACCAATATCAGTAATTCCAACAGTAGGTAAAATAATAGAATGTTTAATCAAAAATCAACTCCAAAACTATTTTGAAGACAATAATTTATTTTTTAGTAATCAGTATGGGTATCGTAAGGGAAAGTCAACTATACTTGCGGTCAGCACGTACGTAGAAATGATCTATCAAGCTTTTGAAGAAGGAAGTTCAGCCCATGGCACTTTATGTGATCTTAGCAAGGCTTTTGATTGCGTCAAACATGATCTACTGCTGAGAAAGATGAAAAACTATGGAATAAAGGAACAGAGTCTGAAAATTTTTAAATCCTATCTTGAGAATCGCTATCAGGTAGTATCAGTTAATGGGAAACAATCTAAGATAGCCAAAGTAGAAATAGGTGTGCCGCAAGGCTCGGTCCTGGGGCCTTTATTATTCTTGTTGATGATTAATGATGTATCGGAATGTTCCTCAGCTTATACTGTTGTATATGCAGATGACACTTCATTCTTAAACGTTCATAAAGAACTTAATATATTATCACAGTTAGCACATAACACAATGGAGCAAGCACAATGTTGGTTTAAAAATAACGGTTTTTATATGAACGAAGCAAAATCTCAAAACATACTCTTTACACTAAAGACTCCTACAGTTCATAATGAGACCACAACTGAAGTCAAATTACTGGGTATAATCTTAGATAATCAATTGTCATGGAATGCGCATATAGATGTTGTATGCAGCAAATTATCCCAAGTAGTATTTTTAATAGCGAGTTTAAAAAAAGCTGTATCAAGGGATTTCCTAAGGGCAGCTTATTTTTCTTTCTTTCAGAGTATATTCAGGTATGGGTTGATTTTATGGGGCAGCAATTCACGTGTATTAGAAGTACTAAGGATTCAAAAAAAAGGTAGTTAGAATTCTATGTGATGCTAAAGCAATGGATCATTGTAAAATACTCTTTGTAAAACAAAAGATTCCTACGATTATAAATTTATATATATATGATGTACTAATATATGTAAAAGAAAATATGCTTAATCACAGTGTATGGAAAGAAATACGTAATTACAATACAAGAAACATAAACAAATTGGATATGCCATATCATAGACTAAGCAAGACGAGTAAATGTCATAAACTGATAGGTATAAAGCTTTTTAATGCACTGCCGAACAGAATATGTAACCTAAGTCTTCAACCATTTAAGAATAGAGTTTATACATGGCTAGTAGAAAATCCTGTATATGATATGCATGAATTTGAAGAGCTGGACAAGAATAATATATGATTTGAAATTTTTAGCCGTAAGTGACGAAGTCTATTGTAAATTGTGTATTTACTTAATGACTTAATAAATAAAAATCATATTCAAGTAATAAAACTTCATAGACTTTCACTCCAATGAAGAAAATTAATAATAGTCAAATTATTATCCTCCTTTCATAGAAGTTTGAAAACAGTGTTGTTGTAATTAATTTAATTTAAAAGGTGAGTTATTGTCTGGTTGATAATGGAGGAAAGTTAACCTTTGAAACGCGTTCCGGAAAATTATGTTGTAAGTGTTGTTCAGTGTTATTAATTGACTCACCTTTTAAATTAAATTAAGTCAAATTATTATTCGTAAAAGAAAACAAAAATCATTTAAAATAGCACCTCAACATTCAGCTTAGACGATAACATACGGAACAGGACTATCACTAAATAAATAAAGGATAAACATGTAAATAATGCAACAGAAGTTTGAAAGGGATGCAAATGTTGCAACAGTGCATTTTGCTATCGCAGTGTGCCAGCACACGTAAGTGACCTTTAGCATGAGCAACCTGCACCTCATTCCCACTGTCTCAAAATACTGAATAAAGCACATTTACATTCTTCAATTGCTGGTAATTTTTATGTCAAAGCCAATTATCAATTTTAGACTCCCTTACTAGTTTGTAATTATTATTGAGTCTATCATGCATTATTGTTAAATGGGCTACCGTTAAGTTCAATAGCACCTGAGCTGTAACAGTGCTACTTAGGAACATGAGTACTAATATAAATGAAAGTTCACCTGAGCCTGAACTTGGTCTGGTTCCATTGCGCTCCATGATGATAAGATTGGGTGGTGTTTCTCCCTCACCAAATGAATCACGAGACACACAACATCGTAGTCCTTGTTTACATAGCTGTGGGGTGTTGAGCACAGCTTCACAGTAATCTGCTATTCGCTCTGCTACACATACTCCAGGGCACGCCTTCACTGCGCAAGCACACAGAAGCAATGCAGCAATAACAGTAACATCTTACCTTTACTGTGTTAATCTTCCCATTATTTTATATAAGTACCTATTATTATAATATATTTCTAAAGTGATTTACAACGTGATCTCCTTTAATAACAGTTTTAGCTACAGAGCTTTTGTTTGGATAAATGGTCACATTACAGGGAATTTCTTGCTCTGCACTGTGCTGTTTCTGACTCATTCTCTTCTTATATAACACTCTCATGTAGAGAAGCGAAATGGTAATTTATTGAGAAAATCCTTGTTACAATAAAATTAGATTCCAGGATATAGACCACAGTCCAACACAGAAAAATTCACCTGATGTTTTACCTATAATTTTGAAGACATCTTTAGGGGATGTTGATTCCTCACTGGTGACCATCAGAGTGAGAACAGTTTGAGATTTAATTAAAAAACAAAATGTCAGGTAAATTGACCACAGCCTATAAACCCAGAATTGACATTTTATTATGTTTTTATTAGATTCCCTGCTGTTCATACACCTCACAGATAAATGATTTGTATTCTTGTGAATAGATTTGAAGAAATGGTATCTATTCTTCATCAGAAACCAAAGATAAATAACTGAGGAAGAACTTGATGAGCTTGGAAAACAGTTATAACAAACTCAAAAGAAATCTTTGAAAAAGCTTTCACAGGAATCAGGAATTTCACAAACCTCAGCTTCGAATCCATTAAACTTTTAAAATTAAATTCCTATAAGATAAATGTAGTTTAGGAATTGCAGCCATGCAATAAAGCAATGGGTTGTGGGATAATGTTCATGATTGTTCTGAAGACCTGTATTAAACTTTTTTATTGATGAATCATGGTTTTATTTATATGGCTCTGAAGATTTAATGAGAGTTAATGTTGTTTTCTAGTGCCTTGCATCTGGCAATGAAGCCATTAGCATTCGTGCTTTCCAATACTTTTGAACTGTAGCTTCTTCTGATCTTAATGCTTCACAGGTCTTCAAGTGGTCTTCGTTCATTTCTGCTGGACCGTTACACAGGACACATATTGGTGAGGCTGAGATACCTATTCTGTAGAGATGGCTTGCTAAGCAGTTGTGATTTGTCAATAGTCGGAAGGCTGCAACCGCTGTTTTCCTTGGTCTCTGGGGGATTATATCTGGGTTGGAAAGTAGTGTAATCCATTTTTTATCTTTGGCATTTGTTTCTATTTCTTGTAGGTATGAATGAGAAAAATTTTTAATGATCAAGCGCTTTATTGAGAATATGAGAAATTGAATTTAGATTTTTGTTTTATTGTTGTGCCTTTCTTTGCAAGTGAGTCTGCAGCTTCATTCCCCAAGACTCCACAGTGTGCTGGAATCCATTGGAGATGAACAGTCTTATTAACTTTTTGTTAATGTAAATGTTCTTAAAAGGTGTGAGAGGTGTGTGAGATTGCCAACATCTTCCATGATCAAAGTACATGGTTACTAGTAATTTGCATGAGAGATCTATGCACTTGAATTAAGGGGCTGTAAATATCCTGCTTCCTAGCTAAAACATCGCTGAACATGCAGTAGCCTTTTGTTTCATTATCTTTGTATTACACTTTTAAGAATTTTTGGAATATTGAAGTTATCTCTTGATATTTTCATTTTAGAACTGAGACAGAATATTAGAAGGCCCCAAAAGAAAATCGTTTATGTGAACATTTGTTAAAAGTGTAATTTGTTTTTTGATGTTGGTATGAGTTGGTTAAATGACGAAAACGTGTTGCAAATGTTCATTATTATGAACAACTAAGTTAGTTTAAAGATGTCATAAATATTTCCATATTTGATTTTAATATATATGTATAAATATTAGAATTATATGTGTTCCATAATAAAAGTAGGGGAGGATGGTTAGGGATCGCTTCCCTAACAAGAAAGAACTATTTGATGGACGCATATGCGGATGCATACGAAAAAGGCGGTGTCACGTGAGGTGACGCCATAATCTTCCCACTAGCATGTGTGTATTCAAGGCGTAAGGACGTGTTGATGTAATGTGTGAACATTGTAGAACTTTCACCAGACTTTCATCAAGCATTAGTTCCACTAAATGAAAAAGTGGAAAGGTTTTAAATCATTTAAAACGGTGCTAGGAGGATTTATTTTAATGTAAAATATAGTTAAAGTGTTAATAAAATAATACATTGTGGTGAAGAAACATCGTGTGATTTTTCATTCCATCCGTTACCACGCCCTGAGATCACAAAGATTTCAATAGCTCAAAGACCCAACGAAGCATAATTATAAAAACTGCACCAGAACATAAAAAAAAAGAAAAAAGAAAAAGGTGATGACACTTGATGAGCCAAATGCTTAAGCAAGTGGCAGGTAATTAAGATTTTACTGTATTATCATGGCAGCCATGCACAGAGAAAGATTAAGTGTCAGTTAGCTCAGATCTAGACAACAAGACAACAATGTACGAGCTCAAGAACAAATTCCACTGCATGCATTTCTAAGTGCAAGGGCGTTGTTTGTGGCAAGAGTTGAAAAAATTTGATTCCAGAGAGTTTTGATATGGACCAATAGGTTAGTTGTGAACAGTTGAACGTCTAACCATTACCACGGACAATGTCAATCATTTCATTGAATAATGTAGGCAGTCGAACAGGAACTGAGGACGGGAGTGATAGCTTCTGAAACATGTCTTCCTTAATAAACAAGCTAAAGTAAGTGATGTGTGAAAAAAATCAACTTAATAAAAAGAAGGTTTAAAAGTTGGTTTTGAGAGTTATGTTACTGTAGCCATGTCAAGGACAGCTGTGAGGTGCAAGATTACAATACAGCTGAAAAGCTGTGAATTTTGATTCTGCACATGCAGTAGTTGCTTCTGTAACAGTGTTAATGCTTTGCTAACAGTTTAAGAACAAGTAAAGTGATATAAAAAGTAACCGGATTGTCTTTTGTCACAGTATATTAAAGCTATTTTGTTTAAGTACAGTTTTGAAATTCTCATCCCTTTAGACATCCTCTGTTTATCTGTTGGAACAGTAGCAAACAGTTCTCAACATAAGTGATATATATATTACAAACTGAATCAAAATATTAATTCTATTTTAGTGTCATCACTGTAACCAAGTCCTCCCCTCCACTTAATTTTAAAGCAATCCTGTTTGCATATGTAGAGGATTGTGCCAATCTTGGTTATTCCAATTCAAATTTCACTGTAGTTCTACACGAGAATTTCAGGAGCATCACTTATGAAATGAATAACACCATGCAGTAATTGTGTTAAAGAAAATATTTTGTTTGTTATAGAATTTGCACTAATGGCTTTGTTGCATGGGTAAGAGATAAAATGTGCTAATGAGGACCTTACCAGAGTCTTCCTTTACCATTGTAGATGCAGCAGCCTCAGGTTTGACTGGGGGGTCAGGTGACTGCAACATGATAAGTTATACCAAATTATGAGCCTCTGTCTTAAGCATATACCATAGATCTAAAATGGCTTTTTATGTGCAATCTGTTTCAAATTATGTCTTTTCTGGTTAGAAAAGTCCACTACAAACAAAAAGGTGGTTAAATTCAGGGTTTCAACACCAATCAACCACAAAAATAAATTGAATTTTTATTTATAAAATTTAAAATCCTAGCGCAACAGCCCATAAAGGGGCAAGGCTTGCTGCCCAGCCACTGCGTCCCCCACCTCTGTCCACTACAGGCGTCATTGGTTGGTGCAGTACTGGAGGGTGGGACGTGGTCAGTGCCCCGAGCCGTCCTGGCGAGTTATACGTCTTCTCAACCTGGGGCCGCTACTTCTCCATCAAGTAGCTCCTCAATTACCCCCAGCTCCTAACAAGGCTGAGTGCAGCCCATACCAGACCTCCCAGAGGTGATAAAATCCCCATGCTGGTACCAGGGATCGAACCCAGGTCCTCCGCACCAGAGGCAAGCGTACTACCAACTGCGCTACGGAGGCAGATAGATGTTCTTTAATTACTAATGTTATCAGTGTCCCATGACAGACTGTTTAATTTTTCATGGAGACTTCTTTATCAGGCTTGATGTTCTTTTACATGTTGTAAATCTTATGAGGCAGGACCACTGGCTTTACTTTAGGAAGCCATGCTAAGGATTTTTACGACTGAAAAAGCCATTGCATTCCAGTGGGTATGAACACATAACCTCAGGAACCAGAGGCTAGCATGTTATCTCTAGAGGATGGAGAAAAATCCATACTATCATATTACAATCCAACATGTTAAAATATTACAAAAACGTACAAGTATGCTAAAGATTTTGTTTGGAAAAAATTGTAATGTAATTTATTCATTTAATTTAAAAGGTGAGTCAATTAATAACACTAAACAAAAAAAGTAAAACGAGCAGAAAAGAAAAAATTATTAAAAGAAACTACAACTCTCACAGCAGCAAAAACAAAAATGACATTCAAAAAATACACATATCATACATGGGCCTTTGATAAATTTAAAAAAGTGTTCAAGGGACACAACATTCAGCTAGCACCAGTAAACCATTACTTCATAAAAACCTACTACTTTCAAACATCAAAGATGCTATTCCACCTAACAAAAAATCCGGCATACACCAAATTGAATGCAGCGATTGTAATGAAATATACATAGGAAAAACCAAAAGAAATTTAGAAATTAGATCCAAGAACACGTTAGGAACATCAAGAGTAAACAATTAGAAAAATTAACAGTTGCGTTTCACTTTTGGACAAAAAATCATGACATAAAGCCAGAACCGAAACTTCTCAAACACAACCGGAAAACAAGAACTGTCCACATGGGAACAAATCTTCATTTTAAAAAATAGAAACCGAGTATTTAATTTCGACATTCCTCAGAGTGACATTTTCAGCAAGTTCATTGAACCGTTACCAGAAGAAACATCAGAAGAAGCATCGCCATCTGCACCATGAAACACCATGGAAACCCAGTTATTGTCTGGTTGACAATGGAAGAAGGTTAACCTTCGAAACGCGTTCCGGAAAATTATGTTGTAAGTGTTGTTTAGTGTTATTAATTGACTCACCTTTTAAATCAAATTAATTATAACAACACTGTTTTCAAACTTCTATGAAAGGAAGATAATTTATTTCAGTTTGACATTGTCACAATTGTATGTACATAACTTTTACAATGATCACCTCCTTTGTTCTGATAATAAACAAAACAAACAAAAGAATTCTGTCAACAATTGCCCCCAAAAATAACAATAAATTTACCATTTCAAAATTGAAACAATCCACAGACCACAATCTTTGAGTTGCCCCTGGTGCAAATATAGATAAACACTGTGGTTAACTTCTATATTATACACCAGTCTCTCTATTTGAGTTCCTAACACACAATTAACTAGAACTAAATTACCTATATCAAATTTACCTGTTGGGCATCCTTTTCATCTTCCAACTTCGTGATTCTCCCTATGCTTCTCATACATTTTCCTTTCATCCTTCCTAACAATTCTCCTAGCTTTCTAATCACTTAAGTATTGTTTAGCTTTCCTATTTTCATCCTTAATACTTTAGTCCTTTCACAGTTCATAATAATGAAGTGCAAATAGGGTACATAGGGCACTTGTGTGGGTCCATTCCTGAATTGTGCACCACAGTTTTAGAACCACTAAAGACTTGGCAATCATAAGGCTTGCTTTAAGCTGCAAACATTGTAAAACCAACCCTCAAAGTTCTGCCAACTTGGACAGGGGTGGGAAGTGAGGAAACATGCTTCGCGCGTTTCCCAATATACATTTGCGTCTTAATTGCTACAAGTAGTCTCGCATAATATATATAATAGTACTATTGTGCAACCCTAGTATTATAAACAAATTTATAATTGGTTCACTATAGCAGATATGACAATAATGGCAGTGATGTATTTTCCACAGCAATAACGTAATACGTTGCTGCGGCTTATGGACAGAAGATGAAGTCACCTTGTGATACTCTTCTCTGAGAATGAAGATGCAGAAGCCTCTGTACATTAATAAATTAAGATCTAAGTTTATAATTAGTTACCATACTGTGCTGATAATATGCTACATCACTTTGACATTGTATAGCTGACCTGAGGTCTGTGTGTACTGGATGATGGTTGCACTGTGGTGTTTCCTGGAGGTGGTTCCACGCAACACCTCATCGACGCTGAGGGACATGCTACGTCCTCCAGCACCTCGTAGCAGATAAGTGTAGCGAGAGTATGAACACACACTCCAGGACAGTCCTTGCTGTCTGCTGTGCTTGTTATTGTGTCCAGTAAACCTGTAACACACCAACATTTCTTGTTATTAAAATAACAACTGTAACTGTAGGTAATCATGCAAATAACAAAATTTCTTACCAATTTCTGCTTTAAATACACTGAAACTTCTGCAATTAAAATATGAAAGGCCTACGAAAATATTCCACTTTTCCAAGAATTCAAAAACACGGCATAGCAATTTATATTGCATGAATTTTGAAGTCAGTGGAGTATATTGTACAGTGATGAGAAAAAAAAATCTGAAGCGTTGCGCTCACATGACACTTATTCCTCTATCTAATTCACGTTAATCGTGATAAACATTTGCAGGAATTGTTTTATTACATATTTTCTTGTAGGTAAAATGGCAGCAGAGGAATACAGTAGCCTTAATTGACAGCCAAATCTTTGAAGAGCTGGTTGCTATCTGACGGCTTTGAAATTCCATTTTCTTTGTATGTACAGGACATACAGAAACGAATAACATCTTCCTAAAAGAATACGTATTGGAAAATTCAAACAAAGCAAAAAAAAAAAAGGAATATTAAAAAAAAAAAAAGTTCAGCCCCTTAAAAAAAAGACAAATTGTGTTTTAATGAGATCAAGATATTTTTGCAGATTTTATGTATCTTATGATTTATCTGTTATTGAAAAAGTCATTCAGAATCAACAGGACTTCGGAGGCTATTTGCACAAATTCACGATATACATGTAATTTATAATGGAAATATATGGTATTTTAATAAAAATCATTTTAACTGTTTCTGAGAAAATCAAAATTTTCAAAGATGTTTCCATGTAGGTACAGTTGAATTAAAAGAGCAAGTTCATTCTGACAGCTAGATGCACACGTGCGCTTGAAAGAGTTTCCATGGCAACGAACGCTTCCACCAATCAGCAGTGTAATAGTGCAACTGTAACTGTCGTTTAACGATGCTGTCAATTGCCAGGATAACATTAGCGCCGCCGGTAGGTGGGAATTTCGTCCCGCAGGAGGTAAATCTACTGACATAGATACAGCATACTTAAAAACCATCAGTGTGGGCCGGATTTGAACCCGCGACCTTGGGATCAGCAGGCCGCGTCTAGCCAAGTCAGCGACCCAGACCGAGACGCTCGAGGGATCTTTAAAAATCTATGTGTCGCATCTTTGGAACATACCGAACTTAAATATCAACTTTTAGTTTTTGAGTTAAGCTATTTATATACGTACACACAGACTTTTTTTCTAAAAATGCTTTTGTTTTTGGAATTCGGAAGTCTCAAAACATGCATCTCGTATCGAACTTTTGGGTGAAACAAAACTTCCTCCGCTTTAAGTATGCAGTAGAGAAAGTAAAAATTGCAATAAATGTGTTTTAATTTACTTGAATACTTGTTATATTCACCCAAGTTTGAATCACCCCCTGCAGATTGTTCCAGACGGTGCAACTTACGTCATGATTTCGCCCCAATGGGTGGCCGTGGGTTCTATAATTCATCGTCATAATTCGTCAATCCATAATCATAACACAAGGGTTAGCATTTCCTTTGTACTGTCTGTCGTATAGAACGATAGTTCACTACGGTCTTACAACGCAATAATTTACTAAATAGGACCAGTAGGATCCGTGGACATTTTTAAATAATCGTTATACCTGAACTGACAAGGAAAACTTGCCTTTATTTTAACAACTTCAACTTTACAACATAAACATAGCACCTTGACTTGTAAAAGATCACTTAGTCTTTACAAAGAATACACTTTCAAAACTTTCTTCCGCTTTCAAGTCCATTTCATTATTACCAAAAATCCCTGCCATGCTGAACATTAATTTCAGAAGACCATTATACACGCTCAAAGCCCTTACCCAAGTTATTTAAATGTGTATAAGCCTGATTATATAGGTAGTAAATTATTTAATAAACTACTAATTAACTTTCGGAGTAACACCTCCTTATTCAAATTTAAGTATACATAACCAAAGTGCATAAATAAAGCATGCTATAATATTGATACATGTTTAAATTGGAATAGTATTCATCTATGCTAGCATATGTATTAGTTATTAAAAAGTGTTCACTTTGTGGGCATGCCTGTGAGGGTTTGTGTGTGAGTGTGTGTCAATTAAAAAAATTGACACACGCACACACATACACATACACACACACACACACACACACACACACACTCACATACACACACTAATCCAAAATTATGTTGATAATGTATGATTATACTGACGTGTCTAACATCAAGTACATAATGTAAACACATACAAAATAAAATAAGTAGATAAAGCTAATTTTCATATTGGGGAAAAAGTAGAAAAGCAGCAAACTTCCAACATGCCCCCCCCCCCCCCCCCCCCGCTGAAAAAGTCTGGCGACGCTCATATAATGGTACCTTATTGCATTAAGCCTTTATTGTACAGTAGTATAACCACACCGTGTGAACAGCACACAATGGCGACCACGCCATCTACCGTAGTAGTGTAACAACATATCCCACTTCTGGCACCAGTATGGCAAAAGTACTAAAGCCCAGTGCAGTTACTTTTCCATCACTGAATTATCCTCCAGTGTCACTCTGAACGGAGGACAAGGCCTGCCAAACGCCACCTAGCGCCGAGAACAGCAATCATCCGCGCACAGCCAACACTACAGGCCTCAATACCTGTAAGATGACAAGGAAATGGAATGAAGGGAAATGATGCAAAGGAAACCGTGGTATGAAATAATGCACGGAAACCACGTGAGGGTGCGCGGCCACGGGGATTGAACCCGCGACCTCCCGAATACGGGCCACAAATGTGAGTCATTGGCTTCCCACTTGCTCACAATTCTTCCTCGATGCACCTCCGCAATATTCGCATACATCGCAGTTAAGGGACACTGGAGTTGAACTTTGTAGCTTTTTACTTTCTCTACTGCTAAGTATTGTATTCCACCCAAAAATTCCATGTCCGGATTTCACCGGAAATATATGTTTTGAGACCCCCTGAATAAAAAAATAGCATTTTTAGAAAAAGGTCCCTGTGTGTGTCTGTCTGTCAGTCTGTGGACACCATAACTCAAAAAAGAAAAGTCGGTTAAAAACCAAAGTTGGTATTTCAGTTCAATGTCTTTCAAGGATGCGACACCAAGATTTTGAAGAAAAATGGTCCCACCCGAAACTACCCTTTACACGGAAAATTTTTCGAAAATTTTTATTTTCTTGAAAATGGCTCTAACGAGTTTGATTAAAATGTCATATGTTTAAGATATTTGTATGACAAATGAAATGTTTACCTTGAATTTTCTGGCTATAGCCCCTGTAGTCGTATTTACTCTGGACGACTTTTGCATAACTGGTAAACCGTAAGAGATAGACCAAATATTACTATACAAAATGTAGATCTTGCTAAAACACAATTTATGTCGAAATAAATTTCTTGTAGAGTGAACCATTTTGGAGATATTCGCCGTTATCTGTGTAAGTTTTGGAGAACTTATACTTCTGTCAAATAGAACATCGCTATTCATTTTTTGTATGTTAATCGTGCAAAGGGAATGGAATTTCAAAGCTTTAAACGATTTGACTATCGCACAAAGCTTACTGTATTTCCATATTCCCCTTGTACCTACAAGGAAATAAGCAATAAGATAATTTGTACAAATATTTATCTCAACTAACACGAAGAAGATATAGGAATAAGAGTTTGTAAGAATGGTTAGTACAAGAGTAGAGAAAGTCATATGAGTGAAACACAGATTTTTTCAAATAGGAATATGTTATTCCTTTTTTAATTCTTGGCCTTGCAAAGAGAACGGAATTTCAAAGGAATCACATAACAACCAGCTCTTAAAACATTCCACTATCTCTTAAAGTCTACTGTATTTCTATGTTCCCCTTGTACATACAAGGAAATT
>CM060974.1:7040443-7047943 GCA_030765045.1 Tenodera sinensis
GAAAATATCCCCACCCTAAACTACCCTTTACATGGAAAATATTGATTTTCTTGAAAATGGCTCTAACGGTTTTGATTAAAATACATGTTAAAGATATTTGTATGACAAATGAAATGTATATTTTGAATTTTCTGGCTATAGCCTATGTAGTCCTGTTTACTTTGGATGACTTTTAAATAACTCGTAAACCGTAAGAGATAGACAAAATCCTACTGCACAAAAATGTAGATCTCGCTAAAACACACAATTTATGTCTAAATAATTTTTTTTGTAGAGTGAATCATTTCGGAGAAATTCCTTATTATTTGTGTCAATTTCGGAAAACTTAAAATTTTCGTCAAATGGAACATCGTTGTTCATTTTTTTATTCCTCAAGCGTGCAAAGAGAACGGATTCTCAAAGCTTTAAAATATTTGACTATAGCACAAAGCTTACTGAATTCCCATATTCCCCTTGTACCTACAAGGAAATAAGCAATAAGATAATTTGTACAAATGTTTATCTTAACTAACACGAAGAAGATATAGGAATAAGAGTTTGTAAGAATGCTTAGTACACGAGTAGAGAAAGTCATGTGAGTGCAACACATCATACCTTCCATTGAGATCTCAGAGAAAATGCATATTTTTAGAACCCCTGGATACAAAAAAGAGCATAGAAAAGCTCCGCGTGTATGAACAACATAAATAAAAAACGGAAAGTGTATTACATAAGAAGTTTGTATTTAAGTTGAGTAAAGGAAGGATAACTGCATCCTTCTAATTTCCTGTCTTGCTGTTGTATGACAAACACTCAATATTTTGGTTCACAACAGTTCGGGAACGGGAACGGGAACGACAAGACACACTGTCGATCAGCGTATCGATAGAAAGTGGAGGTTCATATTGCGCATTGGGAATTCATTTGTTTCTAACTGAACAATATGTTTTCTAGCTTGCGACTACAGAGAGCTCTAACGGCTGTTTCATGGCACGGCCACCTTGAATAATTTCTACAGTGAAAAGTCTAAAACGCTGCACATAAATCTAAAATCCCGTACCCGGTAACGGGAACGGAAAGTTAAAACTTGGCCAGGTCTTCTTTCTCGTTTGTGGGGCCCGGGAAAACTTCCCGTCAGTTGTGAACACTCCAATTTTAATACATTTATTTTTACTTTCTCGTTCTGGTTATCGTTACTAGTTGTGAACAAGCGTTTCTTCTATTTATGCTTCAGCGTTTTGATATTTACTTAGTTTTCATTGTTATTTACCTGTATTACATTGTAAAAATCACTGCTTTGGATTGCATTGTTAGTTCATTAGTAGCTATAAAGGCGTGTATACATTGAACATGTCGAGAAATTATACAGTTTAGGTATATATATTCATAAATGTTGAACATAAGAAGACAAACAGGCAATTATGAAAACAGAGCAGAGATAAAGTTATAACTGCGTAAGAAACAACATCAAATACTTCCCTGCAGTTATAAGATTAACATAAGATGTGTATGTACAGATACAATTTGGCTGCTTATAAATTGCAATACTTGATGGTTTAAAACTTTCACCGTTCTTTTACAGCCCGTACGTCTCATCATTATCATATATGATTTGCAGTGTTGTCAGTTCTTCACTACATTTGCATTTAAATAGCTTTCGAGCAGGCATCAAATGTAATTGACAATGATGTGTTATTAAAACAGCTAGATTCTACTTATAGTGGTAGATAAATGGTATCACAAGTAAATCATAACATGTTTGACGTAATCGATACATTCTCGAACAGAGCGAGAGGGAATGATATTTATTCGGACTGTGTCATAAATAAAATACGAATTTAAATACTATATCGCAAAGATTTTACCCTAAAATGTTAAATTCTACAAAAAAAATCTAAAATATATCCATTTCGATTAGTGTAGATCAGTACTGCCAGCAGAGGAAAACGAAACCCAAGAATTGCATGTATTTCGATCTTCTTTTGTTATAACAGCAAACTACTTCATAACCTCAAATAAAGCTCACTTTATTTTTAACATTAACAAGGAACCTTTCTTCTTGAAAAATACACTAATTATTAAAAGAACAATATTTAAAACAGTTGCCAAATTGAAACGGAGTGCTATTTTGACTGTTAGTCTATTGTAACGTGTAATAAATTGTTTTTCAGCGATTTATGAGATACAATTGGCGACATTGACTAAATAAAAGAATGACGTAGTGATAATTTGTAGGTACATAATAAAAGAATGACCAGGTGACAATGCGTATATCATAATTATAATTATTTATTCAGAGATTACAACGATTTTGAGCATAGGTGATCTTTAGCGGCAATTTTAAATGCATTAAAATTATTATCGACTTTTCGCTTACGATCATTAAGAACAGCATTAAATATTTGTATGGTTTCATAACACATATACGCCTTTCCGGAAGCAAGAAAGTTTTGCACTGGGATGATGGATGGCACACTTTTGTCGTTTGTTATAAATAGGACTCGATTATATACAAAGAATTTTAAGATCGAGAATATACCTACACATGCAAGGTAGGGTTAATACCTTCGATCTTTGCAAGTGTCTGCTTCAGTGTTGGAAATTATTCTTATAACTTTTTGTTAGGTACGTAAAGAATATTCGTTTACTTTCTGCTGAGTCGCCACAAACAATAATCCCATATTCCATGATAGAGTTCAAAGCATGCATAGTATATGTCTATAGGACTCAGATTTACCATTATTCATGTAGCATAACAGACGCGTTATCACGTGTTAAATTCTGATTTGTTTCCGCTGGATTCACAGATTTTAGACACCGCAGTAGGTAAATGTAATGGCCGAGAGTGAGTCACCAAGCCAGGTTATTGCAAAACCGGATTTACTGTGTCACATAAACCAGCTTCACTCACAACTCAGTTAATGGTGCATGTTACATTATGGTAGACAAAATTTAATGGCGGCTGATACCCGACCACTGCTATTCTCTTTCCTGATGTAGAAATAAATTTTGTAGACGGAAATTATATTTATATCACCACTTTACAGAACGATTTGACGGCGTTCTTCATTACACAACTTAGCAAGCCTCTGATTGGATTTTGTGTTGACCAGCTCCTCCTGTCACCCGCCATTAACGTTTGTGTCTGCCATAGTGCCTCTACCACTTTTCTCATCGTTTTGCATGTTTTCACTTAGACACGAGAGTCTTTGGAATGATGCACAGAAAACGTAGTCAAAGTCTATCAAGAGCTATAGTCCAGCAACCATTTGGGGACTCGTGCGAGGCAATAATTAACATGAAATCCCAACAATTTCATTCCTTATATAGTATAAAGTTAAACACAACGACTTTCAATAATGCAAAATTTAGTATCGAAAAAAATATCGAAAAGTATTACACAACTTCGATATCGTTGTAAGTATATTGTCACCGCGCCCGCCGCATCTAATTGCCGACAACAGCAGTGTCACCCATCGCATTATTGTCGGCACTACCGCAAAGGAGCCGAAGGAAAGAGACAGAGAATGGCCGCATTGTTGAGGCGCTTGCCGAAAGAGAGAAAAGGATAGAGGCTTCTGGAATCTTCTGCTTTGTATTTAACCGCAATAACTGAACTTTCCAGAATAGTGCCTGGGAGATATAAATAGCGGTAAAGTGCGACAGACAGTGGACAGACGTATGTGAAACGTTGAGTAGTCGTGCCGACGGAAAGGACAGACGTATGTGAAGCGTTGAGTAGTCTTAACCGACGGAAAGGACAGACGTATGTGAAGCGTTGAGTAGTCGTGCCGACGGAAAGGACAGACGTATGTGAAGCGTTGAGTAGTCGTGCCGACGGAAAGGACAGACGTATGTGAAGCGTTGAGTAGTCGTGCCGACGCAAAGGACAGACGTATGTGAAGCGTTGAGTAGTCGTGCCGACGGAAAGAAGAGACGTATGCGAAGCGTTGAGTAGTCGTGCCGACGGAAAGAAGAGACGTATGCGAAGCGTTGAGGAGTCGTGCCGACGGAAAGAAGAGACGTATGCGAAGCGTTGAGGAGTCGTGCCGACGGAAAGAAGAGACGTATGCGAAGCGTTGAGTAGTCGTGCCGACGGAAAGAAGAGACGTATGCGAAGCGTTGAGTAGTCGTGCCGACGGAAAGAAGAGACGTATGCGAAGCGTTGAGTAGTCGTGCCGACGGAAAGAAGAGACGTATGCGAAGCGTTGAGTAGTCGTGCCGACGGAAAGGACAGACGTATGCGAAGCGTTGAGTAGTCGTGCCGACGGAAAGGACAGACGTATGTGAAGCGTTGAGTAGTCGTGCCGACGGAAAGGACAGACGTATGTGAAGCGTTGAGTAGTCGTGCCGACGGAAAGAAGAGACGTATGCGAAGCGTTGAGGAGTCGTGCCGACGGAAAGGACAGACGTATGTGAAGCGTTGAGGAGTCGTGCCGACGGAAAGGACAGACGTATGTGAAGCGTTGAGTAGTCGTGCCGACGGAAAGAAGAGACGTATGCGAAGCGTTGAGGAGTCGTGCCGACGGAAAGGACAGACGTATGTGAAGCGTTGAGTAGTCGTGCCGACGGAAAGGACAGACGTATGTGAAGCGTTGAGTAGTCGTGCCGACGGAAAGAAGAGACGTATGCGAAGCGTTGAGGAGTCGTGCCGACGGAAAGAAGAGACGTATGCGAAGCGTTGAGGAGTCGTGCCGACGGAGAAGGGACAGTTTTGTGACGAATTTGGAGCCGTGCTGTGAGTAAATCGGAAAAGACTTTCTTGCTGTTGCAACGAGTGTAAAAAGTTACTGTTTACGGAAATAAAAGTGTTTATTTATCCCGACTACATCTGTCGTCTTTACTTTACACCCACCAAAGTCACAATATGGTCCCATCCCTAATAGAAGCCAATGTAAGAATTTAAAACAGATGAAGTACGTAACAAGTAAACGGCGGACAACCTTCTGTCCTGTACGCCACTGCTTGCTAGCAGATTGCTATTTATATTTTATTTTGTAGCTTCGTTTAAATTAATGGTACCGCTTTCTTGGTGAATCGCTTCTTCGCGTGAGAAAAGAAAGTTTACTATGGATTATTTCTAAGAAGGTGATTGTATTAAATTATTTACATAGAAGAAAACTGAAGCTGCGCTGGAAAGCTGCGCAATGACACGACAGTTATTTTAAGTACATGTGGATTAAGTATACAAAGTTCAAGCTGTCAATTAACTATACAAAGCTTGCAGATATTGTTAGTTATTTATATTATATGACCTTGTATCTAATTCTAACAAATAAATTATTTTAATATATTGCATAAGATTAATCAACCCTCATTATGGGTAGTACCGAAATTACTGACTGGTAGATACTATTGCAACATTTTTAAATAAACCATAGGGACACAGATAAAGAATTGAAACAAATAATCTTCATGTGTTAAAGTCAATGAATAATGCAAGAAGGGCACGTTATAATTTTGTCAGGGAATAAGAGGGCAATAGCAAGCAAAGTTGTGTGGTGAGGGAAAGGGTATTAATGATTAGATAAGGCAATTAGGTGTTTCAGTGAACATTCCCAACATCACAATAGGATAATAACCATAAATAAAAACACTTTTTATTTTTACCTTATCTACTACGTACAGTACAAAGAAAGTATTGTGTTCCACCCAATAAATCGATATCGATATTTCACCTGAAATATGTTTTGAGGTCCCCTGATTAAAAAAAAACATTTTTAAAAAAGGTCATTGTGTGTGTCTGTGTTTGTCAGTCTGTGGACAGCATAACTCAAAAAAGAAAAGTCTGTTAAAAACCAAAGTTGGTATTAAGTTTAATGCCTTTTAAGGACACGACACGAAGATTCCTAAGAAAATTCCTCCACCCTAAACTACCCTTTACATGGCAATTTTTTCAAAAATTCACTTTCTCGAAAATGGCTCTAATGAATTTGATTAAAATGCCATAGATTTAAGATATTTTTATGGCAAATAAAATGTATATCTAGAATTTTCTGGATGTAGCCCACGTAATCCAGTTTACTCTAATGACTTTTGCATTAATGGTAAACCGTAAGAGATAGACCAAATCTCACTATACAAAAATGTACATCTTGCTAAAACACACAATTTATGTCCTAATAAATTTGTTGTAGAGTGAACCATTTCGGAGATATTCCTTGTTATTTGTATGAGTTTTACAATGCTTATACTTTCTACAAATAGAAGATCGTTATTAATTTTTTTAGCATCTTAGCCGTGCAAAGAGAACGGAATTTCAGTACCTTAGAAGATTTTACTATCGCTCAAAGGCATATTCCCATATTCCCCTTGTACCTACAAGAAAATAAGCATTAAGATAATTTCTGAAAATGTTTATCTCCACTAATATGAAGATATAGGAATAAGAGTTTGTGAGAATGGTTAGTTCAAGAGTAGAGAAAGTCATGTGAATGCAACACGCCAGATTTTTTATTTATGGGCCCTCTTTAACTGCTACAGTTCTCAGGTTCCAATCCTGTGTTGGGTGTGAAAGACCACTTACTTTTGCTCATAGGCCCCTAATCTACGACACGTGACCACCGGTTTACTTTTCTTCCGAAGGAAGCATGCCAGGAACTTTTAAGCCCGAAAAATGCACCACCCTCACGACCTGCACAACTGGTGCTCACCGAGCGTAGCCTGTTCACGGCCTCGCACTGATAACTGTGTAGTTAATAGGTAAAGAAAATAAAGTTCGCTCAAGATATCCCATGAGTCACCCAGGCCTGAGCTAGAGCCTAGCACAGCGATGTCCAACCTTGGCTCTTATGTGCTAATGATGTCATCTAGTCGCTCTAACCCACCTATTTATTTTGTGCATGAATCATTTCGCCTTCGTACATTCAGGTACACAAGCATCAGAGAGGTTTGTTTTTGAGCCCCATGAATGTGACATAGTTGGGCGAAAAACAAGTGGAGGCACATTTGTCTGTCCCTCTTTCGCATAATGTTGACCTTGCTTATTTTTTGAGACTATGCACTTCATCTTTTACACCAAATATTGAAGACATCGTGCCAAAAAAGTATCCTCAGTAACATGGTGGGTTAATCAGGAGTAGAATGTGAATATGTACGCCTTTGATTTCCTGTACGTAAGGATGTGCCGCCACTGGAACTCAGTAAGCAGTGTTACACCTAGACATTGCACAGAGGACAGGTATTCTGATATGGGTATCCTTTTTGTAGTGGTTAACGCCCGCTTTTACTACTACGGCACCGCAGGTGGTGACACTGGAATTAAGCTGGAGCACAGGTGTAATAAGATGGCGGGGGAAACCGGAAACCCGGAGGAAACCCGCCCCAGCGCCGCTTCGTTCACCATCAATCCCACATGCGATTGCCTGGGATTGAACCCGGGCCGTTTTGGTGAGAAGCGAATGGTCTAACCACTTGGCTACAGCACGGCCGGATATGGGTATATTATATATTCATAGCACTCATTCCAGGAAAGTTGCCTCTGTGTGTGTGTGTGTGTGTGTGTGTGTCTGTGTGTGTCTG